>BTPG01000006.1:133984227-134414227 GCA_036245525.1 Semisulcospira habei
GGGACTTTTTAGGACGGGGTCGCGGCGGGGCGAATTTAATAGCATGTCCATGATGTCAAAGGCGGGCAGGCTAAACCTTTACCAATTGAAGTAACAAGATAAAAAGACGTCATGTCTAGTTACGCTAACCTCGCTGCTGAACGTACATTTGGCGCGAAGCGTGTGCGTATGTATGTAAACAAGAGAATCTCCAATATTTCTGTACACACAAGCTTGACTTGACGAAATACTTTCTTAAGTGGGTGGCTAAGAGAGCCTCCGAGCATATTGTAATTGAATGTTTTATTGAAGACACAAACAACCGTTTATTGGAAGTCGGTTGACCCAGATTAGAGTCCGTAATTTTTGTCATATTTACTTGAACTTTTGCTTATAGATAGTTTGAAAAAGACATTAGATGAGTTCGTTAGCCAGCTTTGTATCCTTTCAACTTCTTTAGTAAACATTTATTCTTTTCAGAAAAGAATTAAAACACTAAACAAACAACTTTACTTCTAGGGAAAGTCAGACAGTGGCGGTGACGTAAAAGAGGCAACTCCGTCACCACTTAGACACTGACATAATATTCTAAATATGACGTCATTCTCTCTCTCTCTCTCTCTCTCTCTCTCTCTCTCTCTCTCTCTCTCTCTCTCTCTCTCTCTCTCTCTCTCTCAAACAAACAAACAAACAAACAAACAAACAAACATGCGCGCATCTCCAGGAGGAACAGATTTCTCATGCGCCCTCCAGGCGCATTAGGATCTACGCCTCTTGGAGATGTTTGGAGCGCGCGCGCACGCACGCACTAACACGCACACACACATTGACGCGCTTTCAGAAGAGCATGCAGGTGACCCGTGTACTTGAATTATGAACTCATGTAGCTAGGTAAAGTCGACCTGCTTTCACACAAATTATAGCAAGACTGAAATTGTACCGTGAAGTTCTTGTTTTGTCACATTTTCTCAAGCCTATGAAGCTAAAGTGAAACTCATATCACGTAAAATATAAAATTACGTAAAAGCTTAAAACTTACGTCATGACAAATGACGTTTGACAAATCAATGACGCGTATGTCCTGCGCCCCTTATAGAACTCACTGACGCATTGGCAGATCTGCGAGACTTTTTCAATAGGAGATAATTCAACATCAGAATCAGGTCAAAGACAAAAGTTAGAGACCATTGACTGCGAGGACAGCTCTCATATAAAAGGGACTTTGTGGGTTATGGTTCATCCCATCTTGTTTATTGTTTTGGGGTGTTTCTCTTTTTTATCTTACGTCAGGTGGCGGTCTGCGGCCGCCGGCTTCATGTTCTGAGGGACCTACGCCTATGTCCTTACCTGAAAAGACGATCAGGGGGCAGGGTTCGCTAGAGAGGGATGTCCCTTCAGATAAGCCGGATTTTCTGCCGCCAAACAGAACAGGTGGATAATCTCACTATCCAGCACTTTATAATTATGGCATATGTGTATGCAGTCCCCCAGACATCTCTTCTGTCTGCAAATGGTGTCGATTCCAAAAAGCATGAGCTGTTTCTAGCAGAGATGTTTACCTAATAAGCAAAGGCCATCGGGCGACGTCGATGGGTGTCAGTGGGCCCGCGCACGACTGTGCGCGGGCCCACTGTGGCCGACGTCAGCCCGGGGATCTTTTGCTTACTGGAAATCTTCTCAGATTGCGAAATTGCCGTGACTTGAAATGTTCCAGTTAACTCTTTAAATATGTGAGAAATCCGTCTGTTACAAAATAATCTTAAAATGGTAGTTGGTAACTATACTCTGCATTTTGTGACTTTTTCCCCACACAAATTGCACTGTCGGGTCCAGGCAATCAAAGGCAAAGAAATCAAGTCGACCCCTACACCAAATATACCCTTAGACCTGCATTAGGCGACCACTCAAGGGACTATAAGAAGTGGTCGCTTTGGACAGGTAGTCATTTTACTCAGGGTCATCTAAGTTACAGAAAGAAGACCCTGGGACCAAAATGGGCAGTCTTCTTAGACAAGTGGTTGCCTTAGGCAGGTGGGCGCCTTGACAGGTTGGACGTACAGAATCTTAGACTTTTAGTGAAAGAAGACAACAATACTGTATATTGATAATGAAATATACTAGGAAATGCGACATCATACGCGTCGGTATACACAGTGATTTTGCGTCTCGTTTCACACACAGATTTCACCGAGAGACCAAGCCAGTCGAGGGCACAAAAACCGAAGACCCCCAGATCAGATGAGTTGGAACTGGAGCTGTACCTGTACACGGAGAACAAGAGCAGAACATCGTGCCTTCAGGACTTTCAGCAGAGGCTGGACAAGGCTGTCCACAAGCGGATGATCACCAAGGACATGCTGGATGAGACACTGGAGGCCTTAAGTGAACAGGAGGCAAGAGTTCAAATTCGTTGTCCATCATGTTATAAGGCTTTGCCATATTCACTTAGTGAGTAAAGCTTACAATTGCAGAATCAGAGTCAACGAGGAAATGGAATTATGTGAGGTCAAACGGGCGGTTGCAGATCAGTATCGTTCACACTGTTTGAATCAGCGTCCACGAGAAATGAAATTATGTGAAGTCGAACGGGTTTATGTTCGACTTCACATGATTTCATTTCTTGCGGATGCTTTTTCAGAGACTGTGAACGACAATGGTTGCAACCACCACCCACACTGAAACATATTTCGCAAATAACTCCTTTTCTGCCATCCAACCTTCATCCTCTTTTTCGTTGTTTATCAGTCCCCTCTAGTTCTGCTTGATCCCTATGCAGTCATTTACTGCGATAAAAATGTCGCTTTCACAGAAATATACACAGATTTTGCCTTCGCAGGGCTGTGCTGTCACGTGTCCCAGTCGAATATGTATATGATACGTAAAATATGCTAACACTTGGGTTTGACTGACTTTTCAGGAGCAGTTGATTGTCGCACTTGGTCATCAGCGTGACGTCAAGGTGCAGCTACACCGACGTGACGGTCGGTTGGCAGCTAGAGGACTTCGGATTGACGTCACAGAGGTTCTAAAAGGGATCTCTGACATCATTACTGCCGTTGCTGATCGTCTACACCAGGAGCGGCAGGCAAAAGAACTGGGTGTGTAAAGGTTATGTTTGTTTGTTTAGGTGGATAGTTAACTCATTCGTGATGTGCCGCATCTGAATACACAGCATTAAACCGTATATAAGGATGTGGCACATCTCGAATGAGTTAGCATTATCACTAAAATAACCAAGATGTGAAGAAACATTTCTTTAAAATTTAATAAAGAACATTCAGTTACATTGAATAATCATTCTTTTGCTTTCAGTGCCCGATGCCTGTAAACAGATCGCATGTTCACAGATTTATTCAAGGTTTGACTACTGTAACTCTGTAATGTCAGGTATTTCGAATGATGAGCTCTGCAAGCTCCAAAAGATTCAAACCACGCAGCAAGACTTGCACTGAAAAAAATCAAAGCGTGACCACATCACTCCCTTGCTTCAGAGGTTACACTGGCTTCCCGTGAAGTTCAGAATTGAATACAAAATTGCTACCCTCAATTTTCAGGCCTTTGATAAAACACTCCCGGCATAATTGTCCTCCTGTCTGTGTCTATACGCCAGGCAGAGTATTGCGCTCCAGCTCTGACGACAGCACTGACGACAAAATATTGACTACCTCCAGAGTATCCCGAAAAAACTTTGGCCAACGATCCTTTTCTTCGAAGCTCCCAAAGTGTGGAATGGCCTTCCCAATAATATTCGCCACGCACCATCTTTGGCCATTTTCAGGGCTAGCTTGAAAACGCTTTTTTTTTTCAATTTGGCCTTTTAAATGGATTGGTAAACCCTGCGTTTTCCCATCTATATATTTGATCAGGTTCTTGGCTTGTCACTTTAGTTAGTTAGTTAGTTAGTTAGTTAGTTAGTTAGTTAGTTAGTTAGTTAGTTAGTTAGTTTTCTGACGAAATCTGGAACCCGCAGATCAAGAGGAATGCTTTTTATGCCTTGTGAAGAAAGAGTCAGAACACATATTCTGACCAAAATATAACTTGAACTTTTTTTCGTCTTTCTCCTAACCGCAAATTTGTTAAACCAAACCAATATTGGTACAATCTCAAAAAGAACTCTGCGAAGACTTCTGGTGGGTGGGGTGGAACGCGTATGACCCCATGGGCTTTTCCGTGCACAGAGATCCATCTTGACTGAACTTAACTGAACTGAACAAAGTTGTTAGGAGGTTGCACTCGAACGCCGTCGATGTTTCCAAGGATACTGATGATTTCGCATTTCTTGAGCTCGTCAGTCTGTATTGTGTGTCTCGTTTGACAGAGATGACCCGGCCCCCTCCCTTTTGGCTGACACACAAACCTACAGAGCACGTGAAACTCGTACGTCTGTCCCCTGGTGACCCAGAGTACAGAGCAGTTGAGGACAGGTTTAACACAACATCATGGCGTCATGGCTCGCTCAGGATCATCGGTGTAAGTATTGTAGAGACCAACCTTTTTTTTTTAACCCTTTGGCTGTCGGTAGCGGTTTTTTGACGCGATGATTCCTGCAGGAATAATCGCGACTAACCACTACCGATAGCTAAAGGGCTGGGCTAGTAAGTTAGTTTTCACTTGTGGCTACTCATTTGTAAGGGGGGAAGAGGGACGGGAGGGGGGGAGGGGAGGGGGGAGTCAGCAAAGTCAATTGCTGTCATAGAAAAGGCAGCCATTTAGTTTCTGCATGAAAGACAGGTTTGGTTGCAGGTTCAAGATAGTTGTCAATATGACAAAGTCCGTACTTTCATGCCTTAGAAGCAAGAACATGAAACGAAAGTCGTTTCCATGCTCCATTTTGCATGCTACCTGTAGTTCAACCAGGGAATGACAAACTGAAATTGTGGATTTCAGATTGACCGCATACAGAACCCGACACTGTGGCGTCAGTACGTGGCGAAGCGTATCCACCTGGACAAGCAGAACCAGGGTGTGAACAACGAGCGGACATTGTGGCACGGCACTCCGGAGACTAGCGTCCACAACATCAACCTTAATGGCTTCAACAGGGGATACTGCGGTAAAAATGGTGAGAGGAATCGAAAGGAGATATAGGACAAATGATGATTTGGTTGAAACTTTGCTTTGAAGGCAAAAGACAGCAAGTCCATTTTTGTGAAAAGCGAGATTTTCATTGTTTTACAATGAAAATCTCGCTTTTCACAAAAATGGACTTACTGTGTTTTTCTTTCACAGGGCAGATATGTATAGTACATGTGCATTGAACTTCGGATATCCACGAAATGTATGTAAACTAAGGAACCCATGAAAAGAAAAGGGGAGACTGCCAGTGCTAATATTTTAGGAAGGTTACAAAGTAAAGTAGATTATAGCACTGTCAGGGGAGAGAAATGTGCATGATCGACCAGTGATCATAGATCTACTGTGGCCAAAGCACAAAAAAAAAAAAAAAAAAAAAAAGAGATAGGAAAGAGAGGGGGCGCTAAAAAAGTGACTGAAAGCAATGCATATGGAAGCCCCCCCGAAGGGGGGCGTATCACATATCCCACTGTTCCAGCCACTAAGGAACCCATATTTGTTCGTAGTTACATCTGAAATTTGTTGTAATGATGGGCGTTGTCCGACTTTTTTTATGAGCGACGTCTACTCTATGTGCGCGCGATTTGGAGAACAACATACTGTGTAGTGTGTGTACTTAGTGTGTTTAACAATCAGTATGCAGACCAGTGAAAAGGTCACTCCCGTCTAAGGTCACTAAATATACAGTATTGTATAACTGAAAGTTTATCGTGCGGTTATTTCACTCATTCGAGATCTGCCGCATTCGGATACGCGGCATACAGCAGCGTATCCGTATGCGGCACGTCTCGAATGAATTAATAATGCCTTCTCTTGAGATAGCACCTGTCTTATAAGACCGCGTTTTTCTCTCAAAGGAGGTTGCTCAGAACAGGTTTTTGGCTCACTGCGAAGCAAAAGTGAGTCTAACTCTATGTTTTGGGCCAGTGGTCGTCCGTCCGTCGTCCTCCGTCGTCCGTGGTAAACTTTAACGTTGGTATTTTCTCGTAGACTATTCAAGCCACATTCTTGAAACTTGGCCCAAGGATACAGTGTTGTAAGACCTTTCTAAACATACCAATTTGAGTGACCTCTCACAAAGGTCAAGGTCGCAGGGGATCAGGAAATATGTTTTGTTTTGTTTTTTAAATAGCTATATTTTGACAATTTATTTTTTCTCAAACACTATTCACAACTTCAAACCCAAACTTGGTTCACAGATACCTGATGGTAAGACCTTTCTTTACGTACTAATTTGGTTGATCCCTCGGAAAGGTCAAGGGTCACAAGAGTTCAGGAAATAGGTCCGAAATAGCCATATCTTGACAAAAGATGGTTTTTCTCAAATACTATTCACAACTTTAAACCCAAACTTGCTACAGAGATACCTAATGGGAAGACCTTTCTATGCACACTAATTTGGTTGATCCCTCGGAAAGGTCAAGGGTCACGAGAGCTTAGGAAATAGGTCTAAAATAGCCATATTTTGACAAAAGATGTTTTTTCTCAAATACTATTCACAACTTCAAACCCAAATTTGGTACAGAGATACCTGATGGCAAGACCTATCTATGCATACTAATTTGGATGACCCCTTGCGAAGGTCAAGGGTCACAAGAGGCTGGCAAATGTGTGTAAAATGCTGATTTTTGATAAAATTGAAGGTATTCCCAAATTTGGGCAAATTATTCAACCAACTTTGGTACAAAGATAGCTGATGATAAGACCTTCCTATGCATGCTAATTTAGTCGACTCATCACAAAGGTCAAGGGTCACGGGGGGTTGACAGATGTGTGAACAATGCTTACATTTTCAGAAAACATGGATTTTGCTGCTGCAGAAGCCAGCCTTTGTCACAAAGGTCACACATATGTAAATCGGTCATACACGTGAGCCATAATGGCTTTGCCTTTCTTGTTGCTTTTGTTGTTTGTTTGTTGTTTGTTTCTTACTGTATTGAACAGCTACCTTTTCAGATATGGATAGTATACTGACGAGCAAAAGAAAAGCGACATTTGACACCTTCAAAATACAAGGAAAATGTGTTTTCGATGATTTCAAAAATTGTCGCATTTCTTTTGCTCGCCAGTATATGTTTTATGCTATATGTTGGTAGTATATCTGTTTTATAGTTAGTTTACGCAACATGCTTTACACTATAAAACTTAATACTGTTGCAGCCACGTCGTACGGCGAAGGAGTTTATTTCGCCGTAGACTCGGGCGTCTCCAAGCAGCCCCAATACTCTCCTCCAGACGCGCAGGGTCTTCGCTACGTGTACCAGAGCAAGGTGCTGGTCGGTCACTTCACTGAGGGCAACAGGAGAATGAAGGTGCCCCCGGCGAGGGACGGGCCTATTCTGTACGACTCTCTCGTGGATGAACAACGCAAACCTTCCGTGTTCGTCATTTTCAACGACACGCAGGCTTATCCTGAATACCTGGTCACTTTTGAGGAGGGGAGTAAAAACGCAACCTCTGTGGTAAATATTAAAAACAAATAAATCACCGCATTGAACTGTAAACATATGAGGCTGATATGTTCTTTTTACGCGTCGGAAACACGTCTACGGCATCTTAACCCATTTTTTTAACGCCATGGCCTCCCAGATTTTCCATTTCAAGATCCATTTATTGAAAAGCGAAATTTGTGTTGTATTACAAGGCAAATCTTTTTTTTTCACAAAAATGCTTTCATATGACTGATAATTTCACTTTGCTTACTTCAGTCCATGGAACCAGGGTTCGCAATAACCGGTAATTCACCGGTATTTTACCGTTTGTGAACAGAGAATACCGGAAATTTTTAAGGTGCCGGTCCCAGAGACTGGTTTTATTTTGGCGGGACCGGTTAGAATTCTGCCGGTGAGCGTTTATGTCCCTTGTCTACCGGAAAGCATTTCCTGGGGACCGGTTGTGATTTGAACTGGAAAAGAAACAGGAGGGGTGGAAGAGGGTTTTGAAAAGTCCTAGCGCGAACCCTGTGGAACTCAACTCACATTTTCCTTGTATTTTGGAGGTGTCATCCTACAAGTGTCACAGTGTACCAGTTGCATGAGATGGATCGACCGTGATAATTCAAGACTAGTGCCAGATTGGCTGGGTACATACCGTTAGTACATATCCGCAATATTTCATGTTTATGTCCTTTTATTCATCAGTTTTGTCTTGCTTTATTGTTAGACAACTAAGATTGTTTTCAGTTTTATCTAACACATGCAGAATTACGGGACTTCAATAATATTGAGAGGAAAGAAAACATTTGGTGAGCGGCGTTACATGTATGTACATACAGTATCATATTTGCTTAACTGATTCAGCCCAGCGCACGTATTTCCCAAATTTTGGAGGCGTCATCTAACGACTATGCACATGTTGCCGGAGATGGATCGACCATAATAATTCAAGGGTAGTGCCAGATTAGCTTGGCGCCTACAGGCGCCAAGCTAATCTGGCACTACCCTTGAATTATCATGGTCGACCCATCTCCTGCTGTAGTGCGTCAGGGCTGAATGGGTTATGGCGACAGTGCAGGGTTAATAGTTCGCGATGTTTCCTGTATAAATGTTCTTATTGTGTCTTACAATGATGCTGGACAAAAGGGCTACATTTAACCCGGTCAGTGACAGCTGACTGCACTCAAAATTCTCCACTCAAAATTCCGCGTTAATTCAACATGGAAAATACCCTAGCTGTCACGGGGACATAGATTCAAAATAGTGTCAGAAAGAGGAATAGATCCTCTTGAGCCCCCGCAACTGCGAGGGCTCATGAGGATCTATACCTCATGCAGTTCGGCGGTGTTCATATTTTCTCCGCACTGAATGGGTTAAATTATGAAGTCTGAATGACGTCAAACGGAAGACTTTTCCACGGCTCTTCTGCTTTGCGCGCGGTGTTTACTTCCGGTGTTGCTTGCAAGGCCGAAGTGGAAAACTTCTGTTGCTTGTGTCTACTCACATGGATTGTGAAAAGAAGGGTAGGAAAAGCCTTAGTTGAGGCAAGTCAGCATTGTTGTATCGGCGAATTTTAGCAGTCAGAACCTGCCATTGAGCAGATCGCATGAAATTCAATTCAACCGGCCTTCATTGCCGAAACGCAACAAACAGCACCCAAATACAAGACTGACGCGGGGGCTTATGCGGAGCTCTGACTCTTGATAGCCTTATTGATATTAGTTGGTCAGTTTTGGGATGTCAGTCCGTGAAAACTCATTTAAGATAAGATCTCCTTTATTGTCCACACGTCACGTGTTTTATCACGTCTGAAAAAGAAATATGCATAAATATATCACAGTTAAGATGTCACGCAGTCACACAGCCACATACATTCCTACCAAGGATTCTATATAACAAACACTCGCATCCATCTCTAGAAACAGTATTAAACCTATGTATGTATTCTGCGACAACTGTTGGAAATTTTTGCTTTGAACTTTGTGTATATATGTAGATGAAAGTCACAAGGTTGACTATTTCCCCCCTATTTTATCTGAAATTCTTTTATAAGTGAAATAATTTAGAAGGTAAAAAGTACAGTGTGGTCGGGACAGTTGTGGTAGAAAAGTGTTGATGCCGGTGTCCGACTTTTTGTTAAATCGTGGTTAACCGTGTAAAGCCGCGAAGTCGAATGTACTTTTTTTTTCTCTCTTCTGAATGTAAATGATGAGTCATTGCATAAACTTGTCGCGCTGCTTTAATAGCTGCAAAAGTGTCGTATAGCGTTGCCCGCGGCAACGCTATACGACACTTCCGCAGCTATTGATACTGGGCCGCCTTGGATGACTTAACTTGAATTTCGTGAGTCACAGCCAAGCTGCGGTTTATATGGGGAACTTGACCCGGGGAGCATGATGAGCAATGATAAAATATATGATGGCCGCTGTACCTGGCTTGTTGGACAAATGCTGCTGATCATTAATAAATGGAATGGGTTCCAGTTCCACGTACTAAACGATGTACGTGGGTGTGTATGTGTGTGTTTATGTGTAGTTGTGTGTATGTGTATGTGCCGGTTTGTGTGCACGGTGTGTGTGTGTGTGTGTGTGCGTGTGCGTGTGTGTGTGTGTGTGTGTGTGTGTGTGTGTGTGTGTGTGTGTGTGAAACCAGAAGAGAAAGAGAGAGAGATGAACATTTTATTAAAGGATACACAATTAGGCATAATACTAATTAATACTGCCTATCTCACATGCTGTCCTTTTTACTCTTAATGTGTACGCATGCAAACATTCAACTGAAGTACCATTACCCATAAATCTGAAGACACATTTCAGCACCATTTGTGTTTGTTATGCCTTGTCGACACACCTAATAAACTTTAACAGCAGTTTGCACACGCAGCAAACTGAAAGCATACGCGTAATCACACCTATTTATTCTGCACAGCCGTTAGCGTGTCAATCTATTTTTAGCTGTTTCTCTCGTACTGAAAGCGGTGTATTTATAGAACGGAGTGGCGTCATTGTCAGCCTACTTGATATAAAGACGACGTGTGCTGAAATGGCCAATTGTCCTGTCTAAATAAACCATAGCTAGATCAGTGTGCAGCATTTCCGGCGTCAGTAACCATCTGTTACAGAAGTGTACCTTTCAACAGTTACGGCGGTAGTGGGCCTCTGAACTAATTTTTAAAAGTTAAGAAGAGTGCAATGTTGATCCACTACTTCTGCCACTTCCGAACATTTAACGGTTCGGAAGTGGCAGTAGTAGCGGCCAGATCTTTCCAAACAGTGGGTACAACAGCTCTACTGTTGTCTCTAGGTCTGCTTTCAGAGCCTCCGCTGGGATGCCATCTGACCCTGCTGCTTTGCCATTCTTCAAAAATGCCACTGCTCTTCTGATCTCTTCCCGGCTGGGTCTGTCACAGCTGATGGGTAGGTCAGTCTCTGCTGGCTGGATGTCTGGGGGGTTGGGTGGGGTGAGTCTGTTCAGTAACTCTTCGAAATACTCGGCCCATCTGTCGAGTTGGTCTGCTCTGTCTGCAATAGGCTTGCCTTCTTTGTCTTTTACTGGTCTTTCTGTATGGCCATACTTACCCGACAATCTTCTGGTAATGTCGTAGAGCTGTTTCAAGTTGCCGCTGCCTGCTGCCTTTTCTGCCTCTGCTGCCAGGCTGTCTGTGTAGGCCCTCTTGTCTGCCCTGATACTCCTCTTCACCTCGCGGTTGGCTTCCGAGTATTCCTCTGTGCCCTTGCTTTGGCTGCTCTCGTGCGACTGTTGTTGACAACTGCTTTCTTCTGCTTCCTCACTTCTATCGTCTTCAAGGTCTGTGCCGACAGCCAGTCCTTGTGATGGTGTTTCCTGAACCCTACAGTGTCTTTGCAGGTTGAGTTCAGCGCCTCTCTAACTGCCTTCCACTGCTGCTCTGTGGTGACCGCCTCCTCTTCATTTACTAGCTCCTGTAGCGCTTGAAACCGGTTGGACAGCACCAGTTTGAACTCTTCTCTCACTCCAATCTCTCTCAGGAGGCCTACATTATAGCGCTGTCTTCTTCTTGTCTCTGTGCGGCTTTTTTTTTAACTTGAGCTTTATTCTTAAATTAAGGTAAGCAGATGGTGGTCTGAGGCGACAGCTGTTCCCCACCTCACTCGAACATCTTGAACTTCTCTGTAGTATGGTCAAGTGAGACCCAAGTTGTTTTGTGTATTGTTCTGTGTGGGAAGATGCTGCCTCCAATGACAAGTCTGTTTACAGCACAAAAGTCTACAAACCTCTCTCCGTTCTCACTCATCTCCCCTAGTCCCTGTCTCCCCATCACCTCTTCGTATCCGGTGTTGTCCTCCCCTATTTTGGCATTAAAATCGCCATTGAAGATGGTGATGACTCGCTCCGCACATTTGTTCACAGCACTCTGGAGTCGGTCGTAGAACTCTTGTTTCTCTTCCTCGTCACTGTCATTAGTGGGCGCATAACACTGGATGACGTTGAGCTTAATCTTGTGTGATAATTCTTGGCCCAAGACTGTTCCCAGCCCATCAGCGCTCTTTGTGCCACTGGTGACAGCATGAATGCAACACCTTCTGTATGGGGGGCATTCTCCTCTTGATGACCTGAATACAGAATCATCTCCCCACTTAACAGCCTTTTCTGCCCAGACTGCGTCCATCTGGCTTCACTGATACCTAGCAGGGCAAGGTTGTACTTTTGCATTTCCGCTGCTATCTGGGCGGACTTCCCGCTCTGGTACATGGTCTTGACAAGTTCCATGTGCCCATGATTGTGTCCCTGGATAGAGAGAGGCGGCTCGCCTGTGGCTTCCGAAGACTTCCGGCTTTCACCACACGACGTCATAAATCTTCTGGTAGAAGAACCTTCCTCCTCCAGGTAAGGAATTGCTGTAGTCGTCGGCGTTTCTGTAGCTATTTCCGCCCTTATTTGCAGGGTGGGGAAGCTACCCCCACGCCCAACCCCCTTACTAGGAGGATCAGGGATTTTCTGTCGGGGTCTCCTTCCCTTAGACCATGTTGGTTCACGGCACCTTATTTCATTCGGCGCACCCCTCTCGCTAGGGACCCCCTATCCACCACCCCGGCAGTTGAGGCGCCTCAACGCCATTCCCAGCGCGAGGGTCCGGGCTTTAAATCCACCTTTTTTATTTGTTGAAAACTGCCCGGATCAGCTTTTGACTGACTGGCTGATTCCGGAAATTGTTTATCCGCGTCCAGTAAGCCCGTGTGTTGTAACTGCGTGTCTTAATGATAGACTCGGACGTTGTTTAGAAATGAAAAGTAGGTCACAGTCGATCAGAACTGAGCATGTAGTATTTCGACTGACGAAAGCATTGGATTAAAAGCCCGGCGGACAAATATGATTGCATATCAGTAATTACGGTCCGAGGCTTTTCAACGATCCGCCGGCCACCGTCAGTGTTTTGACTGAGTCAGTCGTCCATGAGTCGAAACACGCACGATTTTGACCGTCTGGGACTGACGCCGGCGGACTAGCAGTGACTATGCCGGAAATCCAGTGTGTTTCTCTGTCATTATTTTTGTCAGTTGGTTGGTTGGTTAGTTCGGGGTTTACTGAACGTCCACGGCACCGAAGTGATAATGGACGGCCTTCAACTGACGGGCGGGTTTATGGGGCCCCGAGAAATCTATTTGATATGGAGTAGGCGACCTGAGTGACACTGTGAATGTTCAGGCTTGGCGCACTGCGGGCAACTGTGGCACTTTGATTCAGTTACCAGGACCTTTCAACGGACATGCTATGGAAAAAGTCCTTATTTTCTCGTTGGGATGGTCTCTGCATTTTACACCATTGGCAGTCACTAAAGCAAACAAAATAAAGCCACACTGAAAACCGCAAAACCGGCCAAAATAACTGACCGTTGAACCAGTGACAAGGCTGCACACGTACATCACAATGACTTGGTTGAGACCCACAAGACAGGGCAAATCAGTAACTGAGAGTGCCAGTCACAAGTTGTAAATTAAAATATTAAAAAAAAAAATGTTTTTTTTTTCTTTTTTAAGTGCTGAATTGAGAAACCTTTTTCTTTTTTTTTCCCGAGGGGGAGGGGGGGGGGGGGGGGGGCGGGGGGAGTCGGCCGAGATTTTGCCGTCAAACTTTTCGTGGCCCCTTATCGAATGCCGCCCTTGAGGTTAATCAGTATAGGTGCGAAGAGAGGGGGAAGAGAAAATGTTGCAAATGTTTCTAGATGTCCAGAGATGTAAATCACAGTCTGACTACGCTTACATAATTTAGTATATCCTTACATTGTCGGTTCTTATATGGCTTGATTCGCCGCAAACATGGTGGCCTCCATATAGCGGTTGTTTTGAAACTGGATATTCATGTATCGTCAGTTAGCAATTCCTGCCCGCTGAAGTGCAGCGTTATTGGATAAAATGATTCACCACACTTACATACTCATAATTATATCCTTACATTGTCGGTTCTTATATGGCTTGATTCGCCGCAAACTTGGCGGCCTCCATATAGCGGTTGTTTTGAAACTGGATATTCATGTATCGTCAGTGTTAGCAATTCCTGCCCGCTGAAGTGCAGCGTTATTGGATGAAATGATTCGAACAGTGGAGCTTCCATGAAATCGAATTAAGCAGAAGTTAGGGATAGCGAACTCGGTCGGTCATGGCGAGTAACGATGGCATGACAAAGCTGACAGAGACTTGGAGACAGAAGAAACCTGTTGTTGGACTTTTATACGCTAGTCATAAAAACGCAGCAACGTCACACTCAAAGACCTACAACAGTGGTACAAAACGTCTGGGTGTTGGGCGCATTGCTTCAGCTTCATCAAGCAGGTTTCGTTGTTATTGCTGTCTCTATCTCTCTTTTTCACTCTCAGTGTTTCTGTGTTGAAACTTTATGTACAGTAGGACTCGGTACTACTATTACTAGTACTACTACTAGGAGATAGACGAGGGATGCAGTTCGATTCATTTTTAACAGTTACAGGCACAGAGTTATTCTGGTACCTCCCATGATTATGCTCAGTCTATTGCTGTTGTAAGGTTGGGCTAAATGGGTTTGATGGCACTACCCAGCTACTCTCATTTTTAGTCTCAACTGTCAATGCAGCTCGACTGACTTAGTCATTAGTGAAACTTTCAGTGTCTGTGACAATAAAGACAAGTTAATCAAGAATACATAGTGTTATTGTACATTTTGATTCTGGGTACAGGTCTCTTCTCTTATTTCTGTTACTGTTACTGTTAGTTAAATCCTCCCATGCAAGTAGAAGTACTACAGTGTAAACAGTACCACTACTGGCACTAGTGCCTGTATAGTATAAAGGGGCATGAGTTGTGGTGCAACCTTTTATGCAAAATTGGTGCTGTCAATTATCATGTCATTTCTGTCATTTACAGATCAGAAAGCAGTAGCTCTTGTCATGGAACATACAAACCCATTGGAAGAGGAATAGGAGCCAACGTGAGTTTAAATTTTCTTAATCTTATTCTTAGAATAGAACTTAGTAATTCTTACTAAAGACAAAAGTGCATCAAGCACTAAAGTGCATTAATTTTACATTTTCCACTCAATCACCGAGTTAACTCTCTGGTGAATGCAGCCACAAGTAATGGGTAGACCATCAAAAATCGATGATGTCGTCATTGTGCATGACTTCTATTTGTGGGTGCGGGTGTGGCTGGCCAAGCCAATCCTGGAGCCACACCTGCGAGGGCAATGGGAGCACTGGAACGTAGCTGTGGGGAGAGTCGACGCTGTCTTTCTGCGAGCTCTGGCACTGGTGATCCATTCGCGCAGATTGTGTTCAAAGAGATTGTAGGCTTTCCTGGTGGTGGCATGCCAGCCAGATCTGTCTTGTGCTTGTGCATCAAGTTCCTTTACTGGGAAGACACAGTACTTGAGGCTGTCTTTTATGCAGTCTTTGAAGCGTTTCTTTGGCTGTCCTTGCTTCCTGTGGCCTTTTGAGAGTGCACCATACAGGAGTTGGTGTGGAATGCGAGAATCATCCATGCGTATGACATGTCCAGCGAAGTTGTGTCTTTAAGATCAAGGCTTCAACACTCACTAAGCCAGCATTATCCAGGACTTCCAGGTTTGTCACCTTGTCTTGCCATTTCATGCCCATCAGTCAGCGCAGGGATCTCATGTGGAAACGTTCAAGCTATTTGAGATGCTTTCTGTACAGCGTCCATGACTCACAGCCATCTATAGAGGAGGCTGGGGAGGACTACTGCCTTGTAGACTTTAATCTTGGTGGAGAGCTTGACGTTGTTATTCAACACACGAGTGCACAGACGACCCAGGGCTTGGCTGGCTTTGCTGATGCGAGCTACGATTTCCTTGTCAGTAGTACCATCAGAAGAGATGATGCTCCCCAGGTACCTGAACTGGTCGACAGTCTTCAGCTCGGTGCCTTCGATATACACTTTGGGTGGGGGGCTCTTGTGCCTGGGGCTGGTTGGTGCAGGACCTTGGTCTTTTTTTAGACTGATGGTGAGGCCAAACAGTCGAGAGGCTTCCGAGAACCTGTTGACGATGGTCTGGAGGTCAGACTCCGTGTGCACCATCAGCGCACAGTCATTGGCAAACAGCGCCTCAAGGATCAGTCTCTCAATGGTCTTGGTCCTGGCGTTCAGTCGACGGAGGTCGAAGAGAGAGCCATTTAGTCTGTACTTCAGGTACACTCCCTTCTCAAGGTCACGTACTGCATGGGTCAGGACATACGTGAAGAACAGGTTGAACATCATGGGGGCAAGAACCCAACCTTGTTTGACACTGTTGGAAATGTCGAAGGGTGCGGATGTGTCGCCGTTTGACTGGACAACTCCTACCATTCCATCATGGAAGAGGTGGATTATGTTGGTGAACTTCCTGGGGCAGCCGAGCTTTGCGAGGATGACCCAAAGCGCTTTTCTGTTCACGGTGTTGAATGCTTTGGTCAGATCTATGAAGACAGCGTAGAGGTCCATGTGCTGCTCAATGCATTCTCCTGGACCTGTCTCACAGAGAAGACCATGTCGACTGTGCTGTGGCCAGATCTAAAGCCACACTGAGCCTCTGGGAGTGCTTCCTCAGAGAGCTGATCAGGCGGTTGAGGATGACTTTCGCGAGGATCTTGCCAGCAATGGACAAGAGTGAGATCCCTCTGTAATTGGCACAGTTTGCTTTGCTGCCCTTGTTCTGGAACAGGGAGACGATTGTAGCATCTCTAAATTCCTGTGGCATGTTCTCCTCTGCCCAGATGCATGTCAGAATGTTGAGGAAGGCTTCAAGGGTCTCAGGTCAGCTGCTTTGAACTATAGAGCTCTGTGGGGATGCCGTCCATGCCTGCAGCCTTGCCGGAGCTAGTCTGGTTGATCACTTTCTTGACCTCATCCATGGTAGGCGGGAGGTCAAGGTCATCCAGTGTCGGCTTCTGGGAATCATGTCCAGGGCTGCGGGGTCGACAGTGGAAGGCAGATTCAGCAGATTTGAGAAGTGTTCTCTCCAGCGCTCATTGATGCTGCCTTTGTCCTTCAGCAAGGTGAAGCCGTCGGAAGAAAAGAGAGGGGTTGTGCTGGGTCTGGCAGGGCCGTAGACAGCTTTCATTGCGCTGAAAAACTCCTTGGAGTTATTGGATTCAGCAAAGTGTTCAAGTTCTTTTGCCTTGCTGTCACACCAGGTGTCCTGCATGTTGCGGAGCTCTCTCTGGGCTTTTCTCTGGAGGTGTTTGATGCGGTCTTTCTTGGACAAGGAGTTGATGTTCTGCCACTCGATGAAGGCACTGCGCTTTTGCTCCAGTAGCTTGTTGATCTCTTTATTGTTCTCATCGAACCAATCCTGGTGTACCCTCTGCTGGGGTCCAAGCACGTCTTTGGCAGACTCCGTCACCATCCCCTTGAACTGGTTCCACATTTCAGTTGGGTTACCAGTCAACGGTCCATGGGCAGTTAGCAGGTCATCAAGGTGGGACTGGAAGTTTTCCTTGACGTCCGGGCGCTTCAGCTTGGCCAGGTTGAATGAAGGTTGGGTGAGCTTCGGCCTCTTCCTGTGTGCTGGTGCAATGTGCAGGTTGAGGACAGACCGCTACGACAGCCACCAGTACTGTAATTGTAAACAGTACTGATGGCTGTATGCACAAGGGCATTTAAACTTGAAGTTGTTTAATTGTTGATGAGCGGCATTTATTACACAATAACTGTTCGTACTCAGTATTTGTAGTTAGTATATCAGCTGTGTTGGTGAGATTTCATATGAGGATTCAGTTAGATTTTGCAAGTTGCTCTGTTTATTCAACTTCAAGTATCAGAGCAATTATCAAGCTTTGCAGCTTTAGTTTGAAGACCAACACTGTTTATTTCTTAATGCTGATGTTTTTTTAACCTCCCTATGCTGTATGCATACAACCACCTATACTGTAAGTTAGTATAAGTGTAACCAGTACAGGTGACTTCGTGCACAAGGGGGTTAAGCTTTGGCAGTTTGTATCGCTTATTGTTGCAATGATTTGTGCAGGAATCAATCATCATGACGAAAAACACTACTGACAAAGGGTTAAGAGATGGGCATGGGGAGTGTCGGTTTGTGTCTTGTTTCTGTTTGCTAATTACAGTTGTGCAGTCAGTTTGTTTCTTTCATTTGCAGAAGGAGACTCTGCAGAGCTTGCCAGATATCTCCTTCACTTCATCATTTGGACCTGATTTTGATGCTGAAGTTATTAGTGCAGTGAACAGTTTGGAGCAAGGCTTGACGGAGGTCTGTGACACATCTGCTGGATATAAAGAAGATGCCACTATGAGCCCTAAGCAACAGTGGAGAACATCGGTGAAGACCCCACTCAAACAAACACAGTATCATGCAGGTGGAGATCATAAGCCATGCAAAAGAAAAAACTCACGTACCAGAAAGTCCGGAGCTGTGAAACCCAGTCTGTTTGAAGAAACATCTGGCCATTCTTTTTTGTCGGAATCTCTCACATTAACACCCTCACACAGCCCAGCAGACAAGAAGCGTAGAGAAAACACCCTCACACCCATATCAAAGAGACATCCGTCCTTGGGAGAAAGACCTTTGCATTGTGCCAGTTTAACAGCTTCAAACAAACTTTCCTCGCTAAGCTGTGGTGAAAACAGCTCCACGTCCACTGCCAGGATTGAGGATGTAAAATCCTCTTCTGTCTGTGAACAGTCAAAATCAAGACAGAAGCACAAAAATGACTGTAAAACACTATTGGATGAACAGTATGAGGATGAAAATCTTGAAATTGAGACAGACACATCACCAGCAGTTTTGAAATCACCTGATGCTGCAGGGAAAACAATAGGCAATCATCGGACAAAAGTTTCACATTCAAATTCTGAAACAAAACAGAATTCTGGTGCCACCAGAAAAAAAGCTGGCCAAGAAAACATTAAGTCAGATTGTGTCCTAACTACTGGCAAATCACCACCTGAAAAGAAAATTGAGTCCGCTGTGAAATTGAAAGGAAAGGGTACCGCTAGCGTAGATTCTTCCACGCTGTCTTCAGCCCACAAAACAAGCAATACCAGTAACTTTACTGCTATCAAGGCTGTTATCAGAAGTGAAGCTCAAAATGTAAACCCCCTTGTGCATGCAGTCACCAGTACTGTTAACATTACTGGTGATTGCATGCACAAGGGGGTTAAACAGATTGAGAGCAGACATAGAAAGGACAGTGACAGCCAAGAAATTGAGGGTTTTCCTCTGTTGGAGGAAAGTACACTTCCAGAAAAAGGCATCAGAGTTGAAATAAGAGAGGAAATTGCAGACCAACAAGAAAGAAAGGCTGGAGGTAAAACAAGAAGTCTGTTACAGACACAAGAAACTGCTGCCATCACTACTGAATCTCACCAGGCCACAGGTGAGGGAATGCTTGAGCCTTGACTTGCATTACAAGATCATTTTAACCCATTACATCCTGAGGCTGATTTTTTTTTAAAATTGCTAATTATCCTATGAAGGCCACTTTACAGAGATGGATCATGCATTTTAGTTCAAGGGTGGTGCCAAAAAAAGCTAGTGCCTGGGGTGCCAAGCTGTTCTTGCACCACCCTTGAACTATCGGTCAAATTTATTTCAATCAATGGGTGTATCAGTATGAAAAGGGTTAACTTTTATTTTGTTCAGTTTCAAAACTAGAAAGAAGGTTTAAGCCCCCTTCTGCATGTATCCATTGGTGCTGTTTACAAATTACAGTACCGATGGCATGCACATTTTTTTTTTCCAAGATTGAGTCATTGACTGATTGACTTGCCGGAGGATGCATACTGCATTTCTGTAGTCTTTGTCAATTCAAAGCCAAAGAGCCACCGTCATCCCAGGAACGTGGTTTCAGCAAAAAGCGTAGATCCTCACGAGTCCCAGCAACTGCAGGGGGTTATGCCTCTGGCAGTTGGATGGTTATTTTTTTCAGCAGTGATGGATTGATTGATTGATTGATTTATTTATTGACTGTGTTTAATGCTATACTTTAGGAAGAAACTTACTGTGTCCATATTTTTGCATTATCCTTTTACTGGACCAGAACAGAACATACCTAATGCCATCCCCGGTTTTGCATCATGGTCAACATTTCACTGTACCACTCACTCTCTCTTTCTCTACAGACAATCCCCGAAGTCTGCTACTGTCCGAGTGGGGGCTGCCATCACCAGTACTGGAGGCATATCACAGTCAGGGTATCACCACCATGTTTCCCTGGCAGGCTCAGTGTCTTATGACAGGAAATGTCTTAGGTCAGTAATATAAAACATTTTTTTTTTTAAATAGAAAACAGTGTCTTATAAAAATTGTCATCAGTATTTAAGATGATTTTAATGTTTACTGGCTTTACAGGAAAAAAAAAGATTTTCAGATTGTCATGCTGTTTGTCATGCTAAGAAAAGCAAAATTGATGTCACTTGCACAGGCTGTTCATTGTTGTGTCAGTTTTTTTAAAATGTGTTTTTATTCACACATGAACACCCAATGAGCGTTCTGTTAAAAACAAAATTATCACTATAAAAACAAACCATTGTGCATTGTGTTTGCTTGTGTACTATTATCTGCAGATGGAGGCAACTTGGTCTACTCAGCCCCCACCAGTGCAGGAAAGACAATGGTTGCTGAGCTGCTGGTCCTGAAGAGGGTTCTTGAGACACGCCGCAAAGCACTCTTCATTCTGCCATTTGTCTCCGTCACACGCGAAAAGATGATCTCTCTGCAGGTGTGATCTTGTAGGAGTGGGATAGTATAAGTCAGCCTCGTTATACCATGATACCTACGAGCCATAAAATCACACTGCGTTATTGGCGTCCATGCTAATGTGGTGTTAAACTTACAAATAGACTTATGAAGAAAAAATGCACAGCAGACTAAACTTCCTCTGGCCGACTCCAGCCTTAGTTGGCCCGCGCACGGCCATGCACAAGCCATCTAAGGCTGGAGTTGGTCAGGGTACTTTTTAGTCACTGGGTGTGTACTTTGGAGCCACAGACCTGACTGTATAATATCTGATTTTATTATATTTTGAAGCGTGTAATTTATTCTGACCAGTATTCTGTGTGCATTAACTCAACCACTGAATGGTTCATTGATTGCGATCTTTGGTTGAGGATTCAGCTGTGGAAGAGGGTAAAACTGATCAGACAGTACACTAGAACCTCTTTAGAGCAACTACCTTTTTTTTGCAAAAAAGAAAAAGACAGGTCCTTTCCCAATGTCTTGAAGGGCAGAAAGTGTCACCTGTCATTAAAGACCATCACTTAGGTGGCTACAGCCATCTAAGTGATGGACTTTAAAGACAGGTGATCCTTCATAAGGGTTGTCGTTCAAAACGCGTCTGTGGTAAAAAGGTCAAACACAATAGAAGTTGAATGGAACAACTTTGAAAATGTAAATCACTGTGCTTTTAAACCTTTGGCTGTTGGCAGCGGTTTGTCGCGATGATTCCTGCAGGGATCATTGCATGAAAAACACTGCTGACAGCTGAAGGGTTAACCCTTCTAGCCCCAAGGTCCCATTTCTCAAATTTTGAAGGTGTTGCCTAACAACTATGTACTAGTTGCAGGAGATGGCTTGACGATGATAATTCAAGGGTAGTGCCAGGTTAGCTTGGCACCTGAAGGCGCCAAGCTAATCTGGCACTACCCTTGAATTATCATGGTCAAGCCATCTCCTGCTGTAGGGATTTGGGGCTAAAAGGGTTAAAAGACTTAGGCTAACAACAAGTTTGCATCCCATATTACCATGCTATATATCTGACGTTCATGGAAAATGTATACCATGAGGCAATAAAAACGCGAATATTTCACCATAGCACTTTTCATCGTAAATGTGCTTAATCCAGGTTATTTTGACGTCATTTATTAGAAAATGTTAAGAAGAGTGTCTTATGTCGTGTGTAAATGGAATGTTTAGTATTTCAAATCTCACGTCGATGACTTATGACGTCATCAGTGACACAACCATCACAGGATATTGAAAGTGAAATGGGGAGTATCTGCAGAGGACACAGCTAAAAGCCAACCAATGTGTTGTGTCTTAGGGTCTGTGTGAATGAAAATCCGGCCTGTTTGGTCTTGACCTACTTTTCGTTTGTCAAAGGCATCTAAATAACATGACCTACAAACATGAAAATCAAAAAGTTGTTTATGTTTTTGTTAGTGGCCATATTTACCTGATCAAATGTATGTATGTGTGTTGTTGTTTTTTTTAAATCTTTTTGTCAATCACTGGAGCATAAAAAATGGTTTGAAAGTATTTTTATGAGTCAAATTTCTTTCGAGGCAGTTAATAACATTATGACCAATCCACACAATGTGTGTTGAAACATCTCGCAGGAATCTTGCTTGTCAGAGTGTGTCCAGTTTTGCTTATTTTCACCAATAATGAAACCCTGCGTCCTCCAAGGTAGCCATTGTACGAAATCTCTTCCAATTTTTGTGTGAAGGTAGCTCAGACAATAGGCTGAAAATCTGAAATAAACAAGAAATAACAATATCTTGTTTTGTTGTCAGGGTGGCTCTTTGCTTGCGGGTACAATTACCGACACTTTTCGCGTTTTTATCGCCATACTTTGTGTAATTACAGAGGCTGTACCAAGATGCCGGTCTGCGTGTGGGAGGGTTCATGGGCAGCTACAGTCCAGCAGGGGGTTTTCAAAGTCTGGACGTCGCTGTCTGCACCATCGAGAAGGGCAATGGTCTGGTCAACCGACTACTGGAGGACAACCGAATAGAGGAGCTTGGTAATGGTTTTACATTTATGCTTACTTTAACCCATTTAGCCCTGCAGCAGAAAATGGATTGATCATGATAATTCAAGGGTAGCGCCAGATGAGCTTGGCACCTTCAGGCGCCAAGCTCATCTGGCGCTACCCTTGAATTATCATGATCAATCCATCTCCTACAACTGGTACATAGTTGTTAGATAATGCCTCCCAAAGTTTGGAAATGCGGCCATGGGGTTTAGAGGGTTAATAGACTTTCTAAAATCAGAAGTAGATCAAACTGAGCGTTTGGCAAAAACAGTTGCTTAGCTCCTTCACTGTAAATGGATACACATTATGTTTCTGGAATATTCCTTAATTCAACACCAAAGAACATCAGCCTTCCAAGGAGCATGGAGACGAAGTGTTATCAGCAAGAGGCATAAATCCTCATGAGCCCCCGCAACTGCAGGCAATCATGAGGATCTATAACTCTTGCAGTTTTAATTTCTTTGATGGTGTTTACATTTCCCTGGCAGTAAAGGGAATAAATGCCGGGACAAACAAATTGATCATTTGATGTCGCTTGTTTGTCTAGGCATGTAATCCGCTGTATCAAAAGATGTGCAGTTTTTTTTCACATCTGATTTATGGAACATTTCACTTCCTTAACCCATTTACCCCCAACACCCTACAGCAGGAGATTGATTGACCATGATAATTCAAGGGTAGTGCCAGATTAGCTTGGTGCCTGAAGGCGCCAAGCTAATCTGGCACTACCCTTGAATTATCATGGTCAATCTACCTCCTGCAACTGGTACAAAATCGTTAAGTGACACAACCAAAATTTAGGAAATGCACCCATGGGGCTAGAAGTGTTAACTTTCTGTCACTTTTAAAACGAAAATTATTTGTTTTGGACCACTGCCTAATTGTTTGAAATCACCAAACATATTTCGTTGAAATTGGAGCTTTGATGCATCTAAATGGATTTTGAATTTGAAAAGTTTTGAATGATTTTGTGCAAGCAGGTGCGGTGGTGATTGATGAGCTCCACATGGTTGGAGATTCGAACCGTGGTTACCTGCTGGAACTGCTGCTGACCAAAGTGTGCTACATGTCACGCAAGTATGCAACACCTGATTCTTTTTTATAGTGGCCC
Organism: Semisulcospira habei; assembly: GCA_036245525.1. Taxonomy (NCBI): domain Eukaryota; kingdom Metazoa; phylum Mollusca; class Gastropoda; family Semisulcospiridae; genus Semisulcospira; species Semisulcospira habei. The sequence continues at coordinate 134,008,043 of BTPG01000006.1, forward strand.
TCATTAGACAGAACACTCTGACCTTGGATAGTAACATTGTTTTCACATAATAATAATAAGCGCATTAAATAGGCGCTTTATCCCAATTGAAAATCGGCTCAAAGCGCCGCCGCGAACTGAACCCAACAAGCACGCTCACGTGAATCACGCGCATTCACTCACACACTGTACATAAACACAGAACATTCACGTGGTGCTAAGGGCAAGCTCAAGAGAGCTACTGTAGTTTTTGGAAATTCAAAATCGTTTGTATTTGAAATTTGATTAAGTGGGCTGAAACTGATACCAAAGTGGTATATATAATTAATATGTAATATTTGGTCAATGGTCACGTTTCGACTTAAACACAATTGCACAATGGATTCAAACCTTACATGTGGTAAAATTGCTTTCTCTTTTTAGCTCACGTGCAAAGCAAAAGTGAGTCTATGATATGGGCCAGTGGTCGTTCGTCAGTCTGCCGTCGTCCGTCCGTCATCCGTTTTAAACTTTTAATGTTGGCATTTTCTCGGAGACTATTCAAGCTACAGTCTTCAAACTTGGCCCAAGGATACTTTGTGGCAAGACCTTTCTATTTAAACATACATTACAGGACCCGGTTCCTCGGGGCACTCCGCAGCAAGATCCGGGACAGGCACTTCGTATCTCCCTGCTCCAAGTCCGTGCGGAGGGGACGGTCTCGTCCCTTGCTGCCGACCGCTGGCAGAACCGGCTTCTCAGCCCAAACGTTCTCCTCCTCGCTCCGCTGGGTATTCCGGTCCGCCTATCGCGACCTCTCCCCACAGGGAGCCGGGGCACTGAAGATCCGCGCCCATGGAACGCGCGCTAGGGCTGCATGTCTCGCCTTCGCCGCGCCGGTGTGGTTAAGGACACTGTGGCGGTGGTGGGGTGGCGGGACGGATCTACCATTGCCGCTTCTACTCCCGCGCCCTGACAGTCCAGCGCGACAACCTTACGCTGGTGGGCAACTTCTGCGGCGCAACACTCCCTCCAGGCGCCCTCGGCGCTTAGGCGGCACTTCGCTAAAATTGTCGGGTGTGGGTGATCAGGAGTGACGGGCCGTCTTCGTCCCTGAAGAGGTTTCTAAAAGGGATTGTGCGGCACCCTCCTCCTCTTTGCCATTCTTCCAGTTAGTCATGTCATCGGTAATGTGTTTTGAGGAAACAAGTTAATTTTTCTCTAAAATGTATTTTTTCGAAAAATACTTACCGATGACATGACTCGGAGGTCCCTCCCTCCTCCCCGCTTGCCGCTGGTAACTCCGTAGACAACTGGCTAAAGGAGACACCACCGGGCGCCTGACCGGATGGGCAGGGGAGGCTACTCTCGTCCCTGTTAGGGATCCCCGAAAGCTCTCTCGTCCCTATCAGGGATCCCCGAGAGCCTCCTGGGGGGACCCTTTGGGTCTTAGGCTAAAATTGGTAAGCAAGTAGACTATTTCCAGTTAGTCATGTCATCGGTAATGTGTTTTGAGGAAACAAAGACATTTTCGGTGTAAACTAAACAGAAGCCCTTGGCCAATCAGTATCCGACTTTTAAAATAATAATAATAATAATAAAGAGCATTTATATCGCGCGGAATCCCCAGGAGCAGTGGGCTCTAAGCGCGTTACAAAAAATGTATATATATGCAGAATCTCACTACCTTTAAAAAAAAGTTTAATCTACGCACACACACACAGCTAAAACACACATAACAAAACAAAACCATTCACAAAACCGGACAAATAATCTTCCCAACCTTACCAATGCTGGCAGTAACGGCGCGTGCGATTGGCTCATGCTTGACAAAGGGAGACTACAGCCTTAACTGCGGTACAAAACATCATTACTTGCTTTCAATCGAAACAAGCATGGATAGACGGATTGATTATTTTATGCGCGGTTTGAATTCCAACAATATTTTTGAGACAGTGAGTGATAGACTTTCATAGCAGCTGCTAGATACTGCTTTCTGATGGCAGATATATTTATTATGCATTCAAAACTCACAGGCAGTGATCCTGAAGAACGCAGTGTAGCGAGCATATTTTGACATTCCAACTGTGAGATGCCCAATGTAATATGTTGATTTCTACACAAATTTGGTGAATATTAAATCTTTCCTGTATTTGAAGCATTGCTGTGTCTCTTGTTGAAGTTTCAGTACAATATGTGCATGACTGATCTTGGTTGCTGGGGAAAAATGCTCGAAAACTGACAGAAAACTTTGAGCTCGTTTTTCTCAAAATGCCCTCCGTACAACTTCAGAACTTTAAACTTGAATAACTCTTTCATTTGTTTCCTCAAATCATTACCGATGACATTACTTTATACATTACTAGCTTACGTAATTTTATCCTAAGAACCTGTTGTGTTCCCACACAACCAGGGAGGCACTCAGGGAACCCTAACCAGGGCCGAGAGTAGCCTCACGTCCCTGCCCATCCGGTCACGTGCCACGTGGTGTCACGCCAGTCGTTCTACTTAGCTTACAGTTAACAGACGTGTTCTAGCCTAAGGGACTGTGTACCATGCGACCGGTTCTTAGGGCCGGTCGTCTTTTGGATTAGTGTTCCTTTGGACTTGGTGCTGTCTTGGATTACGGGGTGCTTTCTTGTGCTTGGATTCTTGTGGTTCCCTTCCTCTGTGGACTTATGTGGTTGCGTGTGGGTTCTGGGCTTCACTGGGCCTGCTGGGACTTCCTTCCCGCCGGCGCGCTCTGAGGGTGGTATGGAGGTTCCCCCCCCCCCCCCTTCCCCGCAACTATGGAGAGGTAAGATCTTGGCCCCAGCCCTTGGGCCGGGCGCCGGCTTCAACCAGAGGCACTTCGTATTGCTCGTAACAATTTCGCGTCTTACGCTCGACTTCGCTTGGCGGGGCCTCGGGGTGCCCATTCCCGGTTGCCTTTCATGTTTGTGGTATGTTGCAGCTGCCAAGTGCACACCTGTTTGCAGTGCGGCGACTTTCAAGGCCCGAGCGATAATCTCTAGGTCTGCCTCCCCTAGGCTGGCTGCGCTTCCGACCACGCCTGCGATGTTTACGCCACCTGGCCTGAAGAATGGTGATTGCAGCTTGGAGCTTTAGTACCGGCGCGAGTGCCCGACACCGGCATTTGACTGCACGTCCATCATGGCGCCCCCCCCCCCCCCATCCCCCCCCCCTCCATGCTCGGGAAAGTGACCAGACGCGCCCGCTCCGACCTTGGGGAACGGACGACACATCGGACCCGTGACCACAGCTCACGTCACAGGACTGCGTCTACACGGCACCCACTCGGACAAAGCCCGCTGACTCTTACGGGGAGTCATGTAGCCGGCAGAGCGCCCGCATCACTGAGGCCAGCCTGCAGCGATGTTTGTCGCATCATCCGTTGTCCACTGACAGTCCGGCCGTGTCCCACATGCATAAGCCCGCGAACTCTTACGGGGAGTCAATTAGCTGGCAAAGCGCCTGCCTCACTGAGGCCGGCCTGCAGCGATGTTTGTCGCATCTTCCATTCTCCACTGACAGTCCTGACGTATCCCACATGGATAAGCCCGCTGACTCTTACGGGGAGTCAAATAGCCGGCAGAGCGCCCGCCTCACTGAGGCCGGCCTGCTGCGATGACCGTCGCATCGCCCGTCGTCCACTGACAGTCCTGATGTGTCCTACAGAAGCCCGCTGACTCATACGGGGAGCCTAACAGCCGGCAGTGCGCCTCCCCCCCTGAGGCCGGCCTGCGGACACCTTTGTCCCCTCGTCTGAGGACTGTTGGCAGACCTATTAGCCGGCAGAGTGCCCGCCTCACTGAGGCCGGCCTGCAGTGATGTTCGTCGCATCGTCCATTCTCCACTGACAGTCCTGACGTATCCCACATGGATAAGCCCGCTGACTCTTATGGGGAGTCAAATAGCCGGCAGAGCACCCGCCACACTGAGGCCGGCCTGCTGCGATGATCGTCGCATTGCCCATCATCCACTGACAGTCCTGACGTGTCCTACACAGAGAAGCCCGCTGACTCTTATGGGGAGTCTAACAGCCGGCAATGCGCCTGCCCCTCTGAGGCCAGCCTGCGGACACCTTTGTCCCCTCGTCTGAGGACTGTTGGCAGACCTATTACCTTGCATTACGCCAGAGGTCCCAGGCGCCCCCGCGCTTCTGACGACGCTCCTAGGATGGACCGTGATGCGCAACGCTTCAGCAGACGCAGCCCTCGACCCTTCTCGTCCTCGTCGCGCTCGACCACATAATAATAATAATAATAATGAATGGTTCTTGTATAGCGCAAAATCTTTTTGTGGCAAAAACTCATTGCGCTAACACACGCAGTCAAACATGACATAGACGAATACAAGAACATTACAAATAAATACAACAGGACCACGGATCTACGACAGAGGAAAAGCAAGCTGGAAGAAGTGAGTTTTCAACTGAGCCTTAAACTGAGGGAGAGTAGAGAGATTTTGAAGACTGACAGGCAGCGAGTTCCAAACTGAAGGTGCAATGAAGCTGAATGAGCGTTCACCAACAGTTTTCAAGTTACGCTTCGGAGCCTTCAAACGTTTCTCACTGGAGGACCGCAGAGAACGTGAAGGCTGGTATGTGCAGAGTGAAGCAGAAAGGTAAGCCGGTAGAGTCCCGTCAAAGTGACGGTATGCCAGAGTTGCCATCTTGTACTGGCATCGAAACTTTACCGGCAGCCAGTGGAGTTCTTTAAGCATGGGTGTCACGTGGTCGCGTTTACGCTTCTTTAGAACAAGCCGTGCAGCGCTGTTCTGAACCCTTTGCAACCGACATACCTGTTCCATGGGCAGACCTGAATAGATGGAATTACAATAGTCAAGGCGGGAAGTTACCAGCGCAGTGACTAGTCTAGCCGAAGCGCGTTCAGAGAGATAAGGCCGGATAGATGCAATGCGTCTGAGCTCCAGGAATGAGGCTCGACAAACACTGCTGATTTGATCGTGCATGGCCAGTGTCTGATCTATCTTGACACCAAGATATCTAACTGATGTTTTGATCTCGCGCCTCGTATCCACTGCCACCCGCCCGTTCATCCTGGCACACCTCGCCACGACACCCGTCGCCTTTGCCTCCTAGGCGCCTTAGTAGGAGCGCACCCGAGCGGAATCTGCGGCCGCTCCCCCATCTTCGCAGTCACTCCTCCCGGGACAGGCACACAGCATGCGCCAGCCCCCCATCGCCCGGTGCGCCTTGCCCTGTCATCGCCCCGCATCGGCAGAAGAGCCTCCGGGTGAGCTGACCCTTTCCTGCGCCCCACTCCAGTCGACGGGACGTTGCAAGCGAGACCCCCGGCCCCCCTGACGGACTTCTCGCCCCCTGATAACGACGAGACTCGGAGCCTGCTCGCCAACGGCCATACCACGCTGAATACACCGGTTCTCATCTGATCACCGAAGTTAATATGCAAACCAAGGGAAATCACAGCGCTGGACAGACAACAGTTAGATCCCCTGCCCCTACCTATCAGGCACCCAATCGCCAGCCCACAGAGAAATACGCAGGTATAGAATAAGATGCTTACGCCTGTCACCCCTACCCGGGTATAGGCCGTCGACGAGAGACCTCCAGCAACTCCTGTCCTGTGCTTCTCCTTCGATTCTACTCCAGGTGGTTCCCAGTCTCTTGATGTCTGCTTGGAGGTCTCGACGCCAGGAGTTTCTCGGCCTACCTCTTTTCCTCTTTCCCTGGGGGTTCCATGACAATGCCTGCCTAGTGATACTGGAAGCTGGCTTTCTCAGACTGTGACCGATCCATCCCCATCTTCTTCGCCCAATTTCATTCTCTGCTGTTATCTGCTCTGTTCTCTCCCAGAGTCTGACGTTGCTGATCTTCTCTGGCCAGTGGATTTTCAAAATTCTTCTAAGGCAACTGTTCATGAAGGTCTGTACTCTGTTGACTGTGGTTTTTGTCAATCTCCATGTCTCTGCTCCATATAGGAGAACTGCTTTTACATTGGAGTTGAAAATCCGGACTTTGGTGTGTTGTGACAGCACTCTGGAACTCCACACTTTTTTCAACTGGAGAAAGGCTGCTCTGGCTTTACCGATTCGTGCTCTGACATCTGCATCAGTGCCGCCTTTTTTGTCTATGATGCTCCCGAGATAGGTGAAGGACTCCACCTCCTCCAACGGGGTGCCAGCAAGCAAGACTGGTTCTTCCCTGGTTGCGTTCAGCCTCATTGTCTTTGTTTTCTGTTTGTGAATGGTGAGGCCCACTTGGGACGAGATGTCAGCAAGCCTCGTGGTCTTGTCCTGCATTTGTTGATGAGTGTGGGACAGTAATGCCAAGTCATCTGCAAAATCGAGGTCGTCAAGCTGTGTCCACAGTGTCCACTGTATTCCACTTCGTCTGTGCTCTGTGGTCCTCTTCATGACCCAGTCTATGGCCAGTAGGAAGAGGAACGGAGACAGCAGACACCCCTGCCTGACACCAGTTCTGACCTGGAGCTCTCTGGTGAACTGCCCTTCGTGGATCACGCGACATGTCATGCCATCATAGCTGCTCTTGATCAGGCGGACGAGCTTTGTGGGTACACCGTAGTGTCGTAGGAGTTTCCACAGAGTCTCTCGGTCCACGCTGTCAAATGCTTTCTCATAATCCACAAAGTTGACGTACAGCGGGGAGCTCCACTCCAGAGACTGTTCCACGATGATGCGGAGAGTGGCGATCTGGTCTGTACATGATCGGTTCTTCCTGAATCCTGCTTGCTGGTCTCTCAGCTGGGGGTCAACGGAGCTCTTCATTCTCTCTAGGATGATCCTGTTGAAGACCTTTCCTGGTACTGACAGCAAGGTGATTCCTCTGTAGTTGGAACACTTGCTGAGGTCGCCTTTCTTGGGAAGCTTGATTAGGTACCCCTCCTTCCAGTCAGCTGGCATCACCTCCTCTTCCCAGATCTTTCCAAACAGTGGGTACAGCATCTCCACTGTTGTCTCTAGGTCTGCTTTCAGAGACTCCGCTGGGATGCCATCTGGCCCTGCTGCTTTGCCATTCTTCAAAAATGCCACTGCTTTTCTGATCTCTTCCCGGCTGGGTCTGTCACAGCTGATGGGTAGGTCGGTCTCTGCCGGCTGGATGTCTGGGGGGTCGGGTGGGCTAGGTCTGTTCAGTAACTCTTCAAAATACTCGGCCCATCTGTCGAGTTGGTCTGCTCTGTCTGCAATAGGCTTGCCTTCTTTGTCTTTTACTGGTCTTTCTGTATGGCCATACTTACCCGACAATCTTCTGGTAATGTCGTAGAGCTGTTTCATGTTGCCGCTGCCTGCTGCCTTTTCTGCCTCTGCTGCCAGGCTGTCTGTGTAGGCCCTCTTGTCTGCCCTGATACTCCTCTTCACCTCGCGGTTGGCTTCCGAGTATTCCCCCTGTGCCCTTACTTTGGCTGCTCTCGTGCGACTGTTGTTGACCGCTGCTTTCTTCTGCTTCCTCGCTTCTATCTTCTTCAAGGTCTGTGCCGACAGCCAGTCCTTGTGGTGGTGTTTCCTGAACCCTACAGTGTCTTTGCAGGTTGAGTTCAGCGCCTCTCTAACTGCCTTCCACTGCTGCTCTGTGGTGACCGCCTCCTCTTCATTTACTAGCTCCTGTAGCGCTTGAAACCGGTTGGACAGCACCAGTTTGAACTCTTCTCTAACTCCAGTTTCTCTCAGGAGGCCTACATTATAGCGCTGTCTTCTTGTTGTCTCTGTGCGGCTTTTCTTTAGCTTGAGCTTCATTCTTAAGGTAAGCAGATGGTGGTCTGAGGCGACATCTGCTCCCCTCCTCACTCGAACATCTTGAAGGGATCTTCTAAATTTCTTGCTAATGCAGATATGATCTATTTGGTTCTCTGTTGTATGGTCAGGTGAGACCCAAGTTGCTTTGTGTATTCTTTTGTGTGGGAAGATGCTGCCTCCAATGACAAGTCGGTTTAGAGCACAAAAGTCTACAAACCTCTCCCCGTTCTCACTCATCTCCGAGCCTAGTCCTTGTCTCCCCATCACCTCTTCGTATCCGGTGTTGTCCTCCCCTATTTTGGCATTAAAATCGCCCATGACGATGGTGATGTCTCGCTCCGCACATTTGTCCACGGCACTCTGGAGTCGGTCGTAGAACTCTTGTTTCTCTTCCTCGTCACTGTCATTGGTGGGCGCATAACACTGGATGACGTTCAGCTTGAGCTTTTTCTTGGTTCTAAAGGCTGCTGTTATAATTCTTGGCCCAAGAGGTTCCCAGCCCATCAGCGCTCTCTGTGCCACTGGTGACAGCATGAGTGCTACTCCTTCTGTATGGGGGGCATTCTCCTCTTCATGACCTGAATACAGAATCATCTCCCCACTTAACAGCCTTTTCTGGCCAGACTGCGTCCATCTGGCTTCACTGATGCCTAGCAGGGAAAGGTTGTACTTTTGCATTTCCGCTGCTATCTGGGCGGCCTTGCCGCTCTGGTACATGGTCTTGACGTTCCATGTGCCCATGGTTGTATCCCTGGATAGAGAGAGGCGGCTCGGTCCTGTGGCTTCCGAAGACTTCCGGCTTTCACCACAGGACGTCATAAGTCTTCTAGTAGAAGAACCTTCCTCCTCCAGGAAAGGAATTACTGTTAGTCTTTTCGTCGGCGTTTTTGTAGCTATTTCCTTTTTTGCAGGGTGGGGAAGCTACCCCCACGCCCAACCCCCTTACTAGGAGGACCAGGGGTTTTCTGTCGGGGTCACCTTCCCTTAGACCATGTTGGTTCACGGCACCTTATTTCATTCGGTGCACCCCTCTCACGAGGGACCCCCTATCCACCACCCAGGGGACGCGCCTCAACGCCGTATGGTCCCAGCGCGAGGATAGAATAAGATGATCATTTCATTTAAGGATGGAAATGATCGTCTTATTCTATACCTGCGTATTTCTCTGTGGGCTGGCGATTGGGTGCCTAATAGGTGGGGGCAGGGGATCTAACTGTTGTCTGTCCAGCGCTGTGATTCCCCTTGGTTTGCATACAATTCTGCCAGCGCTAGCCTCACCTATCTGGTTTGTGAGCACCGAAGTTAAGCAACGTCAGGCTCGGTTAGTACTTGGATGGGTGACCGCCTGGGAACACCAAGTGCTGTTGGTGTTTAGAAGCCCGAGGACTCCGTCCTGGCCTGGTCGGCATAGACAGCAGCTCTTCCGCGCTCCGCTCGCACTTGCCGGACGACCCTGTGTCACATAGGACCCCTTCGGCGCCACAGGCGGAGACTCTTATTTCGGTATCCCCCCCGCTCAAGAGGAAAGCCTCCGCCTTTGTCGACGCTGGCCGTCAGGTGAAGAGGTTCAAGTCGCCTCCCCAGCCCCCTGGCTTAGGGACCTTGGAGGACACCTCTGCGCGGCTTCATCAGGCTGCTTCCCATGAGTACGACTTCTTCCCTGACCGTAGGTTGCGGGCTGGACTCGACATCGCCTGCCACCAGGACTGGTTCATGAGCCATTCCCAGTTTTCTCATGTCTCCTACCCTCAGTAGATCCACCGGCGGCCCGGACGAGTCCGTGTCCCTGGTCTGTAACACCTTGGCTGGATCGGGTTTTCTGGAGCTCCTGACCCAAGTTTCATCCGTCACATCGAGGACGCCTGGCGCCCGTATTACGCCCCTATTAGGAGACCCCCTCGCCCTCGCAGTAGCGGCCAACCGGACAGCGTATCACTCCTCGGTCAAGGCCATGGCTGCCGCCTCCGACTGTGACCGGGTGCATCGGGATGCTGTGCTACAAGCCTGCCGCGGACTGCCTCCCCCCCGATGTGAAGACTCAGCTCCGTCGAGCTCCCCTTGGTGGCCCCCTTCTCTTCTGCGCTTCCTGGCAGACGGTGACGGACGCGAACTCAGACCGCTGGTCTAGCGGCTCGGCCCCCCCCCCCGCCCCCACCGCCTTCAGGCAGCCCGCTAGACCGTGGATCGCGCCCTGCGGATCGCCAGGCCCTCCTGATCACCTTCTTACCAGGGGGCTTACCAGTTTCGGGCCCTTCTGTTGATCTCATCCTCAGCCTGTGGGCTTCATCCGCAGCATGGACGCCGTTGTTGCCAAGGCCTGACAGTTGTCCTCCTGCCCGACCTCGAACTGTTTAGACTGCCTCTTTCTGAGCAACCAGTTGGAGAACACGCTAGTGATGGATGGGGATGCGCTGATCCGGTTGTTGACGCGGCTCAGCTTCCTGATCAACGCGGGCAAGTCGGACCTCACGCCTTCCCGCCACTTCATACACCTCGGGATGGAATTCGCGACCGACCTCAACCGGATGAGACTGCCAGGGCCCCGGATCCAGAGCTGGCCGCCCTAGCCGGCCAGGTGGCCCAGGGGGATGCAGTTCCCGCCCGAGTTAGCTTCATCTTCTCGGCCTGATGGATACAGCAGCGGACCTACCATCACTCGGTCGTCTTTACTCCCGGCCGCTCCAGCTGCACCTCCTTGTCCATTGGTGTCCGTCCTCCCGCGACATCACTACCTTGGTGCCGGTTGCTCTGATACTTCGTCCCTAACTGCGGCGCTTAACGGACCCTTCGTGGCTCGCGTCGGGAGTTCCTCTTGCTTCACCTCCGCCTAGGCTTTCACTCTGCGTGGGCACAAGTCTCACGGGTGGGGTGATCACCTGCTACCCAGGTTCCTCACGTCGTCCGGCGACTGGCCCCCTGACCGGGCAGACTAAGTCCCTTCGGGGTGTTCTGGCAAAGTTTTAAGCGGCACCCTCCTCCTTTTCGCAATTCTTCCATAAAGTAATGTCATCGGTAATGTTTTTGAGGAAACAAATGAATTTTTCTCTAAAATGTATTTTTCGAAAAATACTTACCGATGACATTACTCGGAGGGTCCTCCCACCTGCCCCGCTTGCCGCTCGTAAGCTAAGTATTCCGACTGGCGTTGCACCACGTGGCATGTGACTGGATGGGTGGGGACGGGAGGCTACTCTCGGCCCTGGTTAGGGTTCCCTGAGTGCCTCCCTGCTTTTGTGGGAACACAAAAGGTTCTTAGGCTAAAATTACGTAAGCTAGTAGACACCTCCATAAAGTAATGTCATCGGTAAGTATATTTCGAAAAAATCTCTCTCTCTCTTGGCTTGACTTCGCGAACGAAGATTTTATAGGGGTTGCCCACGACGTCTGCAGGCCTCCTCGTGGCTGCGGAGGCCAATCCGGGACAGGAGAAAAATTCATTTTTCATCCCACATCCTTAATTTTGGTATCAATGGAAAGGTTTTTCCCTCCTCTTTCCAATGATATGCATTTCTTAATACCCACCAAAATCGACTTATCTTATCTTACCTTTTTGTGGGAGCATTTATCTTATCTTACCTTTTTGTGGGAGCATGTCACATTTGGTTGATCCCTCGGAAAGGTCAAGGGTCACAAGAACTCAGGAAATAGGTCCAAAATAGTCATATTTTGACAAAAGATGTTTTTTTTCTCAAATATTATTCATAACTTCAAACCTAAACTTGCTACTGAGATACCTGATGGTAAGACCTATCTATGCATACTAATTTGGATGACCCCTGGGAAAGGTCAAGGGTCACAAGAACTCAGGAAATAGGTAAAAAAAATAGCCATATTTTGACAAGAATGTTTTTTTTCAATTACAATTCACAACTTCAAACCCAAACTTGATACAGAGATACCTGATGGTAAGACCTTCTTATGTATACTAATCTAGTCGACTCATTGCAAAGGTCAAGGGTCATGGGGCTTTGACAGATGTGTGAAAACTGATCAAATTTTGAGAAAACATGGATTTTGTTGGTGCAGAAGCCATCCCTTTACTTATTGTCACATGTGTGGATCGGTCATACATGTTTGCCTTAAGGGCTTTGCCTTTCTTGTTTTCTTTTTTCAATTTTTAATTGTTATACATACTCATTTTAATCCAGTCAATATGGCTGCTTCATTGAAAGTTACAAAATTCCCAGAACTAAATGACTTCCAGCATGACACCAAAATAACCCGGAACATTTAAAAAACAGTTAGGTATAATTGTGTTACAGTAACATCAACTACACAATCCATTTGTAAACAACTTAATTTTAGATTGAGGAAAAGTGGAAACACTCGCCCAGTACAGGTGATAGGCATGAGCGCCACCCTCCCCAACCTTGATCTGCTTGCTCGTTGGCTGGATGCCAGCCTGTACCATACGGACTTCAGACCTGTGCCCCTGACAGAAAACATCAAGGTCGGCTCCGCGATTTACGATGGGTCCATGAAGAAGGTCAGAGAGGTGGAGGTCAAAGCCACTTTCAAAAACGATGAGGACCAGATTGTACCTCTCTGTCTGGAGACTCTGATGGGAGGTCACGCTGTTCTGATCTTCTGCCCAACAAAGGCCTGGTGTGAAAAGATGGCGGAGAAAATTGCCAGGGAGTTTTATGAGCTGTTGAAGAATCCTACAGCTTTAGCGGCATTCACAGGAGAAACAGGTAGGCCTGAGTTGGGTATTGCTACTTTGTTTTATTTTGTTTTTGTATTGTTTGGGGTTACAGAGTGGTAGGGGGGGGGGGGGGGGCATCCGTGCCAGCGGACGCAGACTGCACTTTGAAAATTATTGAAAATTCAACATCAAAAGTCCTACTATGTCAAAGGAACGTGGATACAATTACGGAGTGATTTCAGCAAGAGGCATAGATCCTCATGAGCCCCTGCAACTGCAGCAGCTTATGAAAATCTATGCCTTTGCATTTGGTATTCAAGTTTTCTCGGGAGTGATGGGGCATATCAGTCTGTGTCACTATCTTTCAGGTTATTAGAATTTAAATCAGGCATGAGCTTGTTCTTTTTTGCTTATGTAGGTTTCGTGAAGGCCTCAGAAATGATGTGCCTGCCTATCGACCGAGCAGCACTGATGAATGTACTGGAACAGCTTGGGCGAAGCCCTGTGGGTGTGGACCCAATGCTGGGGAAGATTATACAGTATGGAGTGGCCTACCACCATGCAGGTGTGTAAATTTAACTTTTTTTAAGATAAGAGATCATATACTGCCATATGCTTATTGTTTCACAATAAAACATGTACTTGTCTCAAAGTTGTTTCACTTTTAGTGCATGTAATAAGGGAAATTACTCAGCGCTGGACAAACAGATGGACCCCCTGCCTCTTCCGAGGAAGGGACAAGGGATCTGTTTGTTTGTCCAGAGCTGAGTAATTTCCCCCATCTGCCTCACCTATCTGTGGTTAATGTTTCAGAACCACTAGTATCGTGTTCTGCACTGTGTGAGCAGCATTGTTTTATGTACTCGCGACATCAGTTCTGTTTTAATTACTGTTATGAACTTAACTCATGGTGCCCTGACACAATACAACAGGAGACCGTTTGACCATGATAGTTCAATGATGGTGCAAGAATAGCTTGACACCTCGAAGTGCCAAGCTATTCTTGCTCCACCCTTGAACTATCCTGGTTGAGTTGCCCCCCCTCAGCTGGGTGTTTAGTCCTCAGATGTCACTTCCCATAAGCCTAGGGCTGATTGTGTTATATTATAATAGCAAGAGTAAAAATAACATAAATCTTTTGCAATGTCTTGATAATAATATACTGATATGGTACCTGTCTTTGCAACAACACAAAAATGGCCGAAGCTCCTGATGAACATCCCCTTGCCCACAGCCCATGAACATCAAATTCAAAATCTCTGCAACTGATTTACATCACATAATGATTGGCACTTCGTCCATGACAGAACAATCTGTCACAGAAGTTCATCACACAATCTGTACTTTCTACTCATTCTAGGTCTCACATTTGATGAGCGTGATATCGTGGAAGGAGCGTTCAGGCAAGGTTTTCTCAAAGTGCTAGTGGCCACATCGACACTGTCATCAGGGGTCAACCTGCCAGCTCGTCGTGTCATTGTGCGGTCACCCATGTTTGGTGGCCGTGTTATGGACACACTGTCATACAAGCAGATGGCTGGACGCGCTGGCAGAAAGGGAGTGGATACTGAAGGTTAGTAGTAATTGTAATTGTTTGGTTAGTTGGTTGCTTGTTGAATTTTTTTGTTTGTTTGTTTATTTTAGCTTGAACTGTGTAGAGAACTCTGATAATGTATGCTGATCTGCGATTCTGGACTCTTAGGCTGAGCGTCATAAGGTCCACCAGCACACATGGAATACAGCTTGCGTGGGCTTCGTGTATTGCACATGTACACTAAAGGCCATAATTGCATGAGTGAGCTTAGTTCTGCACAAGCCGCTAAGCAAGGTGCTCCGCTATAGTGCCACAACACTAACTCTGCTATAGCGAAGCACCTTGCTTAGTGGCTTGCGCAGAACTAAGCTCACTTGTGCAACTGACCTCTGATGTAATTTTAGTTATGGCAGTAAACGACTGCATATCTGAACGTTGTAATTGAATATTGAGCTAACTTTTCCTCATTTCAGGCGAGTGTATTCTGGTGTGTAAAGAGGGAGAGAAGCGAGCAGCTCAGTCCCTCCTACAGGCTGACCTCCCCCCAGTCACCAGCTGTCTCAGTTGTGCTGGGGATGGCTCTGAGCTGAGTCGCAGCATGAAGCGAGCTATTCTGGAGGTAAAACGCCATCTTCATACTCATCCGAATAAATGATGTTGTAGTCCCACGTTGGGAGGTAAACTTCTTCTGTTTTCATAGCTTTCAACTCTTCACAAGAAATAATTGTATAGTACATGTATAGTAAATTAGACAAATGATGGTGTGATATTGGGAGGAATTATGGGAAGACTTCTTAGAGAGGAGATGGAGCATATGGGCCTTTCTGAGAGGAGAGACCCCGTCTTATCAAGTTACAGGACCACAAGTGGTGGCAAAAAATTTTACTTTTTTGCCACGTTTGTATGGCTGGTGAGTGCTGAATCTGTTATTGGTACACATCAAAAACTGCTTTCCTTGCACAGAATGAACACAGCTTTACAAGAAACAGTAATTTCTACATTGAAAAAGCAAAGCAGTTTTGTACAGCAGAGGGGGCAAAATACCATGCATTGCCGTCGTGTATTATAATTATGATCAGCTGTAGATTTTTTTCTAAACAACCCAGCAACTTCAAACTTTGCAAGGAAAACATCTGTGATGTGTACTATGAGTGTGCCAAATTTCACAACTCTATCTTGAACAGTTTTTTTTTTAACAATTTTTACAAAAAACGGACGCCAAGAGCCACCTTAATGTTACTGATAACATTATTCAGCATAGTTGCACGTCTTTCCACTGAGCAGTATTGTCAGTAGCAGTGAAGGGTTTGAACGAACTGAGCTAACTTCTAGTTTCCAAGCCATCATTGAGGTAAAATGTCTTGTAGAGGCACCAACCTATTCTGAATCACCCGTTAACTATCATGGTCGGTTCATATCTTGTTAGAGTGACTTGTTAGGGCTGAACAGGTTAACCCTTTGGCTGCTGGAAGGATGTTTTGTCATGATGATTCCTGCGGGAGTCATCACGACAAAAAGCGCTACCAACAGCCAACAGGTTAAAATAGTTTTTTTGCACCAGCCTTGAACTGTCATGGTCGATTGCACAAGGGTCGTCTACCTTGGGTTCACTACCACAGCAGTAGCAGACCAAACGTGACAACCAGTGTGTCTTAGTCAGTATCTTGTTGTGTGTCAGGGCTGCTTGGCTTAAATTTAGCCCCAACGCCCAACAGCAAGAGATGGATCAACCATATTTAAAGGGTAGTGCCAGATGAGCTTGGCGCCTGAAGGCGCCAAGCTCATCTGGCACTACCCTTGAATTACCATGGTTGAGCTATTTCCTGCTACTGATACATATCATTAGGTAACACCTCTAAACTTTGGGAAATGTGGCCATGGGGTTGAGTGGGTTAAACCTGTGTTAAATAATTTCCTCCAGGTTGTTGTGAGTGGAGTGGCGTCAACCCCAGACGATGTTGCTCACTATGCAGCCTGCACGCTCCTCTCAGCATCCCTGCCCCCTGACAGTAGTGATACAGATGTCCTCATCTCCGCCTGTTTGAAATTTCTTGAGGACAACGAGTTTGTGCGCCTACAGACCATCTTGGATGATGCCAGTGAGTTTGCTCATTTACTATTTAAGATTCAGATAAACTTTAATTTTCATTTTAGAGATCATTGGTTTTTTTGTTTCCTCAAAAACATTACAGATGACTTGACTAATAGTAGGTACTCCAAAGTGATTTTGTAAGTTACATGATCACATTTGTAAATATGTTTTCCAGATAGGTCTCATTTTTCTAATTCCAATGATATCAAGTTGAAAATAATCGGACAATTAGATCAAAAGTTATGAATTAATTTGTTTGGTTTTTTTTTGCACGCCTTTTGGCGACAGTGAAAATTGAATGATTTGGCATTTTTGGAATTTCACAGAACCAACCTTACAGTGATAATGATACTAAATTCTACTACAATCAACTCTTTTTAGTAATCTGTGACAGCCTAGTTTTTTTTGAGGCTCTTGAACAAGGGCATCTTGCTGAAAATGATCCTCAAACTTAGTAAAATCACTGATTTTGATGGCTGAAAATTAACAAACACAAGAAAAATCATATCTTGGGTTGTAATTAAGATAGAAACATCATTTAAACATCAAAATGATCAGGATAATGAGATCTGAATAATGGAACGGGATAGACTACAAACAAAGGAAAATATTTTTGTCATCACCCCCCCCAAAAAAAAGAATTAAAAAAATATTTTAAAAAATTGACAAACACAAAATTGATCACCAGCAATTTCAACTATTTAAATTGTTGGATTATAATTTGGACACTTGCGTGAAATTTGCTTGTCTATACAAATCACGGACAGAAAACTACACACTGATTTCAAAAAGAAAGTACTTTATCAGTCATCACACTGTAGTACTAGTAGCAGACGAAAAACAAGCAGGTCACGTGACTTCACAAAAATAACTATATCTCAATGTCTACGACCGCCAGAAGATAATGACTTAAATATAAACGTACATTAACATCTATTATAAAAGTAATAATGTTTAATTCATACTTTCTTGTGAAAGAGAAAATTATATTCGGTATTTCCGATGATAACCCAACACGCTTTGTTTACCTCGCAAGACAGCACTGCTGCTTGCTCAAAAGAAACACTTCGAATACAATTGAAAAGCAATTCTAAAACCTAGCAATGTACAGATCAATCAAAAAACGATATTACATATCGATATTTTAATCTGAAGTCGGTAGATTGGCTAAATCTGACGATATATATTCACCGAAGCACATGGTACAACTACAGCCTCGCTATCGTTTGTGCACGCCATTCTCCGAACACGCGTTAGCTCGTACACAGAGGCAGCGTGTGCACTCTTTTGCTTTGTGTGCGAAGTCAAAGTAATAAATATATACAAAACTTGGCAGTAATATAGAAAAATGATTGACAATTTTAGGCATATATTTTTCGCTCCTGTCTGTTTTGTAGAAGAGTGAGAATATTACGTTGAAACTTTTCTACTTGAACTTTGAATACGTTCCTATGATCGTATGCAAAAATAAATTATACGAAAATGAAGGGCTAGCTCTACTCTACCTAACTGGCTAGCTATTTTTAGCCTGTGTCGCTTCGACGTGACACGCAAGGCGATTGAAAAGCCGATGTGTGCTGTGAACAACGCGCGCACGCTGTGCCGCCGCGGCAAGTCATGAACGATATGTATGCCAGTAAAACACGCATAAAGTACTAAACATGTAAAAAATAAGCACAGAAACACACATGAACAAAGAGTAGACTCCATACTACAACCCAGTATACATTTTATTGAATATGTGCCGAATATTTTGGTTAAAATCAGTGATGGAAAATGGGTGAAATTTGGGTCACGCTTAGTCATGCAAAGAAGGCTTGGAGTACCTACTAATAGGAAGTGTCTACTACTTGCTAAATTTTAGCCTAAGAACCCGTTGTGTTACAACACAACCCGGGAGGCACTCGGGGAACCCCCAGAGGGGCCGAGAGTTGTCTCCTGTCCCTGCCCTACCGGTTCTGGGTCACGTGGTAGACCAACCAGTCGGAATACTTAGCTCGCCAGTGGCAAGTGGGGCAGGTGGGAGGGTCCTCCGAGTCATGTCATCGGTAAGTATTTTTCAAAAAAATATATTTTAGAGAAAATTTAATTTGTTTCCTCAAAAACATTACCGATGACATGACTAATAGGAAGAATTGCGATAAGGAGGCGGGTGCCGCGTACCAACGGTAAATCAGAGCCGTCCTCCCTGTTGCAAACTCCTGACAATTTTAGCTAAGTGGGTATCTACGGCGCCTGAGGCGCCGGGAGGGAGTGTTGCGCTGCAGAGATGTCCCCCACCAGAGCGAGGTTGTCTCTCTGGCCTGCCAGATCCCTGAGGTAGAAACGGGCGAAGGTCGATTCTGTCTTCCAGCCCACGGCCGCCACGATGTCTTTGACAGCGCAGTTCCGGTCAAACGCGACGCTCGTGGCCATGGCACGTACCTCGTGTGCGCGTATGTGAAGCCTCTTTGCTCCTCGCGGGGAGAGGTCCTGGTAGGCGGACTGTATGACCCAGCGTAGCCAGGGAGATATCATCTGGGCTGTTGTGTCAGGTCTGCCGGGTTTCAACGGCAGGAAGAGGTGTGAGCGTCCTCTCCGGACAGCTTTGGCACGTCGCAGGTAAATGTGAAGGGCGCGCACAGGATCTGTTGCCTGGTCTCCTGTGGAAAGTTCACATTTTTCAGCGGCCGTAAGGTGAACACCTGTGGCGCGGTTAGAGAAGACCTGTTTTTGGCAAGGAAGGCAGGGTCCATGAGGAGCTGTACAGTACCGAACCATCCGCTCTGAACTGCAGGCAGGGTTGTGTTGTAACACAATGGGTTCTTAGGCTAAAATTGAGCAAGTAGTAGACACTTCCATGTCATCGGTAAGTATTTTTCGAAAAAATATATTTTAGAGAAAAATTCATTTTCTCAAATCTTTACCGATGGCATTACTACTAGGAATCGTTTGCTTAGCATACCAATTTTAACCCCAAAAACTCATCGTGTACACCACAACCGAGGAGGCGACTCTAGGGAGTCGTTACCAAGAGACACTGAGTAGCCTCCCCTGCCTCCCTATCCGGTGGCACGCTCGCCGTTTCCCCCAGTCTCTTCGCTTAGCTACACCTAACCGGTCGTGTGCACCTCTCATGCTCCGACTGTGTATGATTAACTTTTGTGAACTCGACCTACGTTGGATTTACATTGGACATGTGTTACTACCTGTGTGGTGTTGGGTGCTTGGATTACCTTCGGTTTCTGAGGATTTACTTGGTGGTTGGTCTCTGTGGATTACTGGGTCTCGGGACATGACAAGGTAAAACTTCGGTTACTGCCTCAGCCGGCAATTTACCAGGCAGCGGTATTATTGACCGGAGACTATGTACGCGACCGACCGGGAGCTCGGACCCTCACAAGGAGGTTCCGCTCACTCGCGCCGGCCTTTTGTCTGTCTTATGTTACAGTACTCAGGTGAGGACCTGCACCAGGTGTGGCATTCCAGTGGCCTAGCGATGCGCACGATGTCAGCCTACCCTGCTCAGGCTGCACTTCCAGTCGGCCATGCAACTAAGGCACGACCCAGGAGGAGGAACGATGGTTGCGGCTTTACCGGATGGAGAGACCGACATGCAACCCTGCAGCGACTGCAGCCTTGAAAGTATCGCAGAGGATGGCCATCTCAGACATCGTGAGCTTGTCGGTGTGAAAAAAGGGACCTGCTGCCCCCACCGGTGCCTCAGACAGAGCTGCTCCACCGAAAGTGGTATAAAGAGCCTTAAAGCATCTTGCCCTCCTGTCAAGCACCAAGAGCACCACCCCGCCTTTCGGCCTGGATATGCCATGGCGGGATTCGTTCCTTAACCCTTTCATTACTGCCGCCCGCTATAGCGGGCATGGGAAACGCCTCCTCTGCTTACGGCCTCCCGGTATAGCGGGACCGCAGCTTCTACTCCCTCGCGTACGGCTGCCCGCTAAAGCGGTTTGCGCTAGCTGCGTTCGAAATCCGAGCTACCTGCTGAGAGTGGCTACCTAATTAGCGGCGACCTTGACAGCGCTAGAATGGTCCCGCCAGGCACGCAGCATTTATGTTATATCCGGCTTGGGAAACAGGATGCGGAGTTTATATAAAAAATTCCTTCCAGAACTTTGGTTGTGCTTGCAAACATCAGTGGCGGAGAGAGAAGAAAGTGACCGTGACAGCGACGAATTTAGTGATGATGAGTTTTGGGATAGAGGCGATTTTGGAGAGATGGATTTAGTTCAGTTGACAGAGGAAGAAAGGGTTGATTTTGTGCGTGTTGTGCGACAAGACACTAACGACAACAACGATAATGATCGCGATGCCAACGACGAAAGTCCATGAGTTGGTAGCTGACTATCATCTACGGCGACCGTCCGTCGGCCGTCCCCGCTCTGCCGCTAGCAACAACGAGACTCGCCTTGACCGAGTTGACCATTTACCTGTCAAAGGGGAGGGCCGTGACCATGGATGTGCTCTGTGCTACAAGCGACACACCCGCTACAGAGACGCAAACCCAGGGGTTAGATATGCAGACAACCCTTACAAGAGGTGCAAAACTGTTATCATGTGCCGGAAATGTGAAGTGTACCTTTGTTGTAATGACAACAACTGTTTTATTTTGTACCACACACAGGTACAACTGTAAATACAGGGTGACAGTGCAGTGTTGTAATTTCATCTTCACCCTCCTAGTAACTGTACATAGTGTATGCGTAAACATGGACAATCAAGGTGTATATAATAGTGGATCTTTTTCAGTTACTTTTTGTATTTTGGACACCTGTGTGTGCATTGTGGACACTGCTATGTGACAGCAATAAACAGACAATGACACAGTCACAAGTTTGGATTATGAATTTCCAACACATCATTGTCACGGTAAGAGCATGCAAACACTTTTAGACCCGTTTTCATGCACGTTTGCTTGCTTCATAGGTGTGTGTTGTTAATGTACTGTCATTTTGTCACATATTTGCACCTGTGTGTCACCAAATCAACCACACGACCCTGACACATGACGTCAATGTGTAGCCTGTCCAAAGCCCGTCACAGCGATATAGGGTTATGGGTACCTGCGGTGGATGGGTACTCCGCTATCACCCTTTCCCGTACACTACTATATTTGGGTATTTTTTTAGTCTCTAAACTCAGTGGCGCTCCACCATTTACAAGGCAGCTGTCTCCTTTGAGGACTCTCACAGAGCTAGCCTTAAGGACAATCGGCTCAGGAGAAAAAACAGAGATGCCGCAGCTCAGAACCCTGGCCATACCTTCCCCTGCACCCACTGCGGTCGAACCTGCCTGTCTCGGATTGGCCTGCGCAGCCACGAACAAGCCTGCAGACGTCGTGGGCAACTCCTATAAAATCTTCGTTCGCGAAGTCAAGCCAAGACAAACTCAGTAAGTAGGGGTAATACAGAACTTTATAAAAGCAGTACTCAGTGGTATTCACGAAACAGAGAATTCAGTAATGAAAGGGTTAAGAATATGCAGGCATTAGGAGCTCAGTCCCCCCGCAAGGGGAAGTTGGGCCTCTTGCATGCCGCCAGGAAAACGGAGAGCCCAGGCAGCAGAAGCGGGGGACCACCCCTCTGAGACGACAGCGCCCGGCAGCCTTAGGCCAGACCAGCGCCTAGACCAGGCCGCACCCAGGGTGCACTTCTTGGAGCGGGACAGGAAATTATGCCACCGACTGGACAGGCCACGAACACAGACTTCGGGGTCCTGAGACTGAGAATGGAGCCACAGGCGAGATAAGGTTCTCAGTCAGGGCAAAACGACCGAGACCATAGCCCACCACAGGGAGGAAGGAAGCTCAGTCTGTCAATACAGCCGACGAGATGTGTTTCCTCGTCGAGGTCGGGCCTCCAGAGCACCACTCCCCAACGGGACAGGCCACAAACTCAGACTTTGGGGTCCAGAGACAGAGAAGGGAGCCACAGACGAGATGAGATTCTCAGTCAGGGCAGATCCACCGAGACCGAAGCCCGCCACGGAGAGGAAGCAAGCTCGGTCAGTAGTACAGCCGACGAGATGTGGTTCCTCGTCGAGTGCAGGCCCCCGGAGCGCCACACCCTTCCCCCCCCCCCCCCAACCACTCTAGAAGCGTAGGGAGGGACACCCAGCGGCCTCGGTCCCCGCGGCACACAGGGACGAAACCTACACGATCGAAAGAGTGACCGCAGCAAATGGGGACAGGGCGCTACAGATACATCACGCCAGGGTACGTCTTCATTCCCGCTCTGGCGGACAAGCTCGGGTGCAGCGCAGCGGCGGATCTCTTCGTGACACCGGACCTCAGAGGCACCCTCCAGGAGCAGCCGATCTTCTGGCCGGTCCTTTGGGACCGATCTACCTCAAGGACGCGGCGGCCTCAGCGTCGGCGCCAGGACCACTCGGATTGCGGCCACAGGACGGAATCAGTCTCCCTTCGGCATCGGCCCAGCCCACACCAGCGGTCCGCGACGGTTCACGGGAACAGTCTCCTCCCGGTGGCTACTCTTCGGTCAGCGCACAGACCTCCAGCACCTCCCTCCATCTCTGCCCTTGAGAGGAAGGCCTCGGCGATGGTCGACACACCATGGCAGCCAAGCGCTTCAAGTCACTCCCTCAACCGGCAGTCTTACGGGATCTAGCGGAGGCGCTCTCGGCGCACGCGGCCTCATCGTCGGCGCCAGGACCACTCGGATTGTGGGCGCAGGACGGAATCAGTCTCCCTTCGGCATCGGCCCAGCCCACACCAGCGGTCCACGACGGTTCACGGGAACAGTCTCCTCCCGATGGCTACTCTTCAGTCAGCGCACAGACCTCCAGCACCTCCCTCCGTCTCCGCCCTTGAGAGGAAGGCCTCGGCGATGGTTGACGCACAGCAGCAGCCAAGCGCTTCAAGTCACTCCCTCAACCGGCAGGCTTACGGGATCTAGCGGAGACGCTCTCGGCGCACGGGCAACAAGACTACTTCGGAGACCAGGGCTTCTTCTCAGACTCCCGATGGCCAGAGGGGATGGATATCACCTTCCGCAGGGGTATGGAGGTCTCTCCTAGGCGTTCCGGTGCCTTTCCGGTGGTGGACAAGGAGGTGTGGATGCAGGCAGAGGTACCCCGCAGCCAATGGACCTTGACGTGAGGCTTGGACAGGACAGCTACCTTGGTCCACTACTTCTTAGCGTGCTCAGGATTCCTTGAGAGGGCGACGCAGTTTGTGGTCAAGTGTCGGGAGAACACCTGGGACCTCTCGGCTTTGGCCCCTGTGCGCGGGATACACACAGGGCTAGTGGCAGCGAATAGGGTGGCGTACCACACCTCGGCCAACGCCATGGCGGCGGCCGCCATCGGTGACCTGATGTGACGGGACGTGCTGCTGGGGCGATGCCTCTCTCTCCCAGCTACGGGGAAGACATGGCTGCGGCAGGCTCCGCTCGGGGGCACTCTACTGTGGGACCGACTTAGCAGACGGTAAAGGAGACAGTGCAGGAACTCCGGCCCGCCACTGCAGGATTTGTCTCCACCCACTTCAGTCAGCTGCAGAGCCGTGGTCGCTCCCTACGGGTCAGAACCCCCTCCTCCCATTCTCCCAGAGGCCGTGGGGGCACCCTCCCCCTTACCCGTGCGCTTGTGCGCTTTCCCCGCACCCTCCACTGCCTGGTCTAGAGGCGCCCGGAAGCGAGGGCGCGGCCGGGCACACTGACATGAACCCCATCCTCCCGCCAATTCCTGTCGGGGAACGTATGGAACAGCTATTTCAAGTCGACCCAGGGATTCTTCGACTGTTACGGAGGGTCTGAGGACCTCCTTCCAGTTGCCCCTCCTTGCAGTTGCGACACTCCCTCCTGTGGACACGAGTACAGGGGGATCAGGACAAGGCGACAGCGCTGCACGGCGTTGTGAGAGCCTTACTCGAGAAGGAGGCCACGGAGGTGGTTGCACATCCTGACTCCCCGGCTTTCTACAGTCGGCTCTTCCTGGTCCCCAGACCCGGAGGCAAGTGGCGCCCAGTATCAACCTTTCGGCGCTAAACAAGTACCTTTCAGCCCCGTGCTTCAGGATGGAAATGGCCAGAGCACTGAGGGCAGCGGTGCGGCCCCAGGATTTCGCCGTGAGCCACGACCTAGCAGACGCATATCTTCTCGTACCCTTCCATCCGGCGTCGCAGCGTTACCTGCGCTTTGCCTTCCGCAGGGGTGCTGTGTCAGTTCGGGCCCTACCTTGGACTTAACCTCAGCCCGTGGGTCTTCACCGGGATTATCAACAGAGCTGTCTCAGGGTTCCGACAAGAGGCCTCCAGCCCAACTTCCAACTACCCGGACGACCGGCCCCTCCGGAACCAGATGGCGAAAGCGTTGAAGGACACAGATTCCTGGCTGACTGCTCCACCGACGCGGATTCCTGGTCGATGGAGGCAAGTCCGACGGGGGAACAGCACACAGATTACCCACCTAGGCATAGAGTTCCTGACCAACATCAACCAGGTATGACGCCCCAAAGGCCGGATACAGATAATGGCGGAGGCAGCACTCCGAGTATCTCGTGCAGAAGCTCTCCCAGCCGGGGTCTGGCCCCAGCTGTCGGGCCTACTAAGCGCTGCAGCAGATCTTCTACCCCTAGGCAGATTCTACTCTCGGCCGATACAGCTGCATCCACTTCGGCACTGGCGCCCCTCCTCGGTCACATCTCACCTTCAGCGGTGGATGGACAGTCCCTGGTAGCATCGGGGGTACCTCTCTTCTCCCCGCCACCACAGCTCCCCATCTGCACAGAGACAAGCCTCTCAGGCTGGGGAACGCACCTGTGGCCCGAGTTGTCACAGCCTCGAACAGCTGGACGGGGGAACACGCAGACAGGCATATCAACTGGCTGGAGATGAAGGCGTTGTGGCTGGCTCTCGCCAAATGGGAGGAACGACTCGCGCAACAGGAGGTACTGGTGCTCTCTGACTACCCGACGGTCGGGGCCTACTTTCGGGACCAGGGGGGAACGCGCACACCCTCCCCTTGCATCCTCGTGTACCAAGTCCTCCGGTGATGCGGGGATCGGGGCATCACTCTATGGGCACGGCACTTCTCAGGCCAGCTCAACGTATGCGCGGATTCCCTCTCGCGACGGGGCCAGCTGCTTCTCACAGAGTGATAACTGGGCCCGGATATCTTCCAGCTACTCTACGCGCGTTGGGAGATGCCGATATCGACCTGTTCGCCACTAGGTGGAACAGGAAGCTGCTTCTTTTGCCTCCCCCAAAACGGATCCACAAGCCTGGACCGTGGACACGCTGTCCATCCCATGGGACGGACTCCTTGCGTTCGCATTCCCTCCCACAGTGCGGGTACCATTCGGCTGGACCAGGAGCTGGACCACTGTCCTCCTGAGCCACGCTACGGACCCCCTGCTGAAACTCCCCGCACCGCGTACGATGCTCAAGCAGCCCCGGCAGCAACTGTTTCATTTGTGCATGGAACGACTGCGGCTGCACGCTTGGAGATTGTCAGGCAGGCTTTGCGGGTGCAGCAGCAGAAGCGATCGCAGCAGCTCGGAGGGTCTCTACCCATAACATATACGAGGGAAAGTGGCGAGTACTCCAGGCCTGGCGCGCAGCGAAGCGACTCGCCCCACGGACCGGACTAACCCCCACTTGGCCGAGTTCTTCTGTGGTTATTCCCCAAGCAGAACCGGGCCCCCATCACCATCCTAGGTTACCTGGCAATGGTGGCAGACTCTTATCAACACCTGCCACGGCCGGACCTGGGCACCTGCAAAGACCTCTCGGATCTGATGGCTCCCGCTCGTTGATTCCTCACTGGGACTTGTCCGTGGTGCTCACCTGGTTCGACACGGAATGGTTCGAGCCCCGACCATTTACGTGACTTGGAGACCTAACTAGGAAGACATGCTTCCTGCTCGCCCTCGCTTCAGCCTCTCGGTTAGCAAGATACACGCCTTCTCGGGGCATCCCTCCTGTCTCCAACTCAGGGCCGATGGTTCAGTGCAGCTCCTCACCGACCCTACCTTCTGGCCAAGAACTGCCTCTCAGCGTCCGCGCCGCTAGGATTGATCGTCTGTCCACACAGGGCTATGGACCAGTCCCGGGAATCTCGTCGACAGGACCCTGTCAGGGCGCTTAAAGTGTACCTGCGCAGAACTAAGCCACTAAGACAAGGGCGCTCACGCCTATTCCTGCCCTTGGCTCTGGGCAGACAAGACATCTCGGCACAGACGATCACTTCCTGGCTACGCTGGGTCATCCGGTCGGCGTACAAAGAGCTCTCCCCAGAGCAGGCCAGGACGATGTGCGCCCGAGCACACAAAGTCAAAACAGTGGCTGCGAGCATCGCCTTGACTGCAACTGAGCTGTGAGGGACATTGTGGAGGCCGTGGGTTGGCGGGCCAAGTCTACCTTCACCCGCCTCTACCTGCGAGACCTATCCAGCCAGCGCCACTACCTGGCCCTAGTGGGGGGCATCTCGGTGGCTCAGCGCTCTCTCCCGGCGCCACAGGCGCCATGGGTAATGCCTAGCTAAAATTGTTGGGAGTGGGTGCGTAGGGGGGGCCTCGATAGTTAACGCGCTGAAGCGCTCAGGCATGGGAATGGTGTACCGAGAAATGCGGCACCCTCCTCCTATTCACCATTCTTCTTAGTAGTAATGCCATCGGTAAAGATTTTGAGAAAATAGATTTTTCTCTAAAATGTATTTTTTTGAAAAATACTTACCGATGGCATTACTCAGAGGTCCCTCCCTCCTACCCCGCTTGCCGCAGTGGAGCTAAGGCTCAGAGACTGGTGGGAAACGGTGGGCGCACCACCGGATAGGGAGGCAGGGGAGGCTACTCAGGGTCTCTTGGTAACGACTCCCTAGAATCGCCTCCCCGGTTGTTGTGTACACAATGAGTTTTGGGGGCTAAAATTGGTATGCTAAGCGAACCATTTCTAGTAGTAATGCCATCGGTAAATATTTTTCGAAAAAATACATTTTAGAGAAAAATCCAATTTTTATGTCATGTAACAGTCGTAAGTTTTCTTGAAATGCAAGATTTAGCATTTGTCTAAAGTAGAATTCCGCCGGTACTTTGACAAGTATGTAATTATGTCAGGTCACTTGAACACATGCTCAATTAAGTGACCCGTGGGAAAGGTGTGGTCACAGAGGTCAGGGAAATTAAAGAGATTGGTTATGCACGTAAGTCATCAGGGCTTTGCCATTCTTGTTATTGGGTGAAAATGCAAAATCCCATAACCCTTTGACTGTTGGTAGCGATTTTTGTCAAGATGATTCCTGCAGGAATCATCATGACAAAATCTGCTACCAACAGCCAAAGGGTTAGGAGCTTCTAATCAAGAAAACACATTGTCTGCTGGTCTGTGATTTTAGACCATAGGGCTGACCACTTAAAGAGTCCAAAATCATAAACCAGCACACATTCGGGCATCCATATAAATAGACGATTTCTACCAATCAGAAGTAGGTAAAAGAAAGCATGTCCTTTGATGCTAACAGTGGATTAAATACCTGGACAAACATGTTGATATTGCATGTTTCTCAAGGCTTTCAGTCGACTGTTATCATCATAACAGGTGCTGGTGCGACCTACATGTACATGTACTTCTGATTTC
The DNA here is from genome assembly GCA_036245525.1 of Semisulcospira habei. Lineage (NCBI taxonomy): Eukaryota > Metazoa > Mollusca > Gastropoda > Semisulcospiridae > Semisulcospira > Semisulcospira habei. The sequence goes on from BTPG01000006.1 coordinate 134,035,599, forward strand.
CAGAAGTCTGTTGCGTATAATGCTTGCTTCTTGTCTGGCAGGTAAGAGCGAAGTGCGTAAGTACCAGCCTACACAGCTTGGCTCAGCTGTACTGGCATCGTCCATGTCCCCGGATGAAGGGCTTGCCGTGTTTGCAGAGCTACAAAAAGCACGACAGTGTTTCGTTTTGTCCAGTGAACTTCACATTATTTACCTGGTCAGTTGTGATTTGTGCAGTGGTCTGTGATTTTGGACCTTATTTTTCTAAAGCTGTACAATCATAGATCAGCACAAATTATATGTACAGTAGACATCTGAACATTTTTGATCTGTTGATACATCAATGAGTCAAATTCTTTGATAACAGAAACTGTGAAAGTACCTACCCCAGTAGCAAAACGTCTGCGGGCCCATGATGGCCGCAGTGGGCCCGCGCACAGCCGTGCGCGGGCCCACTGCAGCCGTCATGGGCCCGAGGACCTTCGCTTACTGGGTACTGTGTAGTAGTTGTGCGGTTGAGGTGGTTTTGGGAACATCGGTGAAAGATAGAAAAAAAAGACACTATAGCCTTAACCCTTTCACTGCCGAGGAAAACTGAACATGATCCACCTGCAAGAGACATAGATCTTCATGAGCTCTCACAACTGCGGGAGTTCATGAGGATCTATACCTCTTGCTGACACCCTTTTTTATCCATGCTTCTTGGCTTGCTGGGGCTATCTGGCATTGAATTAACACAGTTAACCCATTTAGCCCTGAGTCCCTACAGCAGGAGATTGATTGACCATGATAATTCAAGGGTAGTGCCAGATCAGCTTGGCGCCTTCAGGCGCCAAGCTAATCTGTCACTACCCTTCAATTATCATGGTCAGTCCACCTCCTGCAACTGCTACATCATCATTCAGTAACACTTCCAAAATTTGGGAAAGCGCCCTTGGAGCTAAAAGGGTTAAAGTAGTTTGACAAACGATGGGCTACAAACATTGATGCATGAACAAAATAAATAAATAAATAAATCAGCACATTAAATAGGCACTTTATCCCAATTGAAAATTGGCTCAAAGCGCTGCCGCGAACTGAACCCAACAAGCACGCTCACGTGAATTACGCGCATTCATTCACACACTACATAAACAGAACATTCACGTGGTGCTAAGGGCAAGCTCAAGCGAGCTACTAAAGTTTTGGAAATTCAAATCGTTTATATTTGAAATTTGATTAAGTGGCCTGAAATTGACACCAAAGTCGTGGGGGAGGAAGAGCCGGAGTCCCCGGAGAAAGAATCCCCGACGGTCCGCCCGAATTAACAGTGACACTAGAGGAGAAAAGTCTGACGCCAGAACCGGGTATTGAACCTCGCACCTCTTGCATTGGTGGCAGGTGCTTTTAACGCTGCGCCAGACTGCCCCACAGCAGGATGTGAAAAATGTGAAATTTGGTAATCATCTGCAAAAAAAAAGTCGAAACTTTTATAATTTGTTATTTGATAACAGTTTAGGCCATATTTACCTTCCAGCTCATCCCACCAAAGGTGTACACAAGCTATTTCTTGCTCCCTCTGTAATTAGGTGACCCCCATCTACAGTCAAGATATCTCAGCCAACCTGGAGTGGTACCACTTCTACTGCCTGTGGGAAAAACTTGCACCTGACATGCGTGCAGTTGCTAAAGTTGTTGGGGTGGAGGAAAGCTTCCTTGCCAAGGCTATCACTGGCCGTGTACCGACTAAAACTGCAGCGCAGGCGCGAGCAGTAGCCATTCACCGGCGGTTCTACACAGCGTTGGCTCTTCACGATTTGGTGCAGGAGGTGCCTTTGATGGAGGTGACCCGACGGTATAATTGTAACAAGGGACAGCTGCAGTCTCTCATGCAGTCGGCCGCCACATTTGCTGGTGGGTTTTCGGGTGTCGTTACTGTTGACACTGAACTGTCAGCGTGTGTTTGTGTTTATTTCTGTAATGAAAAGTCACTTCATGCAGTTTAGAATGTCAGTCGTATCTTGGCATTAATGTTTGATTTTTTTCATTAATTTTGCACTTTTATCTAACTGCTTTTAGAAACAAAATACAGATTTGGAAGGCCTACATAGTAATGTTTTCTACCGAATCAGAGTTTGTTTGTTTTGAGTTTTAATCAGGAGACTGCATCACAGTTCAAAAGACAGATCAACCATGAAAGTTCAAGGGGGGGAGGGGAGGGGGCGCCAAAATAGCTTGGTGCCTAGAGGATCCATGCTATATTTGCACCACCTTCAACCATTTTAGCCCTGGGGCCCTGCAGCAGGAGATTAATTGATCATGATAATTCAAGGGTAGTGCCAGATGAGCTTGCTGCCTGAAGGTGCCAAGCTCATCTGGCACCACCCTTGAATTATGATCAATCCATCTCCTACAACTGGTACATAGTCGTTAGACAATGCCTCCAAAAGTTTGGATGGGCTGTCAAGGATTTTTACCTCTGCCAATTTGCAGGCATAAAAAATGGTGACGGTTCATGCACATCAGTCTCATGGTTGATCCATATCTTGTAGCCTGTCATGCATCAGTGAGTTTCAAGGACAAGGTCTGTAATTTCCAGGAATGGGTACAATATTTTTCACCACCCTTGAACTATCAGGGTCGATCCGTATCATCTTAGTGTATCCTGTCAAGGCTGAATTGGTTTTGAAGGGTTTCCAAAGGGAGGTTTAACCCCTTTGAGAATGCAGCTGCGCAAGTAGGTTAAAGCAGTCTGCACCAGGGTGGGCTTTATCGCTAAAATTTACCGATACAAACAGGAACTCAGCGTTGCCCTGTCTCAATGAAGACTGTTCTAGTTCCACCTTTCTTTCGCAATCCATCAGAGTAGGCACACTTGTACCATTAACACATTACATCCTGCGACTTATTTTTTTAAAAGTTGCTTATTTTCCTATGAAGGCTACATCACAGATTAGGAGATAGATCAACCGTTTTAGTTCGAGGGTGGTGCCAGAATCGCTTGGCGCCTCAGGCACCAAGCGATTCTGGTGCCACCCACGAACTATCATAATCAAATTTATTTTAAGCAGTAGTGTATCAGGATGAAAATAGTTAACAGAAGGTTTCTACAACCCCTAATTCATATCAGGGGCACTGTCCTATGTACAAAGGAGAACAAGAGCAGAAAAGTCTTTCATTTTTAAGACATTCAAACTTCATTAGTTAAGCTAGCCTTTGTGTGCAGCTATATCTGAAGACATACCGAGAACTTTTCAAAGGAGATGTTGCGAACCATAAACCCTTTATTGCCTGGAGCAAGTTGCTTTACCTACATACTTTACATACTTTCCAGGCATGGTGACGGTGTTTTGTGCGCGACTCGGCTGGGCCAGCTTGGAGCTGCTGCTCTCCCAGTTCCAACAGCGACTCACCCTCGGGGTGACCCGAGAACTGTGTGACCTGGTTCGAATCCCACTTCTGACGGGGACCATGGCACGTGTGCTGTTCAATGCTGGATACCAAACAGTAGCAGCTGTGGCCCATGCACAGGCGACCGACCTGGAGAGTGTCTTCCGCAAGGCTGCTCCATTTCAGAGGTTTGTGCGATAATAGATATATGGGTGACAGTCTCCAGTCCTTCAGACTGATTCAGACAGAACAGCCTTACAGACAGCCTGTTCCATCTGCAAGAGGCATAAATTCTCATGAGCCCCAGCATCTGCGGGGGCTCATGAGAATTTAATTTATGTCTCCTGCTGGCCATGGATATGGAGCATAGTTAGTCTGTGGACCTTTCGGTCATTTTATTTTTTTTGCACTGTCGCCCATGTAGATAGTGTACAACACTAAGCATGTCTTCAGCAAAGCTTGGTTTCAGAGGTTGTTTTGGTGAAGAATGTTGCCTTGCAGCAGTCAGATTCAGTAATACCTGTTTTGCAAGAAAAATTTTGGCTTAACACACAATAACAAACAAGTGGTCTCTCAAGAGAAGTATTGAAGGGCCAACAGTGTCACCTGTCATTTAAGACCATCATTTAAGTCGCTTCAGCCACCTAAATGATGGTTTCTGACAACAGTTGATCTCTCATAATTATGGTCGCTCAAAATGAAGCTCACAGTTTTGTTCAGGTCAGCTTTTTTAGGATGCTTGGAAAGGCCTACGTGCGCACCACCCCATTCCTCAGAGGTCTTTCTATAGCTACTTTCCTTGGCTTTGTGGATAAAATAGATTAAGTTTTTGCGCATGCAGTTGGGATGGTAAGCATGCAAGAGTAGACAGAAAGCTCACTTTTTAGATCAGCTGATGGGAGAGAGAGAGCTGTCCGGGTTTAGTTTACGAATGATTGGTCTGTCACTTATCCAGACAACAAGCTAATCAGCACTATCTTTGAGCTGTCAGGTAATCTGTGCCTCTTTCCAGCTACAATGTAATGATGCACTACCATTTAGTTACATCTATTCTGTGCACTTTTGACATGTTGTATTAATTCATTCCATGTGCCCCGCCTCAATAGTTGCGGAAGTGTCGTATGGCGTTGCCACCGGTGGCAACGCCATATGACACTTTCGCAGCTATTGATGCGGGGTGCCTTGAATAGCCCTCTTATGCATGCAGCCACTGGTACTGTGAACAGTACACAAGGGAGTTAATGTTTTCTTCTCTGTTCAGCAACAAAAAACAGGATGGAGAGACTGACTGGGACCTTGAACAGCGGCGGAAGGCACGCTGTGTGTACCTGGCCGGCCGTCAGGGGGTGACGGAGCTTGAAGCTGCCACAGCTATTATTGATGAAGCGAAATCCATCATACAGCAAGAGCTTGGTGTCCATATCGACTGGCAGGCTAGTGCTAAAAATTCGCAAAAGAATCCGGATAATTTGGTGCCTGTTTCTGCAAGCACTGTGGATATGTCTGCTTGTAGAATGCCTCATGTGGTGGCTGGAGCAGGAGACAAAGTTCCCCCAGAGATTAACCCCCTCCTGCATACAGCAGCCAGTACTATGAGCAACATGCACAAGGGGGTTAACAGAAATTCCCCTGAGGCGGGACCACAGAGAAAAACTTCCCCAGAATGTAGTGGTGGTGGGCAGTATGTTTCAGAGATTTCCCCATCAACGTCAACTTTTAATCATCGGGCAGACGCCCAGCGGTCATCAGCTTCAGCAAGCAAGTCAAGAAAGTCTCTGTCTAGAAGATCACTGCAGAAAAGAAACAGTGGAGGCGGGGTCACACCTTACTTGAAGAGTCCTCCGTCAAGTAGAAGATCCTCCAGTGGGGGGTCTGGTTCCAGAGGTGGCCATTCCCCGAAGGACGTTTCCTTCTTTGGACAAGTGGTTGTTAGTCCCCCTCCACCCTTGCTGCACAAGTCATCACGAAGAGTTCCATCTCCACCCAGCGTGGGAGTTGATTCCACTTCTGCTGATGCCACAAATAAAACTGCACAAGTGCTGGAAGATAAGTTACCGGAATCCATTTCTAATGATGTGGGGACAGTTTCCACTAACATTGTTGATGGAAACACAACTGCCAACACCATCATGTGCACCAAGTCTGCGAAAACGTCACAGGACTTTAACCCCCTTGTTCATGCAGCCACCAGTGTAGTAAACAGTACCACTGGCTGCATGCACATGGGGGTTAACAGAGAGCACATCATCAGCACTCCAAAAAGCAGCTTGCCTGGAGCAAGGGTGCACACTTTGTCAAAGCCCTCTGGCTCTGGTTTCATGTCTGCCTTGAAGTCTGCTGCCAATGATGGCCATTACAATAATGCAGACATCAGTCTCGATAAGCATTGGCTCCAGGGGCCATCGTCAGCCACTGTTGGCCTGCTCACAGACGTACATGGGCTGACTGCAGCCGATGTCGGCCGAAAGACCTGGGGTGTCAGCAATACTACCAGCAACAATACATCTGTATCAAAACAAAGTGAAAGCAGACACAATGCCTCTTTACAGGAAAGCGTCATCACCAAAGCTTCTGTTTCAAACCAAAGTGAACCAAGCAGGAAAAGTTTGGTGGTCAGCACAACTTCTGTGTCAAAACAGAGTGAATGGAGAAACAATAAAAAACTCACTACCATGTGCAAATCCTCTGCATCAAATGAAGATGAGTCCAGAGATAAACTTCATGTGTGTGGAGAAAACATTACCACTACCAAGGATTCTGTAGCTGAGCAGAGTGAGGCTAAAACAAGTGAATCTGATGCGAGTTTTAGTTGTTTTGAGGACAGCCTTATCCTAGACACCCAGACTGCAAACCTTCTCTCTGCAAGCACGCATGCTTCAACGACAAAAGACGCTAAGTCACGGCATGGCATAGCAACGTCCACCCCACTGAACGTTGCAAGCAGGAGTGGCAAAACTTTGGGGTCTTCGTCACAGGCATTACTGCAGACAAACGTGTTACCAAATGTATCACCAGCTGAAGAGGACTCCTCACCCAGTCTGTACCTTGAGCCGGAAGTGATCATTAGCAATCCAGCAGAAATTCATCGTCCATTACATTTACAAGCACCTTTGAACAGTACCCCTGGCAGCATGTGTGAGGGGGTTAATTTGTATCAGGCAGGAATGGAAAGGACTTCAACTAAACCTTCCTCCTCACTTGTTGATCGCATCAGTGATGAATCTTTTGATGTTGATTTGTTTCATTCCCAGCTGTTGTCAGTCTCGGTTGAAAACAATGCCAGTTTATTGGCACATAAGAAAAACATAGGACCAACCCCAAATCAAGCCACCCTGGGGCCTGGAACATCACTAAACCAAGCCATCCTTGGGCCTGCTAATATCACACTTGCTACAAAACCTGTGGACTTGCTGAGTGCAGGCACTGCAGCTGACAATTCAACTGCTGATGCAGATGACTCTTGTGAGCTGATTGCCGCCAGTAATTATGAGAGACTGGCTTATGTCGAAGAAGGTTTGATGGGAGATGAGTCAGCGAACATGTCTTACCAAGATCTGTGCATCACTCAGACTGAAAGCACTGGTCGTCTGGTTTGCCAAGACAGAGATCCCGAGGAGCGATATGTTCGCAGCAAGGAAGTTGCAGACTGTGGGATGGTGGTGGGTAAGAATGAAACGCAGAGACCGATCGAGACATCCAACTCCAAAGATAGTCTGGTCAGCGAGTATGACGCAAGAGAAGACCTGGCCATGGCCATAAACCTGGGTGACTCGTTCACTTCTGTCATGGATTGCTCAGTAGCTTTTGCTGTCTTGGGCTGCTCTGGGGCCAAAACAGCTCCTTCTGCTGTCTTGGGCAGCTCTGTGGCAAAACCAGCTCCTTCAGGAGCTGGTTTTGCCACAGAGCAGTCCAAGACAGCAGAAGCTGGTTTTACTGCTGAGATAACAGAAGCTAATAAGGAAACCATCACTGACTTGCCTGCCTTCACACATTCTTTCACCACATCAGTCTTGGAGAAAGCTATGGCAGATGACACGTTCTCAGAACAAGCAGAAGGTTATTTTGGCTGCAGGAAAGAGCTTCTAGTCCCAGAGAACGATGTCAAGACTTGTGTGCAGAAAAAATATGTGATGCAAACAAACTGCAGGAGTGAAGGGAAAACACCAAGTTCACCTGATCATCAGCAGAGCTCGGCTGCTGGTGAAGTTTGTAAGAGCGGTGAATGCAAAACTAGCAGAGATTCCACGGGCAGTGTCATGAACCATGTATCGACCACCCCACAAACTGAGGGCGATCTCGTGCCACCAACACCACCTGATGAAAATTCAGTTTCTTTGCATTCTCCACATGTCCGCCGCACCCCACTGCGAGCTTGCAGAAACAAGACAGAAAACTCGCTTCAGCAGAAAGCACACAGAATCCAAAGTTCACATGCAAAAGAGCCAAAACGCAAACCTAAAGACAAGGAAAATGCAGCTGAGAAACAAAAGCAGACACTAGCGAGAGGGACAGCAAAGATGAGTAAACAGACCGAATGTGGCTCTGAGGAGAAAATCATTGGGGATACACATACTGCCAGCTTGCACAAAGAGAAACAATGCGAGTTGGGTCCAGAAGATGAACCTCACAACTTGCAGATAAAAGATGCTCACCATCCCCCATTAACCATTACCAGTAGAGAACAGGATGGTTGTGACATAAATACATTGTCTTGCAGTCAGCCTCTGACGCAAGAATCTTTTACTATCATCGACGTGTGTGCAGACGCTCGTTTGTTTGAAACTTTCATAGAAGAGTGGAGGAGACAGCCAGCGTATGCCATCTCGCTGGCGTGCGAGAAAAAACTGACCCCTCAGCAGGTATGGGGAGGTATTGGTGGAAACTTCATCAAAGGTGAGTAGCAAGGGGTTTTTTGTTATCATCTGACAGAGAGCATTAGATACAGTCATACTTGTCAAGGCAACCACCTGTCTAAATGGACAACCTGTCTAAACAGACACCCAGTTTTGGCCCCATGGTCATCCTTCTGTTACTTAGGTGACCACCTGCCTATGGTGACTACATTTTGATAATGCCTGGAGTGGTCATTGTACACATGTTTGACTGTATTGGTCTACATTTGTGTGCTGGTCTGTGATTTTGGACTTCCAGACATACGGCTGGAAATCCAAAATCACAGGCCAGCACACATTTTTTAGCTCTGGCATTAGTAACATGTTCTGTTTTTATGTTTATTTCTCATGACTTTTCAGAAATGAAGAAAAATGACAACCTTATTCATTACTGTGTTGTTTAGACACACAAAAAGTATTGCAAAATTACTGTTTTTTTGTCTGCATACATCATCACATGTTATTTTTTAAAAAAACAGTATTTTCATGGCTATGTTTATTTCTTTCAAATACCTACCGAAGGCATTACTATAGGAAGTACGAACCTTAGTTAACCCTTTGGCTGTCAGTAGGGGGTTTTGTCATGATGACTGCAGGAATCATGGTGACAAAAACCGTTACTGACAGCTAAGGCTTAACATGACAGTTCTAGATGGTTTTGATCATTTCGTCATAGTTAGTGTTCTTGGCATTCTTAGATTTTCAGAAGAAAGAAAGAAACATGTATTTTTCTCTAAAATATATTTTTTCGAGAATATACTTACCGATGGCATTACTGTATGGAAGTAGCACTTAGCCTATCAATTTCAGCCCAGGGATCGTTGTGTACAGCAACGCCACCGGGGAACCCCCGAGTGAGCTGTACCAACGTCCCTGAATAGCTTCCCTTTACTGAGCAGCCTCCCTTACCTTATACGGCACATGCGCAGCCGTTGCCAGTTTTCGCTCTTAGCTTACTGGCGGCAAGCGGGGCAGGTGGGAGGGTCCTCCGAGTAATGCCATCGGTAAGTATATTCTCGAAAAAATATATTTTAGAGAAAAATACATTTGTTTCATTGAAAAACATTACTGTGTGGAAGAATCTCGAAAAGGAGGAGGGCGCCGCCAACTACCCCGCGACTGTGGACGCATTAGTGAAAAAGTCTGGGATCAACACCTCACAATTTCAGCTAAGCGTACCTAATGCGCATGGCGCGCCGGCAGGGAGTGTTGAGCCGCCGAGACGTCACCCACCAGAGCCAGGTTGTCCCGCTGGCCGGAGAGGTCGCGTAGATAGAAACGTGCAAAGGTGGATTCAGCTCTCCATCCGACTGCAGCAGCAATGTCCCGGACTGCGCAGTTGCGGTCAAAGGCGAGGCTGGTTGATACAGCTCTGATTTCGTGCGCCCGAATTCGCATCCGCTTGGCCCCTACGGGGGAAAGGTCCTCATAAGCGGAGCGTATGACCCACCGCAACCATGAAGAGATAGTCTGTGCAGTAATGTCCGTCTTGCCATGATATAAGGGCAGAAAAAGGCGGGAGCGATTTCTCCGGAAAGGTTTTGTGCGTCGGAGGTATACCTTTAAGTCCCGAACAGGGTCCTGTTGGCAGGAGTCCTGGGACTGGGAAGCATCCGGCAGCGGCCGGACGGTGATCACCTGTGCCCTGGCCAAGGGGAGCCTGTTCTTGGTGAGAAAGGCCGGGTTTGTGAGGAGCTGCACTGTGCCATCCACCCGGAACTGAAGGCAAGCGGGCTCTGTGGAAAGGGCATGGAGCTCGCTAATCCGCGCTGCTGTGGCGAGAGCAAGGAGAAAACAAGTCTTCCTGGTAAGGTCGGCCAGAGAGGCCAGAGGGAGGGGCTCAAAGCGTGCGGAATTGAGCCACGTTAGTATCCAGGGAAGGTCCCAGTGGGGCACCAGCGAGCGCGGGACCGGACGACGGAGCTCAAAGTGGGCCATCAGATCCGAAAGATCTTTACAGGAGCCTGGGTGCTCACGCCCCAAATGTCTGTAAGTGTCGGCAATCATAGCCAAGTATCCCCGTATAGTAATGGGTGCCAAGTGTTGGTCCTCAAAAAGCCATAAGAAAAATTCGGCGAGGAGTGGCATAGTCAGTGTCGTGGGGGAAAAGTGTCGAGTTGCGCACCAGGACTGGTAGACGCGCCACTTCCCTTCGTATACACTGCAGGTGGAGGGTCTGCGGGCTGCAGTGATAGCTTCCACCGCTGCATGCGAGTAACCTCGTGCTGCGAGGGCCGCCCGCACAACCGCTAGGCGTGTAAGGCTAGCCTCTCCAGGCACGGGTGGAAAATGGGCTGTCGGGCTGTTTCAACATCGTGCGAGGCGCCAGGAGCGTCACGGGGGACTCCGTGGCGAGGCTCAACAGGTCGGTCGTCCAGCTCTTGGTCCATTGGAACGGGGCGACCAGGAGGAGGACCGCGTTGCACCCCCGGAGCTTCTGAATGATCTTGGGAATCAGAACCATGGGTGGAATAGGCGTAGGCCACGAGGCCGTCCCAAGGAAGAGACAGGGCGTCCACTCCCCACGCGAGGGGATCCGGAATGGGAGACACAAAGACTGGCAGTTGTTTGTTCCACCTTGTCGCGAAGAGATCGATGGAGGGAGTCTCCCAGCGGGCACATATCATCTTGAAAAGCTCCAGACTGAGGGACCATTCGGTGTGGATAGGTTGGCCCCGACGGGACAAGGAGTCCGCCAACACATTCAGATGTCCCGGGATGTGGCGAGCCGTGATAGAAATCCCGCGATCGCGACACCAAAGCATCATCTGGTACAGGAGCATGCAGAGAGGCGGAGATCGTGTCCCTCCCAACTTTTGGATGTAAGAGACTACTGTCGAGTTGTCTGACAGCACTAACACGTCCTGGCCTTGGAGACGAAGTTCCCAATGACGGAGCGCCAACCAGACAGCCTGTAGCTCCAGCCAGTTTATGTGCTTGTCCGAGAGGCTCTGCGGCCACTGTCCCGAAATCGAAGCAAAGCTCGGCAGGAGATGTGCGCCCCAACCCAAGCGGCTGGCGTCAGTGCAAAGGGAAAGCCGAGGAGGGGGGGGGGAGAACAGAGGAACAACTGTCCGAAGCCACTCTGGGTCCATCCAATGGAGGAGGTGGGACCTGATCAAGGGGGGGACTGGTACCAAGGCGTGGACGTCCCCTGAGGAGGGGCGCCAGTGTAATAGCAGATGAAGCTGGAGAGGTCGTGTAAACAGTCTGCCTAGGGGCAAGAGATCCGACGCCGCATTCAGGAGACCGAGCAGCTGGAGCCAGGTCCGGGCTGACACTGCTTCGGCAATGTATACCATCCGAGAAAGATCCATCAACTTGTGGACGCGAGGCTCGGGCAAACGCACGGTGTTGAGGTCGGTCATAAATTCCATGCCTAGATGTATAAACTGACGAGACGGCAAGAGGTCCGACTTTCTCTCATTGACCTGGAAGCCTAGGCGTCGAAGGAGATCCCGCAGCGAGTCTCTGTCCATCGCGAGGGCGATGGAGTCCTGGTTCCGAAGCAGGAGGTCGTCCAGGTAGTTGGACGAGGGGCTGGAGGCCGACCGACGGGCCCTGGCCAACACGGCATCCATTATTCTCGTGAATACCCAGGGGCTGAGGTTGAGTCCGAAGGGTAGGGCGCGGAACTGAAAAACCGGTCCTTGGAGGATTCCCGCACCCGCTGCCAAGTCGAGCCAAAGAGGTGCGACCCACCAATGGAGGCCTGGCGGAGCTACGTCTTAACAGAGGGGGGTAAGCCGGGGCAAGAACGAAGAAGGCTGTCACAACGCATCAAATCACAATTAACCGCGCCTGTTAAGGCGTTAGAAGAGGCGTGGTAAGCTGCCCGATTGGCCACTGTAGCAATGGTGCGAATATCCTCCAACTGAGAAACGTTGGAGTGCCCAGACTCTTCAGTGCAACAAACAGTAGCCTGAGTCGCCAGTTCCAGAGTGTATTTCGAATTCGAACCGCCGTAGTATCCAGGCCAGGAGGCAAGATACGCCGAACCGCTGCCCGGCCACCCACAAAGGCTTCCGCGTCCAAGTCTACAGACGGAAGGGGACAGAGAAAGAAGGGCGAGTGGCCATTATACCAACGCTGCCGGAAGGTAAGATCGAAGTCCTCCAACCATCGAAAATCCGAGAAAAAATGCTTGTCGCCAAGGCGTCCCTGTCCGAGATGTGTATTAAAGGCCTCCATAAGGCTGCGAAAACCGGGTGGTTGAGGGAGCGACTTAAAACGTTTGGACTGAAGGTGGGCATCCACGAGAGCCGAAGATTTCCGCTTGATGGGAGGGGACGAAGGGCATACGTCCTGAGGAAGGAAGCTGGAAATCAGTCGAGAAGCCGAGTCTAAGGCCGCACACACATCGGACCCCAGAGTGCCATGGGCGGAAGGTGAAAGGGCCGCTCCCTCACGTTCAGAAGAGTAAGAGCGATTGCCAAGAGACCACATGGCGGAAGCGGAGTCTTCCGGGTGCAAGCTAAGAACATCATCACGGGAGGCCACAGTCTGATGAACGGTTGAGCGCGGGGAAGGAGAGCGGTAGGCAAGTAAAGAGGAGTCTCGTGAAAGAGAAGAAGCCGACGGAGGTCGGCGACGTAGAGAGGGATCGGGTCCGGAAGGACGCGAGCCCCCCCCCCCCCCCCCCCCCCCCCCCGTAGTCAACGGAAGAACATGAGTCGAAGAAGAGCCCACCGCAGAACGCGCAAGACATGAGCGAGAACGACGATGGTCCTGCGAAGATAGACGGGAAGACGGGACAAAGCGGGGAGAAGAATTCTGCCGAGAACGACAAGACGTGGAAAGGCGGTGGCGCGGGCAGGAGAGACGATCCCGAGAGGAAGAGCGCCGAACCGAGAAAGTCAAATTACGGTCCAAAGAAGGAGGCCGGAAGGCCACCGCACCCCCACGGGCCGAGGCGTAAAAACGAAAACGGCGAGTGTCCGGGGGAGAGGGCGACCAAAGACGCCGAGGAGCGGTACTTGTAACCGTCGCGGAAGGTCGAGTGAACGAAGACAATAAATGGTTTGTACTCACATGTGTGCTCGCTAAGGGGGGACGGGACGGTCGCGTGGCCGCTGAGCACAGGGGCACCTCTCACCTCGGTCATGACGTCCCGCCAACGGTGAGAAGACCAGGCGCAGAGCAAGCGGCTGGTCCGAGCGGTTCAAGGACACCATGATATCCGACAACGCACGCCGTGGGCCGGTGATGGCAGAAGACGTAGCAGCAGTAAGGGTGTTCCTGACGGACAGACTACCCGGCTGCAAGCGTGGGTCCTGGGGGTGAGCGGGTCGTTCCCTGCGGTAAAAACCCCATAACTGCGACCATTGAAGTTCCCGCCACGAGGCACAGACGTTGCACGTCCGAGATGAGGAGCATCCAGAACACGGTAGGCAGACAGAGTGATTATCAGTGGGCCACTGAAAATCCTTACAACGCCGACACGTCTGAACTTGCATTCTGCAACAGACAGAACAAAGGAACAGCGGAAAAGGAACACAACGGTCACGTTGTCGGAATACGAAACATGCCGAGGATTTCTTTCGAAAACGAAGCAAACAAGATCCACAGAGCAAAGTCGCTGCCTGTGCGGAAAACTCCGGTACTCCTGTCTATGACAGTAATCAAGACCGTACTGCTACACACTTAGAAAAACCGAAGAAGGGAGCCGTTTGGGCTGACACAACCAACATAACCGGAAGCTAAGCACGAAAACTGGTAACGGCTGTGCATGTGCCGTATAAGGTAAGGGAGGCTACGCAGTAAAGGGAAGCTATTCAGGGACATTGGTACAGCTCACTCGGGGGTTCCCCGGTGGCGTTGCTGTACACAACGATCCCTAGGCTGAAATTGATAGGCTAAGTGCTACTTCCATACAGTAATGCCATCGGTAATGTTTTTCGATGAAACAAACACTTATTCCTAAGCATGTTTCTTTCTTAAAGCCTTGAATTTTTAAGTGCGTTTCTTTGTTTATTGAGAATTTTTTTGTATTTTACATGTTTGGCAGTCATTTATTTCTTCTAAATATCAGCATTCCTGTAACTCAGTTGCCGTACATTTTTTAATCACTTTCAGCGAAATCACGCGAGTCGACATCTGACCAGCTTGACATTGGCGGTATTGAAATCCCTGGTGATGTGGACAGGGTGATTGTTGGGATAGCAGTATCCTGGGAGAACCGTGATGTTTACTACATCTCTTTGACACACGGTGGAGACTCAGGTACAATTCATGCAACAACAATGATTTCATACATTTGTACTTTTTTTTGTTATCTGTGAATGTGAATGAATTCCATTGGAGAAGATGTAATTGTTCTAGTTCTCATTTGTTATTTCCTCAAAACACATTACCGATGGTATTACTAATAGGAATGGTTTCTTAGCTAGACTAATTTTAGCCAAAATTGTTGTGTACGAGTATGGCTGTGATGGCAGGTGAGAGGCGCCATAGCCTAGGCGGTAACCCGAGTAGCCTCCCTTCCAACCCAATTAACTGCGCATGCGCCCAGCGGCAGCTCACCAATCAGTTTCTTTGCTAGACAGTGGAAGGTTGTGTACGTCTATGACTCTAGCTTCGGACTGTGTAAAGTTGTGGAAACCGGTCATGGGGTTTTGGTGGTTTTGTTACCCTACGCTTTGCCTTATGTTAGGCTTGGATGCTTTCTTGTGGGAATTTCTTCGGCGGTGTTTGTGCCTTAGACCTGACGAGACAGCGGCGCCCTGTGAACTGTGCTCACGTGCCTCGAGGCCGGTCTGGCCATAGTGTGTTATGTACTTCGTGTTCTGAACTTTCTCCTTCGCTCTACTGCCAGCCTCGGAGTGCCCGGTGTTAGGCTTGGACGCTTTCCTGTGGGAATTTTCCTCGTCGGTCTTTGTGCCTTAGACCTGACGGGACCGTGGCATCTTGTGAACTGTGATCACGCGCCTCGGTGCCAGACTGTTCGTGGCGATTTTCACACATCGTGTGTCCTGAACTTTCTGCTTAGTGCCAGGACTATCTTCAGGGGGTCTGATGTAGGTGGACACTTCCTGATTTCCTCGGCGGTGTTCCTAGCGTCTGGAACTGGTCGTGCCAGCGGCGCCTGCGTGGACGCCTGTCATGGACCGGGATTGCGTCGAGCCTGCCTTCAGCCGTGGGTCCTGGACTCCGCGGTGTTCTGGTTGGTCTTTGACCTGTGTTGGTGCCCTGCTTCTTCGGATGGCAAGGTAAAACCTCGGTTATTGCCTATGTCAGGCGCTCAGGTGGGGGATGGAGCGCTGGGCGTCAGCATATGCCGTGCACTTAAACTTCGTTGTTACGCGCGAATTCGTATTGCGGGCCCGCGGTGGCACGCTCGCTCGCTTGTCTTTGTGCATTATGTTTTGCTGTTGGCAAGTCCACACCTGCACACGATGTGGGCAGTTCCAGTGGCCTAGTGACGAGCATGCCGTTTGCCTGCCCTGTTCCGGATGTGCCTCCACCCACCCGTGCCTGGTCTGCGCCCCATGGCTGAAAGAACAGTGGACCCAGCTATGGAGCTTCTACTGCCGCGAACGGCCGACACCAGCACGGGGGAAAGATCCAACACCGGTACGCGCCACAGACCCATCGAGTGGCCCTTACCGAGTGATAGAGCCTTCAACGCCGCGACTTCGGCCACGAGCTCGAGCTCTAGTACCAGCAGCCACCACAGTCCCGTCGAGTGGTCTCTGTTCAGTCAAGGATCCTCGAGCGCCACGGGCTAGGCCTCAAGACAAGCACCGGTAGCCACCACAGTCCCGTCGAGTGGTCTCTACCCGGCGGTGATGCCCCTGACTGGAAGAGCAGTGGACCCAGCTATGAAGCTTATACCGCCGTGAATGGCCGACACCAGCATGGGGGAAAGATCCAACACCGGTACGCGCCACAGACCCGACGAGTGGCCCTTACCAGGTGGTAGAGCCTTCAACGCTGCGGCCCAGGCTGCGAGCCTGAGCTACAATACCGGCAGCCACCACAGTCCAGTCGAGTGGTCTCTGTTTGGTCAAAATCAAAAAAGAAGAAGAGAGAAGAAGAAGAAGAGAAAACGGATCCTCGAGCGCCGCGCTAGGCCTCAAGGCAAAGCACCGACAGCCATCACAGTCCCGTGGAGCGGCCTTTACTCGGTAGTGATGCCTTTTCGGCACGAGATCAGACATGAGGGCGAGCTTCAGCACCGGTAGTCATCACAGACCCAACAAGGGCGGTCTACCAGGTTGTGGTGACTCGCATGCAACAGGATGGTCCAGTCACTGCTACCTCCTCGCCCATGCCTAGAGTCCAGTGCAGAGTCGGCTCTCTAGAGTTAGTGTTCGGGGACTCGACCGGACGCGCTCCTGTTCCCGGGCTGAAAGCAGTAGACACGGCGCGGCATCACGACGAGACATCACGCCGGACGTCCACTGCAACCTGGGGTATACGCCAGCAGACAAGATAAGACGTCCCGGCCGTGGTAAGTGCCTATACCTTGGATGAGAATGCTGGGCCATGCGGCACTTGCGTGACTTAGGCAGCAGGACGGGCACTATAGCTAGAACATCGGCTGGTGCCAACCAACTTGTAAGTTCGGAGAAGGCCCAGTATGAGGTTGGCCCACGTTGTGCGGGCCCCCCATTCCTCGACTCTAGTCCGGCACAGACGTTCGGCGCCCCGTTCATAGGCAGTGACAGGGCACCATGAGCGGACAGGACGGCTGGACTAGTGTGCTCCCGCTCGTCGGGGATTGAGTAGCGACGACTCAGGATTGCGATCAGATTACTTGAAGCTTTGGCATCCCACTCTTTTCACGATGGAAGGAGTTCACCACTGGACAATTCGACAGCTTCCCCGCTTCATCTCACCGATTCCAGACCCGATTGCCTGGCCAGTCGACGCTTCCTCCAGCCCGTGCGACAGAATGGCCGCCTACGCTGACAGTTCTACTCAAGCTCAGCGGGTACAATGCGATTCCGTTCCGGGTGGCCCATTCTGCTAGACCAAGTCGTGGACCACCGGCCGCCTGGACCTCGCCACGACTCCACCGCTGCGGGTTCCCACCCCGCGCACGATGTTCAGCATTTACGACAGGCACTGTCCCGAACAGCTCCTCCTTCACGCCTGGAGATTGTGTGGCAAGCCCTCGCTCCAGAGGCTTCTCAGGTGCGACAGTGGCAGCATCGCTACAGCCCGCGGAATCTCGACCAGACGATTCTATGCAGGGAAGGGGCTAGTCCTGTGCAACTGTTTGACGGCATGCGCCTCTCCCCTGCTTTTGACAGAAGTCAGCTGGCGGACACCTTCCTAGCGGTTCACTTGCCAGCGTTAGCGCTGATCACTGTTCGCAGCTACATGTCATGGTTGCTGACACGTACCGGCTCTTGGGACGTCCCGACCTGGATAACTGCAAGACCTCGCCGACCTGATGGCCCACTTTGGTCTACAACATCCCGCCCTTCCCTCCCTGTTGCCGCGATGGGACCTGTCTTGGCCTGTCCTTGCTTGACTCATCTCGGCCTGCTTCGAACTGATCCAGTTGGCAAGACTACCAGACGTGACGCTGGAGACCTGCTTTCTACTGGCCCTCACGTCGGCGTCCAAGGTCAGCGAGCTGCACGCCCAATCAGCACGCCCCGCTTCTTGCAGTTCCTGATGGACGGCTCGGCACTACTGCTTCCTGACCCGGCGTTCTCGCCAAGAACCTAGCGCCTTGGCTGCCCCGCAGTTGGTCATGATTCAACCATGGAGAGACCCAGGCCCACCCGGGAGGCCAGGCAACAGGACCCGGTGAGGGCCATACGCGTATACCTGCGCCGGACCAAGCCGCTACGCAGGGGACACACCCGCCCACCCCTCCCTCTGTCCCCAGATAGAAATGACAACTCAGCCCTAATGATATCCTCCTGGCTCCGTTGGGTGATACCCTCTACTTACCAAGACCTCGCCCCGGATAAAATCAAACGAATGATCATCAGGGCACAAGAGGTCAGAGCCATGGCCGCAAGCCTTGCTGTCAACCGCAACTCTGCTGTCTAGACATTGTGGTGACCGTAGGATGGCGAGCGGAGACAACCTTTGCCCGCTTCTACCTGTGGGACCTCTCCAGCCAGCACCAGAACCTCTTGCTGGTGGGAGACTTTGTGGCGGCGCAACACTCCCTCCCGGCGCCCTTGGCGCCATAAGTATCTTTGCTAAAATTAGAGGGAGGTTGCTTAGGGAGGGCGGCTCTAGTAGCCTCTAAGGCGTGGGTTAGGGGCGTTATAGCAGCACCCGCCTCCTCTTCGGGATTCTTCATATTAGTAATACCATCGGTAATGTGTTTTGAGGAAACAAATGAATTTTTCTTTAAAATACATTTTTTCGAAAAATACTTACCGATGGTATTACTCGAAGGTCCCTCCCACCTGCCCTGCTTGCCGCTGGTCCGCTAAGAAACTGACTGGTGAGCTGCCGCTGGGTGCATGCACGGTTGGGTTGGAAGGGAGGTTACTCGGGTTACCGCCTAGGCTATGGCGCCCCTCACCTGCCATCACGGCCATACTCGGTACACAACAATTTTGGCTAAAATTAGTCTAGCTAAGAAACCATTCCTATTAGTAATACCATCGGTAAGTATTTTTCGAAAAAATTTATTTTAAAGAAAAATTCATTTTTTCATTTCTGCTGCCTTCAACTTAGCCTTTTTTGAATTGATACAGTGCAGTGAGATATGGATGCACCATTAAAGTTCAAGGGTGGTGCCAGAATAGCTCGATACCTTAAGGCGCCAAGCTGTGCTGGCATCACCCTTGAACTATCATAGCTGATCTGCCTCCTGAAACATAATGTCTTCAGGGTAATGGCTCACGAGTTGCAGACTTTCAGGGCTCAGTGTGTTAGTTATCATAGTTTCTTTTCATCCAATCCCCAGCAAACACCTCTCTGGATGGCACTATGACAGCACCGCCCAGCGACGAAACGATCACCTACACCTCCAAAACCAGCGCCATTCGAGATGTGCTGAAGAGAACTATGGTAAAAAACGGAAGCACACTCATCGCTTATGATCTGAAATCCGTCTACTGTGTCCTGGGAAGAGGTTTGGGGGTGACATTCGTGCGATGCCAGGATCCTCAGATCGCCAGCTGGCTCCTGGACCCTGGGGCGAAAGAGAAGACTGTCCATGCCATGGTCACAAACTACCTGCCAGAGGATCTGCCCCTCCTAGAGGGTGGGTGAATTGCTACATCTTGCAGCTAACAAATTATTGCAGCTAGTAAAAGGGTACCTCATTCGCGGCCAGCCACATCCGGATGCACAGCTTATGCCGCGCATCCGGATGCAGCTGGCCATGAATGAGTTAACCATTTGGCTGTTGGAGTCACCTCAACAAAAATCGCTGACAGCTGAAAAGTTAATATATATTACATATTGGAACATTGAGTGATACATGAAGAGAATGTCATATTAAGGTGTCAGGTTCTTCAGTCACTACGCTTAGGTTATCAGGCAGATCAAATGCTGTCGATGAGCTGTCAACTCTCGCAGTATTCTTTAGCTTATCTCATTGGCTAGTACCATGTTTAACCCTTTCAGTGCCAGCTTACATAGACTGTATCTGTAATCTTCGATACTTAGCAACAACAAAAAAAATAACAATAGCTGTCGCAGGAAAATGGATTCAAAGTGGTGCCAGCAAGAAGTATAGATCCTCATGAGCCCCTGCAACTGTGGGGACTATGAGGATCTGTACCTCTTGCAGTTGGGTGGTGTTCAAATTTTCTCAGCACTTAACAGCTTAAACAATTTTATGACTGGATTTTATTTTATATGAGAAATTCATTTTTCTCTAAAAGGTATTTTTTCGAAAAATACTTACCGATGACATGACTTTATGGAAATGTCTACTTTTAGCTCAATTTTAGCCTACTTACCCGTTGTGTGCCCACACAACCCGGGAGGCACTCGGGGAACCCCCCTAGAGGGGCCGAGAGTTGTCTCCCGTTTCCCGCCTTACCAGCTCCGGTCACGAGACCGGCCAGTTTTTTGTGATACTTCGCTCGAAAGCGGCAAGCGGGGTAGGAGGGAGGGTCCTCCGAGTCATGTCATCGGTAAGTATTTTTCGAAAAAATACCTTTTAGAGAAAAATGAATTTGTTTCCTCAAAAACATTACCGATGACATGACTTTATGGAAGAATTGCGATGAGGAGGAGGGTGCCGCGCAACTCTTAATGGTAACAGCGCCGTCCTCCCAGTCGCAACCTCCCGACAATTTTAGCGAAGTGCATACCTACGGCGCCGGTGGCGCCGGGAGGGAGTGTTGCGCCGCGGCGATGTCCCCCACTAGTGCGAGATTCTCTCTTTGGCCTGCCAGGTCCCTGAGGTAGAAGCGGGCGAATACAGATTCAGCCCACGGCTGCCACGATGTCCTTGACAGCGCAGTTTCGGTCAAATGCGAGGCTCGTGGCCATGGCTCGTACCTCATGTGCGCGAATGTGCAGCCTCTTCGCTCCCTGCGGGGAGATATCTTGATACGCGGAGCGTATAACCCAGCGAAGCCAGGACGAGATCGTCTGGGCTGTTATGTCATTCCTGCTGGGTCTCAGAGGTAGGAAGAGGCGCAAACGCCCTCTGCGGAAGGCTTTAGATCGTCGCAGATAAACTCTAAGGGCGCGCACGGGATCCTGTTGCCTGGTCTCCTGAGACAGAGGGTTGGTTCTTAGCGGCCGTAAGGTGATAACCTGAGGTGCCGTCAGAGGCGACCTGTTCTTGGCCAGGAAGGCAGGGTCAGTGAGGAGTTGAACAGACCCGTCTGCTCGGAACTGTAGGCAGGTAGGCCGCGCCGAGAGTGCGTGTAGCTCACTCACCCGAGAGGCGGTAGCAAGGGCCAGCAGGAAGCACGTCTTTCGTGTCACATCTGCGAAACGGGCCCAAGGTAAGGGTTCAAATCTGTCAGAATTTAACCACGTTAGCACCCAGGGCAGGTCCCAGCGGGGAAGGAGTGAGCGGTGTGTTGGGCGCTGGATGCCGAAGTGACCCATAAGGTCGGCTAAGTCTTTGCAGGCGCCCGGGTCTGGGTGTCCAAGGTGTCGATAAGTGTCAGCGATCATGGACAGGTAACCCCTCACGGTGATGGGGGCCAGGCCTAAGTCTCAAAAGAGCCAGAGGAAGAAGTCCGCCAGCTGAGGATTAGTCAGTTCCGTGGGTGACAGGCCGTGCTCAGAGCACCAGGAACACAGGACTCGCCACTTTCCCTCGTAGACTCGGATGGTGGAAGGTCTGCGGGCCGAAGCGATCGCCTCCACTGCTGCACCCGAGTAGCCTCTAGCTCCGAGGGCTTGCCGCACAACCTCCAGGCGTGAAGGAGGAGCCGCTCCGGGCAGGGGTGGAACAGCGGCTGACGCGGTTGCTTGAGCATGGTGCGTGGGGCGGGAAGCAGCAGGGGCGGGTCCGTGGCGAGGCTGAGAAGGTCGGTGGTCCAGGAGCGGTTCCAGGCGAACGGCGCAACTAACAGCAGGACCGCCGAGCATCCCCGAAGCTTGAGAAGGACTTTGGGTACGAGAACCGTCGGGGGGAAGGCGTAAGCCACCAGGCCGTCCCAGGGAATGGAGAGTGCATCGACAGCCCAGGCAAGTGGATCGGGAATCGGGGAGACGAAGAGCGGCAGCTGATGGTTCCACCTTGTGGCGAACAAGTCGACCTGGGGAGTCTCCCACCGGGCACAGATCATCCGAAAGATGTCCTGCCGAAGGGTCCATTCCGTGTGCAGGAGCTGGCCGCAGCGAGACAGCGAGTCGGCTAAGACATTCAGGTGTCCGGGGATGTGTCGGGCTCGAATGGTAATACCCCGGTCCTCGCACCAACGCATCATCCGGTAGAGGAGCATACAAAGGTCGGGAGAGCGAGTGCCACCTTGTTTCTGGATGTAAGCCACCACAGTCGTGTTGTCCGAGAGGACGAGTAGCTCCTGGTGTCTGAGGAGATCCTCCCAGAACTGCAGGGCTTGCCACACCGCCTGCATCTCCAGCCAGTTGATGTGAGTGTGCGCTAAGTCCGCGGGCCAGGGCCCCGAAGTCGAGAGGAACCGAGGAAGGAGATGAGCGCCCCACCCAGTGAGGCTGGCGTCGACACAAAGCGAGGTCTGGGGAGGAGGGGCGGCCAGGGGAACTCCCGACGCTAGCCAAGAGTGGTCGGTCCACCGACGAAGATGAGGCAGCAGCATCTGGGGCACCGGAACCAACGTCGTTAAGTCGCCTGACGACGGGTGCCAATGGAGTAGGAGATGCAGCTGGATCGGCCGGGAGTAGAGACGACCTAGGGGGATAAGGTCCGCTGCGGCGTTCAGCAGGCCCAAAAGCTGGAGCCAGACTCTGGCGGGGGCCACGTCCTGTCGTGCTAACTGACCGGCTAGGTCCGCAATCTTCTGGATCCGAGGGGTTGGGAGGCGCACCGTGTTGAGGTCGGTCGGTCGCAAATTCCATGCCCAGGTGCACGAAGCGGCGGGACGGAGAGAGATCCGACTTGCCGTCGTTCACTAGGAAGCCCAAGTGTGCCAGAAGCCGTAGCAGCGCATCCCTGTCCGACGCGAGCGAGGTCTCTGACTGGTTGCGTAGGAGGAGGTCGTCTAGGTAATTCGACGTCGGACTGGAGGAGGACTGTCGGGCCTTGGCGACTACGGCGTCCATCAGTCGGGTGAACACCCAGGGGCTGAGGTTGAGACCGAACGGGAGCGCGCAAAACTGGTATACCACACCGTCGATCGCAAAGCGGAGGAACTTCCTGGAGGCCTGGTGCATCGGGACATGCAGGTACGCATCTGAAAGGTCCAGGCTGACTGCGAAGTCCAGAGGCTGGACCGCAGCTCTCAGGGCTCGAGCAGTCTCCATCCGGAAGGAGGGGGCCGTAATGTACTTGTTCAGGGCCGAGAGATCGATCACCGGTCGCCATCTCCCTCCAGGCTTCGGAACGACGAACAAGCGGCTGTAGAAGGCTGGGGAGTAGGGGACGCGTACCACCTCCGTGGCGGCTTTCCTCAGGAGGGAGGAGACCTCTCCCCGAAGAGCGGAGGCCTTCAACGGATCGCTGGGGATCTCGGTCCAAAGGGGGGAGTGACGCAAAGGAGGCGGGCTGCGAAAGGCGATCCGGAGGCCGGCCGAGACGGTGTCGCAAATCCAGGGGTCGTTGGGAAAGAGTGTGAGCCAATTTCCTCTGAAAAAGGCTAGCCTCCCACCGACCGGAGACCCCGAAGTGGTCGGTGGGGGCAAGGCTGGGGGGCAGTCAGGTAGCCCGCCCGCGACCCGGTCGCCGGGCGGGACGGGGCCAGGCGGGGACACGGGCCCTGGAGGGTCTAGGACGGCCAAAGGCGGGGGCCTGCTCAGGGGCCGAAGCAGGAGCTGACGCAGCAGCGGGTCTAACCGACCGCGAGGCGCGACCCCTAGCCTGGCGGGAGGACGGAAAGCGGCGGGGAGGAGGAGCACTCACAGGCCAGCGGTCGGGGTTGGAGGCTCGAACGGATGACCAGGTGTCGCCGAAAAGCAGGGGGCCACCCAGCGGAGCACGACGAAGCTGCGCACGCAGGTCAGGTGGTATCCCTCGGCAGGCAAGCAGAAGGGCGTCTCGACGCATCAGGTCACAGTTGGCAGAGGCAGCCATAGCGTTAACGGACGAGTGGTAGGCAGCTCGGTTGGCGACTTCCGCTAAGACGAGTAAATCCCCAAGGAGAGGCGTGATAGAAGGATGCCAAGCGTCTTCCACACGACGAACCAGGGCTTGAGTGAGCAGCTCCAGGAACCCAGCGCAGGCTAAGGTGTTCCGCACCAGAGACGCAGTCAAATCCAGGCCACGAGGTAAAGAACGGCGAAGGAGGGCGGAGCCGCCAGCTTGCGACACGGCCGGGGGGTCGATCGCAGGAAGAGGGATGGAGAAAGCCTGGGAATGACCGGCATACCAATCCCGACGGAAGGCGATGTCCAGGCCAGCCGGCCAGCGACGATCGGAGAAGAACACCGGCTCTCGAGACGCTGGAAGTTGCAGGTGCGCTGAGAAGACATCTCGCAGCTCCTTAAATCCAGGCGGCTGGGGAAGCGACTTGAACCTCTTCACCTGACGCTCGGCATCCACAAAGGCTGAGACCTTCCTCTTCAGGGGGGGAGAGGCTGGGCAGGAGTCCGCTGGCAGAGTGGCCGCGATGAACCTGGCGGCTTCATCCAAGGCTAGGAGGGTCTCCGCCCGGGACGACGACGGAAGGGTCGAGGGGACATCAGCACCGACGTCGGAGGGCGAAAGGGAGCGAGCATCCTCCTCCAACAGGGCTGAGACGGAGTCTTCGGGCAGCAAGCTGAGGGCTTCTTCGTCCAGGGGGTGGCGAGAAGGCGGGTGAGGCACCACGGAAGGTCGAAGCTTGGGCGGGGGCGCATCTCGAACCTCGCGGGAAGCCCGGGCATGAGCCGGCAGCGACGACGGAGGCGGGGATCGCCGAGGCGAACGCGGGAAGGAGCGAGGAGGGGTCCTGTCTGGTGCGCGGGAACGACGTCTGGTGAAGTACGGCGGACAACCGAAGAGGAGTGCCGATCACGGGAAGAAGGTCGACGATGGCGGTGACGCGGCGAACGCATCGAACGGTGCGAAGGCGAGCGCGACCGAGCGCGCGACGAGGAGAGGCGGGGGGAGCGGCAACGCTCCCGGCGGGGGGAACGATCCTTCCGGCGGCGCTCGCCCCAGCACTGACGGTGGAACGGGAAAGGTCGGGGGCGCGACTGTGTCGCGTAGGTTGAGGCTGACGTCTCTCCTGGCCGGACTCAGTGAGAAGGGCTCTATGCCGGTGTACAGATCCTCCGGAAGGATCAGCGGGCTTATCGTGGAGAGAGAGAGGAGCAAGGCCAGTCAACGTGGGACGGCTCGTGGCGAACTGCTGCAGGCCGGGCTCAGTGAGGCGGGCGCTTTGCCGGCAAACAGACCCTCCGGAAGGGTCAGCGGGCGTGGCAGCAGTGGCAGTCCTCTGGTCAGCGAACAACGCAGGGTCCCGACGATCAAACCGTTCCGAGAGGCCGAGGCGAGGAAGAGCGGTCGTTACCACAGGGGCGACGTCAACAGGAGTGGGACGAGAGATAGCAGACGGAGGTCGCTCTCGCCGGTAAAAACTCCAGAGGTCAGACCAACGGATCTCCGGCCAAGTCGCACAGACATCGCAGAGATGGTCCGAGGCGCAGCCCGAGCAAGGGAGGCAGACCGCATGGTCGTCCGTCGGCCACTTGAAGTCGCCGCATTGAGCGCAGGTAAGCATTTGGTTCCTGCAACAGACAAAGAGCACAAGGTCGCAAAGGCGGACAAGGGAGCCTAGCCCCACACCAAGGTACTCCAAGCGCCGTAACCACCGGCGCGTAAATAGTGGCTACAGTCTCCCAGAGCTAAAGGGCCTTTAAGGTAGACACACTGAGTGTGGGTGCCCGAAGGCCCTACGAGAACAGAAACCCTAGTCTACAAGGCAACGTCTTCTCGTAACAGTGAAATACCAAAGGAGAGAAGGCGACGTCCCTCGAGGAGACTCGTAAAAAAAAAAAAGGTCGTGCAAGGCGCCGAAGCGTAAGCTCAACAACTGGCGCCCACGTAGTAGCAAAGCCGAAAGGAAAGCCCAACGGTAGCCGGCTCTCGGCCCGAGGGCCGGCTGTGGGAAACTACCACTACCTTACCTCCGAGACGAATCGGGAACAGGGGGAATGGTAGTCATACACCTCCACAGCCTAGAGGAGAGCAGCAGAACGACGCCAGCAGAGGCAGGGCACAAGAAGGCAGGTCAGCGCTAGGAGGCGCAGAGCACACGAAGAGGCAACGAGCGTAGGCAAGAGAAGGACCGGTCGAAGCGGCGCGAGAGCAAGGCCAGACACGTCTTCTCTGTACGAGCGAAGTAGCAAAACTGGCCGGTCTCGTGACCGGAGCTGGTAAGGCGGGAAACGGGAGACAACTCTCGGCCCCTCTAGGGGGGGTTCCCCGAGTGCCTCCCGGGTTGTGTGGGCACACAACGGGTAAGTAGGCTAAAATTGAGCTAAAAGTAGACATTTCCATAAAGTCATGTCATCGATAATGTTTTTGAGGAAACAAACAGCCTAATGGGGAAAGTATGCACTATGAGTATACAGCAGAACCTGTTCCAAGTGACCACCCTTATGAGACCACTCTTATGGCTGTAACAACCTGAACGAGGGTCTTGAATGACAATTGACAGGTGACACCTTTTGCCTTTCAAGACTTTTAACCATTTTAGCCCCAGGACCCTGCAGCAGGAGATGGATTGACCATGATAATTCAAGGGTGGTGCCAGATGAGCTTGGCGGCTTATCCTTGAATTATCATGACCAATCCATCTCCTGCAACTGGTACATAGTCATTAGGTGACGCCTCCAAAATTTGAGAAATGGCACCTTGGGGCTGAAAGGGTTAAGGGAGCACATTTTTTTTCTTGCAAAAAGGTGGTTGCTGAAAGCAGATTTAAAAAAAAAAATGTTCAATGATATCACCAGGTATTGGAGGAGGAGTGGGGTACGGCAGTCTTGGTCTCACAGTGCGGAACACCGGCTCAGGTCGTATGCGAGCCGCAGCTGAAAGCATCATGAGCCGACGATTGATGGACCATTTCTGGACTCAGCTTGTGAGCATGGCATTGGATGCAGCATTCATTAATGTTGAGATGCCGTCAGTAATAACTATGGCAAGGATGGAACTGAATGGCTTTGGTATGTCATACTTCGCTTTTTGCAAAACGTATATCATTATAATCCTGTGGGGGGAAGGCATATTGTGGTAGAAGCAGGGCTGTCCAGCCTTTTTTTTTTTTCAAAGGGATGGGGGGGGGGGGGGTGTTGTTGTTTTGTTGTTTCTGTTATTTGGGTTTAATGCCGAGCAGGCAACTAAGGCCATCTCACGGCAGTGAAATCATGAAGCAGTTAGTATCACTGTGAAACCAACAAAATCCTGATTGATGACTTGTGTGTTTCCCACGAGTTACTAACTGGTTTCTCAAACTTGTTATTTACATTTTATTTGTTAGAGTTTAACGAGTAGTCCTGCAGCATCTCCAGCACATGATGACTGTGTATCAACCCTGTGACTCAGCGATATCTTTAGGTACCAGAGTTCATCAGCACTTTCCTGGAGTTGTCAAAATCTATTCAACACACCTCAAACTATTATCATGGTCAGTTCATCCCACACTCGGTACTGAAGGCAAAACAGATTTGTTGTTTCAGAGTTATGTGAAAGCCAGAAGAGTTTGATGCCTCTCTAACCACCAAGCTCATTAGGCACCACCCTTAAGCTATCATGGTCAGTAGACATGGGGAAATCAGAATTAGATCAAAATTGCACATGGATTAACTCATTAAGCCCGACGGCCGTATTTCCCAAGTTTTGGAGGCGTCATCTAATGACTATGCACTACAGCAGGAGATGTAGCGATCATGATAATTCAAGGGCAGTGCCAGATTAGCTTGGCGCCGACAGGCAACCATTTTTCTCGTTTGTTTTCTACCTTCTTGTGACAAGCATAAGCTATTGTAGTTCCCCTAATCTGAACAAGAAGAGTTTCAAAAAATAACTGGTTATTAATTACAAGCTGCAGATCGGGAGAAGGGATGTGATCGATAATTTCATGCCGGTACAACAGATGTGCGTACTGACATTTTGTTTCATAAATACACTTTTTTTATTGATGTTACATACTCTGTATTCTTTAACAAGGAGGTATTAAACTTCCAAAAAGTACGGCCATGTCTACTATAAGAATCTGAACCGCCATTTCCTGACTGGATAGCAAAAGAGATAACAGAGTGATCGGATCTGTATGATGGTGGGTCAGGGCTGAATGGGTTAAACAGTGGAGTAACAGCCCAGACAAACATGGGATATCACATGTCTGTCCAGGCTTTTAATCCACTGTTTGCATCGAAACATGTGCAGTGGATATCACATGTTTGTTTATGCTTTTAACCCTGTGCGTGTTGGTATCATTTTTTAAAACTGCGACCGACACATGAAGGGTTAATCAACTGCTTTTAGCAAAACACGTGCAGTTTTACTTATGATATATCTATTGATCAGCAATTCACCCCACACTCAGTATTGAAAAAGAAGTGTCTTTATTTCAGGTTTCAGCGAGGACGAGTGTGAAAGCCAGAAGAATTTGATGATGACTA
The DNA here is from genome assembly GCA_036245525.1 of Semisulcospira habei. NCBI lineage: Eukaryota > Metazoa > Mollusca > Gastropoda > Semisulcospiridae > Semisulcospira > Semisulcospira habei. Next base: position 134,063,981 of record BTPG01000006.1, read on the forward strand.
CGCTGTCTGCACTAGAAGAAGAGGCTTATCGTATGGCTGGGCATCCTTTTTCCCTCACTTGCACTGATGACGTGGCTCAGGTACTGCCCCCTGATGGCGAAAATCAGCAAGTCCATTTTTGTAAATAGCAAGATTTTCATTACAACGCAACGGAAATCTTACTTTTCACGCTAGTAGACTTTCTGCTCTGTGAAGGCAAAAGACAGTTCCTTTGTTGTTAGTTATTTATCTTGTTCGTGTGGTCAGGGTACTGTAGTTACTTAAGGTCGCTTGAAATTATGTCAGCATTCTTTATCCCCGTCACTGCTGAGAAAAAAAAACATACTCAATCCAACTGCAAGAGACATAGATCCTCATTAGCCCCCGTGACTGTGGGGGCTCATGAGGATCTATGCCTCTTGCTGAGACCAATTTACATCCATGTTTCTTGGATGATTTTGGCTTTTGGTCGCTAAATGAACCAAGATTTCAGAAACCAAAATATACATACAGTATACTTACAGTGGCAGGGAGGGGTTAATCATTGCATAACAGGCCTTCGTGCTTTCACTTTCCCGCAGGTTCTATACCTGGAACTGCAGCTGCCTGTCAACGGTGACCCCAGCACGGCCAAGCCTGCACGCACCCTGGGTCCCAGTCGCAAGGGGAGGGGGCGCCAAAAGTCGGCCTTCATCACCTCCAAGGACATTCTGGAGAAACTCAGGTCCTACCACCCGCTGCCAAGTGTCATTCTGGAATGGCGACGAATCAGCAGCGCCCTAACCAAACACGTTTACCCGTTGCAGGTGAGTTGTCGTGTATGTGTTGCTGTCCTGCGAAGGCAAACGACAGTAAGTCCATTTTTGTGAAAGGCTAGATTTTTATTGTCCTGCAATGAAAATCTCACTTTTCACAAAAATGGACTTACTGTCTTTTGCCTTCATAGGGGTTTTCCAAGTTATATTCCCTTTAAAAATTCTGTCCCAAGGATTTAAAGTATTATTATGTGTAAATTTGAAGATGCATTTCAACACCATTTGTGTTTGTTATGCCTTGTCGACACACCTAATGAACTTTAACAGCAGTGGGGACACGCAGCAAAAGCACACACGTAATCGCACTTATTTATTCTCCCCAGCCGTTAGCGTGTCAATCTATTTTTAGCTGTTTTGTGTACTGAAAGCGTTGTATTTATAGAACGGAGTAGGGTCATTGCCAAATTAGTTTATATCAAAACGACGTGTGCTGAACTGAATTGTCCTGTGTCTAAATGAACTGTAACTAGACCTGTGTGTAGCGGTTCATAAGTATCTGTTACAGAAGTGTATCTTTGAACAGTTAAGGCGATAGTGGGCCTTCAACCTATGAAGCCCTGAAGACGAAATTATCAAATATTGGAGATATCATCGGAGGTCTGTGTCACAGTTCTGGGGTCAGATCGACCATGATAGTTCATGGATGGTGTCATGGATGGTGCTGAGCTATTCCGACGCCACCCGTGTACTATCATGATCAATCCACATCCTGTTGTATGGTGTCAGGGCTTTATGGGCTAACTTGGCATCCTAATAAGGTGCTAAACTTGTTTACAACAGATGATGCTGATAATTCATGTGTGAGTCTTGTGCATTACATCTTAGAGCTATGTGAAATCAACTTTTCAAGAGCTGTTGCACCCCCCAGACAAATTCCTTCTGCTGTGTTTTTTGCATACAGCTTGTGTTAACAGAACCAAGGCATGTTGCATCCTGATACACGATGTTGTGCAGCATATCTGGAAGCAGAGCATGTCTGGACTAGGTTAATAGCCACATCCACTAGACAGTCCGTGCAGCTAAAACTCCTCAGTTTAGTAATTTTAACTTGCTCAAGGTCCCCTGCATCAATAGCCGCAGAAGTATTTTGGCAGCTGTTGATGCAGGGCGCCCTGAATGAGTTAACCCTTTAAACCCCAAGGTCCCATTTCTCAAATTTTGGAGGTGTTGCCTAAGGATGATGTACCAGTTGCAGGAGATGGATTGACCATGATTATTCAAGGGTAGTGCCAGATTAGCTTGGCGCCTGAAGCTAATCTGGCACTACCCTTGAATGATCATGGTCAATCTATCTCCTGCTGTAGGGACTCGAGGCTAACTTCATACTACAGCCCAAATAAATTTCATTTGTACACAGTGCTTAGTTTGCAGGGGTTTAGGCACACTGGTTGTCTCCCTCAATTCGCTATTGCGCAGCAGTAGTGAATCGAGAAATACAACCAGTGTGTAGTTGGGGCTGATTGCCTTCAAAATATCTGGTATTTTAAAGCTTTTGTTGTTGTGTTGCAACATTCAGCATGATTGAGATGATTATCAAAATAATTTAAATCATTCATCTTTTTTTTCTTCCGTACTCTGTTATTTATCTTTCCAGAAGGAGAAAGTTTTTAGCCAAAGGTTGGGCATGTACAGGATCTTTGGTGAGTGCCAGCTTCACACAGCCACTGGGAGGGTCAGCATGAGTGAACCTAACCTGCAGAACGTCCCTAAGGATTTTGACATGACACTGCCTGGTGAGCACCACTTTATTATTATACCACCCTCCCCTATCTGTCTCTCCATCCCCTTTCCCCCACTCCTTCGAAGCACATCCTATAACTTCCTTCACCTTACAGATGTGGTGAGCACTTGACAGCTAAAGACAGTAAGTCCATTTTTGTGAAAAGCTGTCTTTTGCCTTCAAAAGACAGAAATAAAATGAAATGAAACTTTATTTCTCAAGGATAAATGATTAGGTACACAGACCTTTTTTCAATCATGTCCTAGCACACACACTCACACAACACTCTCACGCGCATGGCTAAAACCTTATATAAATGGAAAGGCAAAACGTGATCATCAAAAAAAAAATATTTAGCAGTCCACACACAGACACACACACGCGCACGCACGCGCACACACACACACACACCACACACACACCACACACATACACACACACACACACACACACACACACACACACACACACACTAAGAACCTGATTAAACATGAACGTTAAAAACTTAGTTTGAACAGTAACAACAACAGCAAACTTGACAATACAACTCAAGGCGCTCAAGTAACGCTGACACAACTATGGGCTTAAGGCCAGACACGGTACCCCAAAGTCATTTTAGGTGTTCCTTAGTGTTTTTGGGTTGAGTGGATTTTGGGGTTGTTTGAACCCCTTAGAACCCGGCCACAACCATAAAATATAAAAAAATACCTTTTATTTGCTGTAAAAAAAATAAATAAAGTGAAGCACCTGCTCAATTTTTCAAGCGTTCGCGACGTCTTTTGCTCCAAAACATCGAATGTTTGGACCCTGACTACACCGCTTTGCGAGCGACGAACGCCGCCATGTTTGGGTCCATTTGAACCGGTTCCGTTTCTACTTTCCCATCCACAAACCAGTTGAAGGCTACAAAGGCTCTATAAATAGCTATTGGCGCGAAACTGACGTCACGAACGACCGGAGATTTCCTTGTACGGACGCTATGCTAATGAGATAATTCTATTTTGCAAAACCGACCAATGAGCGCTGAGTGTTCTGGGCGACTTCGGGTTTTTCCGGCCAGGCTCCGGGCGGCTTCGGGTTTTCTGACCGTCCCACAATGCACCATTACGCATGGCGTACAACTCGATCAAAATACGAGAATCGCTACGTCATATCACGCATTTTCTACGTTTTACATCCCTTCAGCAGTTATTTCACAAAGTCCATCAGTTGTAATCGTTGGAAATGTCTCCAACGGCTTCGAAGAAGTTGCGTGGTGCTCAGCTAGCAGCTGCAAGGTTGAACAGACGAAGAGAGATGTGTTCAAGCAGACGAACCCGAGTGAAGATAGAGAGAACGAAAACATTCCTAAGCCTCGTAATGTAAACGCTGATGGGACGGTGGTGAAATCCACAACACCTAAGAAACTTCAATTGATGAAAGATGCTCGCAACGTCGGAATTGGTCAGTAAATGATAAAAAAAAAAATTGGTTTTACACATCGCTCAGGTGTATCTGAAATGGCAAAGTACAGCACACACTTTGTGCACCTGACAGTTTCCTTTGCAGAAACTTCATCAGTGTGCATATATCCAAGACTGAGAAAACTTTTGCTTTTCATTTTCTCATGTGAAATATGTTTACACTGCATAATTCGCATATTGATGACTATAAAGCTGAATTATGACAAAGTAAAGGTTGATGTTTACCTTATTCTCTGTTTTTCTCATTTTCACTTTTTTTCATCTTTTATTGAATAGATCTCATAAACCTGAATAGGCACAGCATTCAAACTTTGCAGTTATGATTGTTATTCACTTTGCTGCATTTTGTGATTGCACAAGGGGAAAAAAAGTTGTGGCTATTCAATTCCCCCAAATCGACATTTTCCCTCTTTCAGCTCATGTAGCGTATTTCATCATGAATAACTTTTTTCCCAACAGCTTCAGAATAAAATCCTTCTGACAAAATGTAGTTGTTTTGACAAAGAATCACCAGAAAAAAGAACTTTGTTTCTAAGTTTGGTAGTGTTTGAGATCTATTGCTTTGAATTTGTACTAAAATGTGTATACAGCGGCCATCTTGGTTGGTTTCCAGGGCAACGGGGAGTCGTACACACCCAAAAACCACTTTTTTGGTCTCACCTCACCAAACCCTATCAAAATACATCAACAGTTTAAAACAGATTCTAGACGGACAAAAGCTCATATTTGGGGTGTAGTGTCTGGCCTTCAGTTTCTTTCAGCTGCCGAAATAAGCGGTCCCTGAATGTGGACAAAGAAGGAACCCCAGTAATGTCGATCGGCAACAAATTCCATAGCTTGGCTCCTGAGTAAGACAAACTAGTTTTGATATATCGAGGTGCGGCCTTGGTATGGATAGATTGTTGCTCGTCGTTTTATATGGTGTATGAGCAGGGCTAAATAGATCTGTTAGGTAACTAGGCGTTTTAGAGTGGTAGATTTTAAACATAAGTACGCTTTTTTGTACATGAGTAACTTACACAGAGGCAGCATGTCGAGGGCTTTGAGTCAGTCATCGGTGATTACTATCCGGGTGAATTAATTTGGCTGCCCTACGGTGAAGAGCATTACGCCTTTTTATGCACGCATCACTACATCCATCCCAAACTGTGGAAGCATAATCTGTATGGGATTGAATATGTGCACTATAAAATATTTTCCTTGTTGGTGTATCTGTAAAATAACACAGTTTTGAAAGAAGATATAAATTCCTGGACACTGTTCAAGATACGCTGCTGACATGCACGTGCCATGTGATTTGGTCGTCGATAATGACGCCTGACAAGCGTTGCTCTCTAACTTGTCTAATCGGCTCAGATTTGAGAGAAAGGCTAAGCGGAGGTGGATGTAGCTGCTGCTTTTGTCGTGTAGTTATTAGCATGCATTCTGTTTTAGATGGATTTGGTACCATATAGTTAGTGTGACACCATTTTGAAACATCAGTTAAGCCCTGTAGAAGTGAGGAATTGATTGTGGAGATTTTCGTTGACGACACATCAACAGTTGCATCATCAGCAAACAGGCTACAACGTACGTTTAGATCTGAAATATGCAATGGCATGTCATTGATGTAAATGGAAATAAGATGGGCCTTAATATTGAGCCCTGAGGCACTCCATGCTTTATTACGCCTTCAACGGAACGTTTTCCGTTAACAAACACATACTGACGTCTTCCGTGGAGGTAGGATTTGAAAAGGTCCAAGGATGCTCTGTTTACGTGGTACACTGATAGCTTTAGTATCAACAGATCATGATTTACTAGATCAAAGGCTTTAGAGAAATCTAGAAATACAGCACCAGTCATTTCAGCCTTGTTCATATACGTGAGCCAAGTATTGGTCAGGTGAGCTAGAGCTGTGTGGCATGAGTGGTGAGGTCTAAAACCTGACTGTAGTGGGTAAAGCACGTCATGTTTTTCAAGAAAATAGCTCAGATGCCTGTGTACATGTTTTTCTATTGCTTTTGACAGAGCTGACAAGAGCGAGATTGGTCTAAACTTATTAGGGTCTGATGGGTCCTTACTTTTAGGCAGAGGAATAACTTTGGCTACTTTTCAGCTGTTTGGAAATGTATCATGTTGTAAAACAAGATTATAAATAAATGTCAAGACTCGACCACATACGGGGCAGCAAGTTTTAAAAAGTATGTATTTATCCCATCGTGACCAAGCGAGCGCTTTTATTTCTTCAAAAACGGCCTCCGGATAGCCTCCCTTCCCAATCTCGTGAGAGTCCGTATGGCCAGTTCTATACTTAGCTTCCATTTAGTTCGGTTCCATTGTTTTTTCAGTCTCCGCATTCCTTCTTCTCCTTTGTTCGTTTTTTCAGTTTTGATCTTCTTACGATGGCCGGGTAAGGCCTGGGACATTGTCTCGCCCGGCAATTGCAAGCCTCCTGGGGCAATTTCCGTGGAATTACGGCATTTTGGCCATTCTTTTCGACTTCGTCTCCGACGGTCAGTTACAACGGTCGTGTACTTGGTACCGTGCCTCGGGTCATGCGCGGTCCTCTTATGTTTCCATTCCTTGTTGCAGTCACCAGCTTAAAACTTGCCCCGCCTGCGGCGATTCCCAGTGGCCCAGCGATTTACATCTTCGCTACCTTCCTTGCTGGGGCTGCACGTCGGATAATACCTGTGCTACTTGCGCCCTTTGGGAAGAGGACCGTTGGTCCCACCTTTGGAGTTTCTATTGCCGCAAGGGCCCAGTCCCTTCCAATGCGGCGCCAGTTCTACCGGCCCCTCCCAACTCGGACGCAGACGACGGTTTGTCTCGGCGCTCTCGGTCCCCGGACTCCGGTCGTTCCCTCACACCGCACTCCCGATAATCCGGCCAAGGTGACGGACGCTGTCCCCTTCTGCTGTGGGAGGTAACTTCCTTTACGATTCAATGCGCTTCTGCTCTATGGAGTGCAGTTTCATTTCTGTCCCGCTCACCCGTTCAATGGAGACGGGTCCTTCGCGGCGACTTCCCCCTCTCCCTCGTTCCTTTTTTAAACTCCCCCTACTGTCTGCACTGTCTGTAGCTCTTGATATTGGATGTGTGTTGCTAAATGGACTATTTAGGTTTATTTAGCGTATTGGACCGGCTGGCGACATACATTCAATATTCTGGTGTTTTTTTTCACAAGCAGTGCAGGCACGTCCTGAGAAAGTCTTGTTGCTGTCGGGACGTTAAGCAATGTACAACCAACCAACCCCTCTCCCTCGGGGGATGAGACACCGGCCCCCAACTGGCCCTGGCGCGGTTACCGACCAGCCGGGTGTGGCCTTGCCCACCAGCACCTTTGTGCCTCAGCGTCGCCATATGTCATCACATCACAACTCTTTACGCGGTGCTGCGGGGCTTCCTGTGTCTCCTTGCGCCCCGGCTCGTAGCCGGTCAAAAAAAAAAGAAAAAGCTGTCCCGCACACCCGCTCTACAGGACGGGTCTCTCGCGGCGACTTTCCCCTTTCCCTCGGGGGATGAGACACTGGCCCCCCGACTGGCCCTGGCACGGTTCCCGACCAGCCTTGCCCACCTGCACCTTTGTCCCTCAGCGTCGCCATAGGTCGTCACATCACGACTCTTTATACGGCGCTGCAGGTCTTCCTGTGTCTCCTTGCGCCCCGGCTCAGCCGGTCACCGCGCATCCATCGTTCAGACAATCAGCCCTCTCGGCGATGATCTCTCCACTCTCGTCCGATGGCTTCACCCTGGTCTCCTTCCCCCCGGGACATTCATTTGCGTGGTTGCCCAAACATGGCCACCCTGTTCCTCGCGCTTCTTCGTTCTCGCATTGGCCGCGGCGCTTCCCTATCGGATGGATTGATTTGTGTCCTACCGTTCCGCCTTCCCCTCTGTGCCACAGCTGTGATCTTTGTGTCCCAGGCCGGGAGCGGTCCCCTTCACGGGTTTTTTCCCGCCACGGTGCGCACCGCCGACCACTTCATAAGAACAGACGACACAGTCCCTCCCCTGTGAGGCGTCGGTCTTCTCCTTTTTCATCTTCTCCTTCTTCCGTGGACAGTCCGCACACTCGGGGACGTTTGCGCAGGCACTCCTTGCCCACACTTTGGCGGAGTTCTCCTTACTCCTGTTCACAGCCGTTTCCTCTGGCATTTCCACGTCACATGGACAGTCATGAGACTCGCGAAAGTCACTCACTCTCTGATATTCCGTATATTCTACCTCGACGAGTGTCGGCGGCTATGGACGACGACATCTTCAGTCTTCATCCTGCCGATTCTGCCTCCACATTCGGAGTTTTGGGGCACCCTTCCGCGTCCCAGCTTTCCCTGCCTGACGGTTCGGAATTCTCTTCTCGCATAGCTCCGGGCATTGAGATGCGGTGGTTGATCGAGGTGGCCACGGGCCTCATCCTCCGTTTTCTTCCTCCGGAAATCTGTCCACCCGCTCCTCCTATTAAGAGGAAGGCTTTGGTGGATGCTACCCTTCCAATTAATCGCCTTAAATCTCTCCTGCAACCCCCCGGCTTTTGCGATCTCGCTGATGCCTTTTCATGTCTCGCCCATGCGAAGGACAATTGGGACTCTCCGTCTACTGCTCCGCTTCGAGAGGTGCATTTTTTGGCCATTGTGGCGAACCGGGCATCTTCCCACGCCTCTACCAACACAATGGCTGCTGCCATAAATTGCGATTTAATCCGGCAGGATGCTGTACGCGAGGCTTGTGTGGGGTTACCTTCGCCTGTGAAGTCCCAACTCCGACAGGCTTCCATCAGCAGTCCTTTACTTTTTGGCTTCTGGCAGGCCGTTAAGGAGTCCCACAAGGATATCTTTCCGATGTCTCGTGCTTTCGTTCGGCCCGCAAGGTCGTGGGTCGCACCCTGCGGTCATTCAGACCCGCCTCACGTCCTGCTTCCAGTGTGCCTTTAGGCTCTGCCCATCCCTCCCAGTTTGGCCCCTCCTGCGCCCTACCAGCCCCGGCACCCTCCTGGCCTGGTCGGGGCCGGCGGGGTGGGCCTGATGACTCCCTTCCGTCCCTGCCCCTGCCGACTTCTCTCGGATCCCCGGTCGGCTGGCGGCTCTCCCGGCACAGCGACGCGTGGCGGTCACTGTTCCCAGACGACCCTTGGATCCTCTCTACCATTTTCTCCAACTCACTTTTCAATGCCCTCCACCTCTGCGGCACTCACCGCTTTGGACTCGGGTGCCGAGCGATCGGGCCAAAGCAGTGGCGTTGCTGGGAGAGGTGGCTGCTTTGCTTCAGAAATCTGCAACGGTTGTGGTCATACGACACGACTCCCCGGCCTTTTACAGCCGTATCTTCGTTGTACCGAAGTCGGACGGCACTTGGCATCCGGTGATCGATCTCTCAGCTCTAAATAAGTTTCTTGCTTCTCCATCTTTCCGTATGGAAACAACAAGAGCTCTCTGCGCCGCAGTCCAGCCCATGGATTTTGCTGTCAGTCTAGATCTGGCCGATGCATACCTTCATGTGCCCATGCACCCTTCGGCTCGCCGTTACCTGTGCTTCGCCTTCCGCGGGGTAGTTTATCAGTTCCAGGCCATTCCCTTCGGTCTCAACATCAGCTCATGGGTCTTCACCAAGATCATGGACGCGGTTGTCGCTCACGCTCGGCGGTCGTCTCTCAGTCCGACCGCCCACTACCTCGCCAATCTGCTTCTTCGGAATCGGGACGAGTCCCGCTTGTCCACCGACCGGGACGCGCTGCTCTCCCTTCTTCACCGTCTTGGTTTACTGGTCAACTTCGGTAAGTCAGACCTCTCACCGTCCCGCAGATTTCTTCATCTTGGTAATAATAATAATTATGGTATGCGCTTATCTTATAATAATTATAACTCTAAGCGCGCACTCACAACTCACGCACGCACGCTTAGACAACGTTTCGCGTACCACAAAAAGTGAAATACATTACGACAGTTGACTTGGGGTGGGGAGTGTGGTTTTCTATTCTGTCAAAATGTATGGAAAAAGTGGTGAGGAGACATCTGTTAAATGATGTTGCCGAACTACTGGATCCATTCCAATTTGCGTACAAAAACCATAGGGGTGTGGAGGATGCATGCCTTACTCTGTACAATCTTGTATTTCAACATCTTGAGAAATCAAAAGCACATGTGAGAATTCTTTTTATTGACTTTTCTAATGCTTTTAATACTGTTGAACCACTGATGCTTTTGCAGCGTATGATGGACTTTAATGTGAACACAAACATTATTCTGTGGGTGCGAGACTTTTTGAAGGACAGGCCACAACGTATAAATGTACACGGCAGTCTGTCTGACCAAATGGTGCTAAATTCAGGCTGCCCTCAAGGTTGTGTCCTCTCTCCGACATTGTTTTCTATATACACAGACCATATGCGTTGTCACACTGCCACTTCTCGTCTCTTAAAGTTCTCAGACGACATGGCCCTTGTACGCCTACTCCAAAAAGAAGACAGTCTGGCTGAGTACTTTGCACAGATAGCAGTATTAGAGTCATGGTGCAAAGATAGTTTTCTGGAAATGAATGTACAGAAAACCAAGAAACTCGTCATTGATGACAGGAAAGTTGATGACATTTTTGTACCTGTCTCAATTAATAATCAACCTGTTGAGGTGGTCACTGAATTTAAATACCTTGGCACAGTCGTGGATAGTGGGCTGTCCTTCACTGGAAACACCGATCTGATTGTGAAAAAAGCAAACCAGCGTCTGTACCTTCTTAGGAAACTGAGAAGTTTTGATGTCAGTTCCAGGGTTTTAGAATCCGTTTATAGAAGCCTGACGTTTGCAGAATGTCACCTGACTCATTACCAAGGGTGGCACTGAGATGGACACCACAGGGGAAGAGAAACCGTGGGCGACCAAAGGAGACGTGGCGCCGAACCGTGGAGCGAGAGCTCAAGAACAGAGGCCTTACTCTGCAAACAGCACCCAAAATAGCAGCTGACAGACAAAAGTGGCGCTCCCTTGCCGTCGCCTCAAGCACCAGACGGCGCAGAGAGGACTGAATGAATTATAGAAGCCTGATCGAAAGCATACTGACTTTTAACATCACTGCTTGGTATGGCAACCTCAGTATGAAAAACAGGGGCAGACTGTCACGTATCGTCAGAACAGCTGAGAAGATCATTGGCCTAGGACAGTACCCAGTAGATGATCTGTACCATAGAGCTGTTCGAAGGATAGCTGCTAGCATTGTCAATGATCCTCGTCACCCACTATCTGATCAGTTTCAAATGCTACCATCAGGCAGACGTTTCAACATGCCACTTGCCAGAAGGAATGTTTTTAAGAAGTCTTTTATTTCAACTGCTGTCTCAATTTTGAACTCTCGTTTATAACGCCGCGATAAGTATGATCTACTTAACATTACCTCCCATCTTGTGGCAGATTGCTTGTGATAGATTGCTGCAATGATAATTTTTCATGATATGTTCCTGTAGCGTTTGTTAATGTCTTATATTGTTGTTTCATTACGAGCCGAAAGGCAAATTTCTGTTGTGGCCTGACTCGAACAGACAATAAAGTTGTATTATATTGTATTGATATAGTGCTAGAACTGTTGAAAGAGGTGAGTTTTGAGGGCGGGCTGGAAGGAGGAGAGAGAGTGGGAGAGTGTTCCAGGCGGATGGACCGTATACAGAGAAGGAGCGGGGGCCGAAAGTGCTGAGTTTGGTGCGGGGGATGTGGGGGCAGAGAGGGTCGGACGCGGAGCGGAGGGAGCGGGGAGGAGTGTAGGGGTGAAGTAAGTTGGAGAGATAGGCAGGAGCGCAGTTGTTCAGGCATTTGTAGCAGAGCGACAGAATCTTGTATTGGATGCGTTGGGGGATGGGAAGCCAGTGAAGGAGTTTGAGCAGGGGATTTATGTGGTCAGATTTTTTCTTTCTGAGGATGAGGCAGGCAGCATTGTTCTGGACACGCTGGAGGGTGAAAGTGGTGGAGTGAGGGAGGCCGGAAAGGAGAGAGTTGCAGTAGTCGATGCGAGATAGGATGAGAGAGACATCAAGTTTGGTGGCAGCTTCGGTAGTGAGGTATTTTCTGATCTGACTAATGTGGCAGAGGTGGAAATAGCATGCCTGTGCCATGGCAGATTTTGGGTATGGATTTTTGGACCGTCTTGAACCTGGTTCGACTCCCTCAGGCTCGGATCGTGAAGTTGGTGACTTTGGCTCTGAAGATGTATCATGCTCCGACGCTGACGTGGTTACAGTTGTTGGGCCTCATGAGCGCTCCTGCAGACTTGCTTCCACTCGGTCGTCTCTACTTGCAGCCGATTCAACTCCATCTCCTTCTTCTCAGACTCTGGCGGCCGTCTTCGGGAGATTTGCAAGCCCGCGTACCTGTGTCTCCCCTGGTCCGTCCGCATCTCTTCCGGTGGACAGACCCCTCTTGGTTGGCGTCTGGAGTTCCCCTAGCATCCCCGCTACCCTACCTGTCGATCTGCATGGATCCCAGTCTCTCTGGTTGGGGGGCGCTCCTACCCCCGGACTTCCACGAGACAGCGGGCCTTTGGCCACCGGATCTGGTGGGCAAGCACATCAACTGGTTGGAGTTCAAGGCAGTTTGGCTCGCTCTCATCGCTTGGGAGATGCATGTGACACACCAGGAGGTCTTGGTCCTCTCCGACAACTCGACAGTTGTGGTGTATATTCAGAAGCAGGGCGGGAAGCGTTCTCCTTCTCTGTATATCCTTCTATTCCAGCTACTAGTGTGGTGCCGGGATCGGGACATATTACTGCGGGCATGTAACATTCCGGGCCGGCTCAATGTGCTAGCTTCTCTGTCCCGTCAGGACCAGCTTCTCCATACTGAGTGGACTCTGCGCCCTGACCTTTTTCAGCTGATTTGTGTGCACTGGGAGACGCCCATGTCAACCTGTTCGTGACGTGGTGGAATACACAACTGCCCCTCTTCGTCTCTCCCGTTCCAGACCTACTCGCCTGGGCGGTAGACGCTCTCTCCATTCCTTGGGAGGATCTCCTGGCATACGCATACCCTCCCTTGGTGCTGATACCCAAGATTCTCATCAAGCTCAGAGGCTGCAACATGGTGCTGTTCCTGGTAGCCCCATTCTCTTGGACCAAGAGCTGGACCACAGATCTCATGAGTCTCACCACGGATCCCCCTCTACGCCACGCACGATGCTGAAGCAGCCTCGACGGGATCTTTTTCAATCTTGCCCGGAGAGCCTTCTCTTACACGCCTGGAGGTTGTGCGGCGTGCCCTCACCGCTCGAGGTTTCTCGGATGCAGCGGTGGTGGATATCGCTTCAGCCTGACGTCCTTCCACCAGGTAAGTTTACGAAGAAAAATGGCGGGTTTTGCAGTCTTGGTGTGGTACTCGACACCTTTCCCCACACCGCTTTAACTATGCCTCATCTCTCCGAGTTCTTCCTGTGGCTCTTCGAGGATCAGAACCTGGCCCCCATCACCATTCGGGGATATCTTTCTGTGGTGGCTGATATGTACCGCCATTTGGGATGACCAGTTCCTGGGTCTTGCAAGGATCTCACCGACCTCATGGCTCACTTCAACCTACCGCGACCAGTGACACGCTCCCTACTCCCTCGATGGGACCTCGCATGGGTGTTAACATGGCTTAACACTGCTCGTTTTGAACCTCTGCACTTGGCGCAGTTCTCTGACTTAACGAGAAGTACGTGCTTCTTGCTGGCTCTGGCCACTGCCTCTCGCGTGAGTGAACTCCACGCTCTCTTAGTACACCCGTCCTGCCTGCAACTCTGGGCCGACGGCTCTGTCCAACTCCTCACTAGTCCTTCTTTTTGGGCCAAGGACAGGCTACCATCAGCTGCCCCTCAACCGATCACTATTCGCCCATTCCAGGGCCCTCATACGTCCCCAGATGTATGCCAACAGGACCCGGTCAGGGCGTTAAAAATTTACCTTCGCTGGTCGAAGTTCCTACGGCGAGGATGTTTACGCCTCTTCCTGCCCTTAGCTCTGGGCAGAACTGATATATCTGCCCAGACGATTTCAGCATGGCTGCGCGGAATCATCAAATCTCGACGGAGGGAGCGAAGAGGTTGCGGATTCGGGCGCACGAAGTCCGGGGTGTCTCCACGAGCGTCGCATTTGACCACAATTGCGCCGTGAGGGACATTGTGGCGGCTGTTGGCTGGCGGGCCAAATCTACTTTATCCCGTTTCTACTTTCGTGACCTGTCCGGCCAAAGTCAAAAACTGGCACTAGTGGGGACATTGCTGAGACTCCCTCCCGCCACTGAATGCGCCATTGGTCACACTTAACTGAAATTGTCGGGAGTGTGCACCGGCAAGGGACCTAGCTAAGCAGTTACACAGGGGTTGAGTTTTGGGGCGGCCCCTCCTCCTCTTTGCAATTCTTCCTATTAGTAATACCATCGGTAACGTTTTTGAAGAAATAAATATATTTTTTTCTTTAAAATAATTTTTTTCGAAAAATAATTACCGATGGATTTACTCAAACTTCCCTCCCACCTTCCCTGCTTGCCGCCTGTCCGCTAAGATAGAACTGGCAATACAGACTCTCGCGAGATTGGGAAGGGAGGCTATCCGGAGGATAGGGATGCCACTCAGGGGATTAGGTAACTGCTTGCTAGAGTTAAGTCCCTGGTTGTGTAGCAACACACAATTTTGGAGGCTGAAATTGACAGGCTAAGTATGTCTTCCTATTAGTAATACCATCGGTAAGTATTTTTCGAAAAAAATTGTTTTAAAGAAAAATACATATTTTTGAGTTGGCTAATAGATTTGCCAACTTAAAATACAGTAAAATCTGTAAGCCTTTCGGATATAGATGGTGTGTCAACGAGAGTTGTCATACTGCTTAACAACGAATCGGCAGCAGACAAGAAATGGTTGTTAAATGTGTCTGCAGATATAGATGTACATGGTGCTGTTTGCCGTGATTTAGCGAATGCATTAACGGCGCGCAAGACAGATAAGGTGTCTGTTTTGTTGTACATCAATCGCTTAAAGTGTGTTTTTTTGGCCTCTAATACCGTGTATTTAGCACGATTTCTCTGCTTGCGGAAAGCACCAAAATCTTTGTTGCGCTTTAGTTTATTTCTGACAGCCATGGCCTCTTTAATGTCATTGCTTAACCATTGGGGTAAATGCACATGTTTCACCCTCTTTTCATGCAACAGAGATGCGGTAAGCACTTCTTTATAAATACTCCCTGCTTTCCACCCCACCCCCTTCCACCCATATCAAGGAAGGGAAGGTTATACTGGTTCTGATGCTGTCAGCCATTTAACCCTTTTCATCCTGATACACTACTGTTGAAATAAATTGACTATGGTAGTTCAAGGGTGGTGCCAAAATAGCTTGGCGCCTCAAGGCGCCAAGCTATTCTGGCACCACCCTTGAACTAAAGTGGTTGATCTTTCTCCTAATCTGTAATGTGGCCTTCATAGGACTGTGCACAGATTTTCAAAGATAAATCAGCCTCAGATGTAATGGGTTAATTTAAAGAAAATTGCAAACACCACCTAACTGCAGGAGGTAAAGAACTTCATGAACCCCCACGTCTCTTTACACCATGCAGCACTGAGTGATGGTAGTTCAACCATGGTAGTTCAAGGGTGGCGCCAAAATAGCTTACCACCTGTCTAGGCACCAAATGTTATGCAGTGCTAAAATTTTATACAGCAGGTTCTCAATGTTATCTTGCCTCAAGGAAGATTTTTCTGTCCTTCCTTTCACAATCAGTGTGAGTAGGCACACATAACTCAAAAAGTTTCCTACTGCCTTTTAGACGCATCACTGGAACTCCCCTGCATGCAAAAGAGAAGAACAGACATGTCTTTCATTTTGCAGCGTTCAGACTTCACAGGTTAACTCATTCGAGACGTGCCGCCTCCAGATACGCTGCATAAGGCAGCATGTCTCGAATGAGTTAACCCTTTGTCCAGCATTGTGAGTCCTACCATTAGTAAGACATGTATAAAAGAGATATTGTGAACTATGAACCCTTTCTTCCCTGTACTAAATGCCTTTGGGCTCATGTGCAATAGCAAAAGTGAGTCTATGTAATGGGCCATCCAGCGTCCAGTGTTCGGCGTCCGTGGTAAACGTTAATGTTGGCATTTTCTCGGACACTCTTCAAGCCTCAGACTTCAAACTTGGCCCAAGGATACTTTGTGGTAAAACCTTTCTAAACATACCAATTTCAGTGACTTCTCTCAAAGGTCCAGGTCACAAGGGGTCCAGAAATCAGTCAAAAATAGACAGTTTGAAACAAATTGTTTCTCCTCAAATACTATTTTCAACTTTAAACCCAAACTTGTTACAGAGATGCCTGATGGTAAGACCTTTTTATGCATACGAATTTGGATGACCACTCGGAAAGTTCAAGGGTCACGGAAGGTCAGCAAATGTGTGAAAAATGCCAGTTTTTGATAGAATTGTAGTTTTTATCAAAGCTTTGGCCAACTTTTCAGTCAGATTTGGCAATAAGGTAGCTGATGATCTTTCTATGCATACTAATTTATTGGTCCCCTTGCCAAGGTCAGGGGTCATGGGGGATCCAGAAATAGGTAAAACAAATTGCCATATTTAGACAAAAACTTTTCTCAAATACTATTTTCAACTTCAAACCCAAACTAATAGAGATAAGAGCCTTTCTAAGCATGCTAATTTGGATGACCCTCGGAAAGGTTGATGATGACACTTTTCTATGCATACTAAGTTAGTCAACTCCTCACAGAGGTCAAGGTCATGGAGGGTCAACAAATTTGTGAAAAATGCATACATTTTGAGACAACTTTGATTTTGCCAACCCTTTACTTATGTTTTGACACTTGAACACTTCACTGACCTGTTGGAAAGGTCAAGACCACAAAGGTCACACTTGGATTGGTCATACATGTGAGCCACAAGGGCTTTTGCCTTTCTTGTTTTTCTTCTATTTATTCAGATATGATAGGGGAAAGCCCGCCAGCCCAGGCTGCACTCTCTGCTGTTGACAGAAATGGGGGAAGAGCAGGCAACTCCAGGCTGCAGGCCATGCGAGGAGTTGTCCCCCAGTCTGCCCAGCTCAACAACCCCTCCACGGCCAGACACATGGCTGTCAGCATGCGCCACGCTTTCATACCCTTTGATGGTGAGTGCTTTAGCGGATGGTGGAGTAACCCCTTTTGGGCCTGCAGCCACCAGTGCTATGTACAGTAGTGGTGGTTGCATGCCCCAGGGTATTAACCCCTTCCCTGCCATTGGTCGCAGATTGTATACTGATGAGCAAAAGAAATGCAACTTTTTTGGAATCATTAGAAACATGTGTTTCCGATGATTTAAAAAAAAATGTTGCATTTATTTTGCTTGTCAACATATTTGTGACCCTCTCTCACAAAATCAGTCTTAACTCACATTTTGGATGTTTTGACATATATACATTTCTGAAAACTACAATGTTTGCTGATTACTGTGATTTATGACTGTATGCTGTAGTGCAAAAATTGTAGAAGTTGTTAGTGTTTAAAGTTGTTAAAGCCTCTGGCGGCCATTTTGAGAAAACAGCCTGGGAAGTTTCTGTGTGCAGCATAATTGGGGCCAAGGGCAGACTTTTAAAATCATTTTAAACCTATTTAATGGCACTTTTCATGATAAAGATTTTAACCATATGATACTTTGGTGTTTATAGAATACATTTCTGCAAAAAAGTGAAAATGACCCAGATTGACCCCCACCACATATTATTGCGTGTAGTGCTGATCGGCTCGCTGCGAGTTAAGACTGGTTTCGTGAGAGAGGGTCACAGTTGTGAACTGAACGCCAAAGGTACACTGATACAAAGTAGGGTCAGCAAGAGCCACAGATCCTCATGAGTACCTGCACCTGTGATTGTTATTATTCCCATTTAGCCCTGAGTCCCAAAAGCAGGAGATGGATTGACCATGATAACTCAAGGGTAGTGGCAGATTAGCTTGGCACCTGAAGGTGCCAAGCTTATCTGGCACTACCCTTGAATTATCATGGTTAATCATCTCCTGCAACTGGTACATAGTCATTGGGCAACACCTCCAAAACTTGAGAAATGGGACCTTGGGGCTACAAGGGGTAAGATATGCAACATACGGCTCTATAAGAGTTGTTCCAATCAGTACACAATTCAGAAACGGGTCCTGCTTTTTCAAGAACACGCTAGTGCATACAAACACAAGAAGTTTAATAATGGTTATTCTTGTTTTAATCTTTTCCATTTTTCTATTAGGAGGAGTGATGGTGGCAGCAGACTATTCCCAACTCGAGCTGCGTGTGATTGCCCATCTGTCTGAGGACAAGAAGCTGATATCAATTCTGAATGATGATGGGGACGTGTTCAAACTGATCGCTGCGCAGTGGAAAAACACCTTTCCTGAAGTTGTTACGGCTGAGCAGCGACAGCAGGCAAAGCAGGTATTCATTTCTTTCATGTAAATTCAACCTTTCTCAGCACATTGGCCTTTTAAAATTAGACACCACATAGGTAAACGCTAAACAGAATTCATTGTATCTCAGCACATATATATTGGCATTTAAGAGTTTGACACTACAAAAGGTAAACATTAAATGTTTAGGGTTTAACATCTGTTCCACTGCGAAAGTGATTTCAAAGACAGGGCACTGATTAAGGTCTGAACAGATTTTGACCCCAGCTGAGTTCGAACCCACAACCTTTCAGACAAGAGTTGAATGCTCTTCCACCTTAGCTAGCCAGCATCCCCACCACGAAAGGAGATGGATCAGCCATGTTAGTTCAAGGGTAGTGCCAGATTTGCTTGCTGCCTTCGCCAAGCGAATCTGGCACTACCCTTGCGCTATGGTCAATCCATCTTCCACAGTCATGATAGACCTAGAAGCTGCCTGAAAGTTCTAAAAATAGTAAAAGGTGAGCATGCACTTGAGTTAGTAGTAGTTTAACTCTGTACTGTAACATACGAGTGAAAATGGATTGATGGTGATACTCAAAGGTATTACTTTGTATACCTGCACTACCACTGTTGTCATCAGTTTCTTGTGACATTCAAGACATACTATGAGTAGATACACATTAAATTAAATAAAGTTAGCATTCAAAACATGCTACATCTGCATACTGCGCCAGCAAGTCTTGCATCTGCAGAGCTGCCAAGTGCTATGACTTAGACATACTTGCTACGATGATACGATCGGTCCTGAAAACTATGATTTAAAAAAAAAAAAAGGTTGCCAGTGACTGACTGAACTAAAAATAACTTTTTACCTAGAATTGTGTCTAGTAAATGACCAGTTGCATTGTGTTTCGACCTCGGGGAGAAAATCTGCGCTCATAATTGTAGCAGAGCGCCATAAGCCTCTGTCCCCATGTAGTTATTTTTAGTCCATGTCTGAGGTTCCCCGGTTCAGCCGCTAGCCGTGTCGCGGCGAGTCTTCTGTTTTAGTAATGGTTTTGTAACTTGTGTTTTCGGTTTATTTTTGAAGCCTCATAGCTTCCGTTCTATTAAACGTAGAAAGCTGTTTCGATAGTCATTAGATTCAGCACAGTTCCTGCTTTTAGAATATCTATTTGGTTTTGTACGATCTGTAACCAGTCTTAGTTAGATTTACGTTTTTCATGCTTTTTCACGTTTCACTTCCCTTGTGTGGCAGTCATTAAAAAATCATATTAAATTCAGTTTAGTGTTAAGTTTTTCCTAATTTAGTTCATTGAAAAACCCTTTACATTCCCTTTCGGAAATGCTAAATTTTATTAGTATTGAATGTATAGTTCACTAGTTATTAAAGTTTATTCAGGTACCAACTAGCACAGTTTTTGCTAGTTTCCTCGTCTGGCCGAGCCGTTTCACCTACGCAAGGGAGTTGCTCTCTCCGAAGCCCACGCTAGGCCTATTTAAAGCCGAGCATCTGGCGCACTTAGCAGACTGACTATTTGCGTACCATTATCAGTGCGTGTAGTTTGTAGCGTGCCAGCTTCACGTTGAGTATTTCACTGTGTTTCTGGAGACTGGACTGCAGGTCGAGTGCCCTGTAAGTAGTGATTATTTTGTGTACATATTCATTGTGTGTTTTTGCTAGTGATGATTTTCTTGATGTTTGATTCTTCATTATTGTCAGACCTCGCATTTTAGGAAGCCATTTTTTGGGGGGATAATGTGTTTCTGCTTTTGATAATATCAGTGTTGCGACCCACATTATAACTTTGTGGTGGTTTCTCTTTTTGTTCCCATTTGTATTGTCAGTGCTCGAAGTTGGAGAATGTAGTTTTGGCTCGATCATTATTACTGTCCTGTGGGAACGATTGAGAGTTTGTGTAGTTTACCTAGTCTTTGAAGAGCCTTTCATTAGATATAGTACCATGACCGATCGTGGCATGGTGATAGCATCACCGCCATGATCGAGTGTGCGTTTAGATTTGAATTTTAAGTCACTACAGTGTGATTGTCGGGATTACTGCAGTTTGTAGCACCGGTATTACTTGCGTCAGAACTTGAATCTAATTCTGATTTAACTAGAACATAGTTATTCGAGGTTGACAATCTTGAGGTATCAGCATCGCTTTGTTTAATTTATGTTAGTAATTTTGGTATCTATTTTTATGTTGTGCTCCCTTGCTATTTGACTCTATGCTCTGTCTTCTCTCTCCTTTGTCTATCGCTTCGCTAGTACCCCCCCCCCCCCCCCCCACCCCCCACCCCCCCCACCCTGCCTACCTGTGTCTCTTTTCCGCGCTACTCATTGACGTCACTACTATCCGCCATGTTTGTTTATGCATTGCCATGCCTTAGTTGTTTACTTGGCGCCATGCATTAAGTACTTGCCATTTAGCCATGCAATTATATAGTTACTCATTGATTTCATTTATTCATATTTTTGTGTTAGTTATGCATCAGCGTGTGAACATGTTTTACCAAAGATGTAGGTGCACGCCCCTATGATCCCCGATCATACGGGAACGCTTCTGCAACCATAATCACACCATACTCAGCTGCGAACCCCTAGGATCCACGATCCTACGGGAACGTGGCTGATAACATGGGTAAAAGTTACTAGTTATATTAATGATAATTCATCGGTTATGATTTGGTGGTTTAGAATCAGGAGTGACTCAATTCTGTCCTACGCAGTTGCGCGTCCCTAGGATTCTGAATCCTACGGGAATGTGGCAGCTATATTTGTTGCATGCAGGTGCCCACCTCTAGGATCTCTATGCCTATTGGAGCGCATCTGTCATGCTACCGCTAGTGCAGTCATTAGTTATGTACCTGCTTGTGGCCATATTTACGGTAGCGTACCTCTATGATTTCTAATCATAGTGGCTCGCTTCTGTAAGACTATATTGAGTTTATTGGCCTCCTAATTTGTGTATTTTAGTATTTAGTCTTTGAGTAGAGATGTAGTGGTTTTATTAGCACTGCTTTGGTATAGTTCATTTGATTAGTTATTGGTTTGCTACTGGTGCATGACATTTTCCTTTTCCTTAGTTTCATATTCTTTAACATTGTTTGCTTATATCTTTTTATTTTTATTTTTCAGGTATTGCTTTTTGTTGGTTATGAAATAAAAGAACAGAACAATGGACAGGAGTTAGCTCCCTTTTGTCAAACACAACCAACACCACCTGCACATCATCACATCCCCTCGGCTCAGTCACAACATGCTCCCTTTTTTCTTGGCCGGTGGTGCGTTCAGTAAACGGCAGCAGTTTCTCGCTGTGCCTTTTGAACGAAGCGCTTTCTCTCAGCCATTGTCAGCGAGTCGGTTGCCAAAGCAAGCGACAGAGAGATTTTTGACTAACCGCTGTAGTCCACGGATAGCTTAGCCCACGCATAGTAGTGCAAGAAAGCCACATTAGGGTCTCTCTCTGGCTGAGCATTCTGTGACCACATCCTAGACTCTAAGAATTATATTTGTATTACAGAACTGTTTACTCTATATTGAGAGGGCAATACACTTTACAACTTATGTTTTAAAGTATACATCAGACTCTTGCTTATAATATCAAACTCTTGCTTATATGCCTATGTTAATACTGTATAAATAAATATTGATTTTCTCACTCTTTACCGCGTCTGTGTGTGCTACTCCTTTTTCTTAAATGCTACTCCAAATAGGTCTGGATGCTACTCTTTGACATGATGGTGGGTTGGCAGCCCTGCATTTGTATGCTGCAGGGCTGAAATTGTATAATGTCAGTGGAAGGATTTGTTTTGCACCTCTTTAGTCGGGGGTTTTTATGACAGAGATTCGTTTACATGTTTTCATATTGTGTGACTGGCTAATACTCATGCCTGTTTGTCCGTTTTCCTCATGATAATTTACTTGATGTACATGTAAATTGTCATAGTTTACACAAACAGACAGACAGATATGACTGTTACATGATGTACACATTTGTAGGTTTGTTATGGCATGCTGTACGGTATTGGAGCAAAGGCTTTGGGTGAGCAGCTAGGAGTGGAGGAAAATGATGCAGCTGTTTTCATCGAAACCTTCAAGGCCAGATACACAGGTGGATCTCTTTCTCTCTCTCTCTTACTTCCACAATCGGCAGGAGATATATCGTACGTGATAGCTGAAGGGCAGTGCTTGATTGGCTTGGCACCTCTGTTCCAAGCCAATCAAGCACTACCCATCAGATATGGTTATGAATCCATCTTTCATTGAACTGACAGTGGTCAATCTACTGTCCATGACGTGAATGTGATGCTGAGATGTCTGCAGTTTGGCTCTGGAAGTGAAAAAAAAAGATGAGACAATGTAAAACTCTCTCTCTCGCTTTCACATCCAGTCGCAGGACATTATGTCATACATGATAGCTAGAGGGTAGTGCTTGATTGGCTTGGCGCATAGAGAGGCACCAAGCCAATCAAGTACTACCCTTCAGCTATGGTTATCAATCAATCTTTCGCTGAACTGACAGAGGTCGATCTACTGGCCTTGACGTGAATGTGATGCTGAACTGTCTGCAGTTTGGCTTTGGAAGTGGAAGTGAAAAAAGAGATGAGACAATGTAAATCTCTCTCTCTCTCTCTCACTGCTTTTGTGGCATTTACAGTGGAGTCCAGTTAACACGAACTCGCTTAACACGAATTTCCGGTTAACACGAACCGTTTTTGCATTCCCGGCTGACGGCCTTCTTATTATGTATTAAAATTTCACTGATAACACGAAATGCTTAACACGAAATTTCGCTTAACACGAAGCTGTTTTCAGTTCCCGACCAGAGCAATTTAACTATTATTCACCTGTTTAACACGAACACACATTCCAGTCTCGAACACCGAAAACCGATTCATGAAAGGGGCACTGCACGTGTCGCTCTCGTGCTGTAGTACACACGACACACGAACGAACTCTAGCCTGTGATTGGCTGAATAGCCTTCAGTCGTTGTAATCCGTCTTCTCATTGGCTAGCAACACTCCCTCAATTCAGTTAACTACCGATCACGGCTACCCCCAAGGTAAAACAGAAGTCGACTACGCTTGAAGTGAAAAAACAAGATTAATGAGATCCACGATTGTCTCTCTACACGGGCTGTCAATAACGCAAGACAGACTTCCATCATGGCCCGTTTTTTAAATGACTTTGACTGTGTTGCTTTTACCGATGCCAGATGCCCGTGTTGCTTTTACTTTACTATGGATTTTACCTGATGGATTTTACATTAACTACGTGAACTGTACACATATCCTTGTGTTTTCCTAGCGAGCTGAACATAATGTAAGCATATATAGTACAATAATGTACACTTTTAACCTCGTACTCATTCATGCACGCATCTCTTACACACTTTTTCCTTGCCGGGAGGGCCGTGATCAATTTTGAGGCCATATTGGTTAACACGAAATACGGTTAACACGAAGTGATTTTCCGTGTCCCCAGAAATTCGTGTTAAGCGGACTCCACTGTACTTCTTACCATTAACTTTTAAACTCCCAGAACTAAATTACTTCCAGTCTATGGAATGGGAGTTTAAGAGTTCAAGATTATGGATTTTCCATGAAGATAACAGTGCACACCATATATTACCAGTTTGGCACACTGTGTTGTTTTTGCTCACCATATCTCTGTCATCTTTGATGTATGTGTCACATATTATTGTTTTGTGGATCAGTAATCTATATAATATATGCATGTTTATTCTTCACTTCCTTTATATCAGCAAGACATTAAAGTAACAGCTGTTCACACTTCAGCTTCAATGCTTTAGATTGTGTTAACCCTTATCATTCGGAATACACCAGTGTGTGAAATTAGTTTGACTAAAATAGTTCAAGGGTAGTGCCAAAATAGCTTGGCGCCTCTAGGCGCCAAGCTATTCTGGCACCACCCTTGAACTTAAGCCATTGGTCTATATCCTTATCTGTAAGTACTATATGTAGCTTGCATATGGCAGTGTACAAATTTGAAGCTTTGAGCCTCAGTAAGATATGGGTTAACCCATTGGCTGTCTGTAGCAGCTTTTGTTATGATGATTACTGCAGGAATTATTTATACCAACAGCCACAGGGTTTATTCCAGATGGCTGTACGTTTGTTTTTATGGTTGCGGGTCCTCAAAATTTAAATCTGTAATGTCCAAAACTATTGACTGGCTCATTATGGCACTGCTGAGTACTTAATTTGCAAGTCACAAAAGTGTCTGTTTTGTTTTGGAGGTTGTTGTTGTTGTTGGGGGGGGGGGGGGGGGGGGGGGGTCGTTTGTTTTGGTTGTTGGTGGTTTTTTTTTTTTATGTTGTTTTGTTTGTTTGTTTGTTTTTGGTTGTTTGTTTGGTTTTTTTTGGGGTGGGGGGAAGCAAAAAATGTGGTCTTTGTATACTTTGTTTTGCCGTTTGGCCAGCATACAATGTAAGCTGAGATCTCCTCTGTATCAGGAATGCGCAGTTATCTGAGACAGACAGTTGAAAAATGTCGAGAACAAGGTTATGTTACCACCATATCTGGCCGGCGCCGCTACCTCCCAGCCATCAAGGACACAAACCCACATGCTCGAGCTCAGGTACAGTTCTGCTGTTATTAAGTAAAATCAAGTATGTCCATGTTGACAGAAAGCGAGATTTTCATTTAAGCCTTATCATTCAGAATACACCAGTGTGTGAAATAAGTTTGACTAAAATAGTTCAAGGGTAGTGCCAGAATAGCTTGGCGCCTAGGTGCCAAGCTATTTTGGCACCACCCTTGAACTAAAGCCATTGGTCTATATCGTTATCCGTATGTACTATAATGTAGCTTGCGAATGGCAGTGTATAAATTTGAAGCTTTTAACCTCAGTATGATATGGGTTAAAATGGACATACCGACCTTTACCAAATAACGACAGAGTTGATGATACAGAATACTTCCTGAGTGCTAAAATCATCCATGCTGAAAATAGCTGTAGCACAGCTGACACATTTCATTATGAAACTGCAGTCCTTAAGGATGACCAGAACGTATGGACAACATTTTTTTTAAAAGAAAAAAGTGGACTTAACCGTGGTCTTGAACCGTACAAAAAATTGTCATCTGTCATTAAAGACCTTAATTGTTAATGTTTTACAAATTCTCTTATCCTATGAAGGTTACATACAGATTTGAAGGTAGATCAATCATTTTAGTTCAAGAGTGGTGCCAGAATCGCTTGGTGCCTCAGGTGCCAAGCTGTTCTGGCACCACCCTTGAACTATCATAGACAAATTTATTTCAAGCAATAGTGTATCACAAGGAAAAGGGTTAATAACAGGTAATCATCTGTCATAAGGGTGGTGTCTCAACACAGGTTGTAAGTAAACAGTACAAGTGTCTGAATACACAAGGGGATTACTACAGTTGTACATTGCAGACTGGAATATGTCTGTTAGACTTATGATGTTTGTTCATATTATTGCAGGCAGAGAGACAGGCAGTCAATACCACAGTTCAGGGTTCCGCTGCAGACATTGTAAAGGCAGCTATGAACAAGATTGACCATCACTTTGCTAAAGCCTTTCCTGACTCAAGATATGCGCACAGACACCTTGATGCAGGTTTGAAACGTTTCCAGCAGAGAATGGAATTGCAAGTTTGTAAAATGCTGAGCTGCATGGATTCTTATTCCTTGACTGATGAGCTTGGAAATGTGTACAATTTCAAACATTCACTTTATCAACTGCCGTTCAACATCTGCAGTATCTGCCAGCAATTATTTCACGCTGCAGTATTCTCCAGCACCTTTTTGTGATGATTATGAAAGAAAGCTTGCAAGTTTGTGGTACTTTTAACCCTTTGGCTGTCGATAGCATTTTTTGTGGCGTTGATTCCTTCAGGAATCATTGTGACAAAAACTGCTACCGACAGCCAATGGTTTACTGCCTTGTGCCACTCGTACTGGAAACAGTATCAATTTCTGCATGCTGAAGGGGGTTGATTATGTGCTCGGGTTTTCAGGCATTACCCTTGAACTACTTTGGTCCGTCTCCAATAATATGTGAATGTGGGAGATCAGCAACAAATTATTTTCTTCGTGAAAGGAGTCTGAATCTCTTGTCACCTGCCAAGTACCTTGCGTGTTTGATGGCAAGGGTCCTTGGGCCGACGCTGGCCGCAATGGGCCCGCACAGAGCTGTGCGCAGGCCAACTGCAGCTGGTGTCAGCCAAATGATCTTGTGTTTACTGGGGCCCACCTAACAGTTTGTGTTCTGTCTTCTTTAGATGCCAGACGACCACGTGGGGCATTCCTGGTGCTTCAGCTGCATGATGAGCTGATTTATGAGGTATCTGAAGAGGAGGTCAGCCAAGCTACACGCATTATCCGCCAGTGCATGGAGAACACCACACAATTGTCCGTCAGACTGCCTGTCAAGGTCAAGGTCGGGCCAAGCTGGGGTCGCTTGGAAGAGTCTTGACGTATGTCATTGACAGTTCGTGGATGGATACGCCACCCTCCTGTTCGCCAAAATTCCTGTCAGATCATGGTCATATACCCAGCAGGTGTCATTTGGAAGAATTATGAATGAGGTGTGCTGTCAGGCAGTGCGTGAATGAATACCACCTGTATGACAAACTGCCTGTCAAGGTAAATAGTTGGACCAAGCTTGAGATCGCCTTGAAGAATCATGAGATGTGATGTGTTATCATGCATTACATGGATACACCTCTCATGTGTCCACAAAACTGCTGGTAACTCCCTGTCAGCACAGGCACTTGTACTGCTACCTCAACGTCCAGACCAAGAAACATGCTTGGAAGACCAAGCACAAAACAGTTTTCTTAACCCCTTAACTGCCAGGACAAGGTGACTGCTAAGCAGCTGAAAGAGACCTAAACCCTCATGAGCCCCGGCAGTCATGGGGGCTTATGAGGATTTATGTCTCTTGTCAGTCCTGGGTTCTATTCGCCCATTTTGGGGTCCCATTTCATCTGTGTTCTTCATGCGAGTGTCGGTCAGTGTGCAGTGGTTTCAGACACAAAATCCGTGATCACTGGCAGCAAAGGGGTTAAGTGTGCATGTAAAAGTAATCTTTTTTGTGCATATATTCTTCCATAGAATCTCTCTTTCTAGTTATTTCTTTTGTACAGGGAACAGTACCTGGAATCTGTGTGCACATTAGAGTTAGCCCATTTGGCCACGATGCCCAGCAGCAGGAGGTGGACTAACCATGATAATTCCAAGGGTAGTGCCAGTTCAGCTTGGCGCCTGAAGGCGCAAAGCTGGTCTGGCACTACCCTTGAATTATCATGGTCAGTCCACCTCCTTCAACTGGTGCATGGTCGTTGGATGATGCCTCCAACCATTGGGAAATGCGGCCTTGGGGTTAAATAGGTTAACTCCTTCTACCCCAGCAAGATAAAGATCAACCATGATAGTTCAAGGGTGATGCCAGAATAGCTTGGCGCCTATGGGCGCCAAGCTGTTATGGCATCACCCTTGAAGTATCATGGTCGATCTGTGTCCTGCACTGCAATGCAGTCTCCAGAGGACACCGGCAACATTTAAGGATTTCGGTGTTGGGGTAGAATGAGTTAAGTTCAGAGCAAGGTGGGGTCACATGAAACCAATGTAAATGTGCATTGCGAGGTTTGAGACGAATTTACTGCAGGACAAGACACTGACAACCTGTTTATCTGCAGAGCCAAGTAAAACACATATTATATTACAGTTATAGAAACAATCACCAAAGTGCAATTTTGTGCCCTTTCTCATTCAGTTGTTACTAACATTTTGTCATGGTCAAATTTTCTCTTTTGAGAATCTGTGAAATGAATTAAATTGACGTTTTAACTGATCACTAATTTTTGAAAATGAAATAGTTCTGTAACATTTATGTCATGTATTCATTATTTTTTACTTTGAAATGTACATAATTAACATTAGTGAGAAGTGTGTATAACAGTTCGTGCTTTTGAAGTCTTTAGTGTTTGTGAGATATGCACTCATTAAATGCCATGAATCTTGTCTGTGAAAATCATTGCATTTCAGTGCTTTTGAATCATCTGAGGACCCGGGATATATGTGGGGCCAGCAAGAGGCATGGAACTTTATGACCCCCTGAAGCTGTGGGGGATTATGAGTTGCTATGTCTTTTCCTGTTGTGTTTGCTTTTTCTTCGACACTGATTGGGTTAGATAATGCTTGCCTGAGGCCTATGTCCATACTGATGGAATGCATATAAATCTCACAATTCAGAATGGTTAACTTTTTGTTTGATATCAATTCTTCTAAATCACTTGTGATTTATATGAATAGGTTATTTTTTTAAAGTCTGCATGCATGCATTCCACACTCGCTATGAATGTTTTAACTCATTCTGCCCACGACGCCACAGCAAGATATGGCTCGACCATGATAGTTCAAGGGTGGTGGCAGAATAGCTTTGCGCCTGTAGGTGACAAGCTATTCTGCCACCACCCTTGAATCATCATGGTCAATCTGTCTCCTGAATTGTAAAGTAGTCCTCAGAGGATAACTCCAAAATGTGGGTATTTCATACCTCGGGCACAATGAGTTAAATAGCTTTCATTGTAGATGTTTCAATGTATATACATTTTCTCATTCAGTGTACAGCATTAATGTACACTTACATATATGTACACGTACCTACATGCAGTGCCTAAAGTATCTTGAAAATGGAAATCCTAGTGCACTGTTATGTGACCG
The DNA here is from genome assembly GCA_036245525.1 of Semisulcospira habei. Taxonomy (NCBI): domain Eukaryota; kingdom Metazoa; phylum Mollusca; class Gastropoda; family Semisulcospiridae; genus Semisulcospira; species Semisulcospira habei. The sequence goes on from BTPG01000006.1 coordinate 134,093,024, forward strand.
ACTATACAATCAGTTCATTTAACCTTCACTAGATCATGCTTTGGACTACACACAAACGATGATGTGGGTCCTACAGGCCCCATATATTTCAAAGTCATTTAACTGGTTATGCCTTTCCCGATGGCATGGGTCCTACATGACCCATCTTTTTCAAAGAGCGATTTAAATGGTTATCCCTGTCCCGATGATGTGGGTCCTACAGGACCCAAACCTCAATATATTACACATCACCGGAAGCATCCTTGTACATTTAGTCTCATGGTGGATAGAAAACAGTCTGAAACTTTTCTGTTTCCCCCAGAAACTACAGGTGAAAGTTCACCATTTTCAAGAAATTGAACTGAAACTGGTCGATTTTACATGGACCATCAAAATTAAAACAACGAAAAAACAAGCAAACAAGGGAAACAATTTGGGTGAGATGCAATTCTCTCATCTTTGAGTTTGACTCTTCACAAACTGAGGACCAACATCACCCAGACAGGAACCTTACTCTTTAAAAAGTATGGGTCCTGCATGACCCACACCATCGTTTGTGTGTAGGACAAATTCAGACATGGTTTATTTTTTCATCAATTATTAGCATATTGTTGCTAAATGTATTCTATGAGCTTGGAGCATTTTTATAATTTCACTGAAATATTCCCAGTAGTTAATGAACTATTTGTAATTAAGGTTTAAACACCCTTCTCGGTCCTCCAGGACCCAGGAAGCACGGTGAAGGTTAAAAAATGTTTGTTGTGTTGTTTGCTGGTCACTTTGTATGTGCACATTTTATTTTAGGGTCATGCTGGTGTGGGTGTATGTGATCACTGGCATCATTGTGTGTGTGCAGTTTTAACCCATTTAACCCCAAAGCCACATTTCCCAAGTTTGAGAGGTGTCACTTAGCAAATGCTAGTTGCAGGAGACGGATCGACCATGATAATTCAAGAGTAGTGTCAGATTAGCTTGGCACCATTAGGTGCCAAGCTAATCTGGCACTGCCCTTGAACCATCATAGTCGATCCATCTCCTGCCATAGGGTATCAGGGCTAAATGGCCCACTGGTTGTTTCCCTACTACTAGTGCTGATAATAATAATAATTACGGTATTTATAATGCGCTCATCTTATAATAATCATAACTCTAAGCGTGCACTCACAACTCGCGCACACATGAGCACGCTTTTGACAATGACTCAGGTACCACAAATACATTATGACAGTCAGCTTGGGGTGGGGAGTGTTGTGATGTTACAGTGCTAGAACTGTTGAAAGAGGTGAGTTTTGAGGGCGGACTGAAAGGAGGAGAGAGAGTGTTTCTGACAGAGTGGGAGAGTGTTCCAGGTGGATGGACCGCTGATAGTGGTGGCAAAAAGAGGGAGAGAATACCAGTGTGAGTTTGTGTACATCACACATGTAATTTTGAGTGCAATGGCTGAAGCGTTCTTTACTGTGCAATGTGACTTAACCCATTACATCCGGAGGCAGATTCTGTAAATGGCTGACCAGATTTTTACCCTTCCCGCCGTGAGATGGCCTTAGTTGCCTGCTCGGCGTTAAACCCAAATAACTAAGATTCTGTAAAATTTGCTTATTGTCCTATGAAGGCTACATTACAGATGAGGAGATAGATCAACTGCTTTATTTCAAGGGTGGTGGGTGGTGCCAGAGGCCTCAAGCTATTCTGGTACCATCCTTGAACTATCGGTCAAATTCATTTCAGGCAATGGGTGTATCAGGATGAAAAAGTTAGACCAGACTACAAGGTTTATCAAGATCCATCATGCATTAAATGTACAGGAGTGTGTTTATACAATTATCATGTGATACAATTCTTTGCCCTTGCATGTTTATTTCACAGTTATGGTGTTCATATTGTATGTATGCATTTTTATGATGTGTTTTATTGTTTTTTTGATGAAATTTGAATGAAATCGGTGAAACTCTCAAGATTGTTTCACTCAGCAATTTACAGTTTTATTCCAGTAGGCACTTGCAATGAAATTCTGATGAAATTGATAATAAACTCTGATAATTTGAAAAAGTGTATGTTTGGAATGTACACTTTTGGGCTCAAGTGCGAAGCAAAAGTGAGTATGTTTTGGGCCAGTGGTCGTCCGTCCATCATCTGTTGTCCGTCAGCCGTCGTCCGTGGTAAACGTTAACATTAGCATTTTCTTGGAGAATATTCAAGCCACATTCTTCAAACTTGGCCCATGGATACTTTGTGGTAAGACCTTTCTAAACATACCAATTTGAGTGACCTCTCACAAAGGTCAAGGTCACAGGGGATCAGGAAATAGGTCAAAAATAGCTATATTTTAACATTTTTTCTCAAATACTATTCACAACTTGAAACCCAAACTTGGTACAGGCATGGGAATTGTCCACGAAAAATAAGAGATTGTCCGCGAAAATAAAAAGGTGTTTCCACGAAAAAAACATTGTGGGTAGCAAAACGAGCAGAGCACCGGTTTAACATCGCGGGCAGGATATGACGCGGCAGGCTGTGCCCGCGACCCGCACTGGTGGCTGAGTGCGCCGCGCAGTAATAACCTAGGTGGGCAGACATGCTATTTTTCTCAAATACTATTCACAACTTCAAACCCAAACTTGATACAGAGATACCTGATAGTAAGACCTATCTATGCATACTAATTTGGATGACCCCTCAGAAAGGTCAACGGTCACAAGGGCTCTGGAAATAGGTCCGAAATAGCCATATTTTGACAAAAGATGTTTTTTCTCAAATACTATTTACAACTTCAAACCCAAATGTGGTACAGAGATACCTGATGGTAAGCCCTATCTATGCATACTAATTTGGATGACCCCTTGGAAAGGTCAAGGGTCACAAGAGGCTGGCAAATGTGTGTAAAATGCTGATTTTTTAAAAATTGTAGGTATTCAAGAAATGTTTGCAAGTTTTTCAAACAAATTTGGTACATAGATAGCTGTGATGATAAGACCTTCCTAAAAGTATGCATACTAATTTAGTCGACTCATCACAAAGGTCATGGGTGGTTTACAGATGTGTGAAAAATGCTTACATTTTCAGAAAACATGGATTTTGCTGCTGCAGAAGCCAGCCCTTGTCACAAAGGTCACAAAATATGTAAATCGGTCATACACGTGAGCCATAATGGCTTTGCTAATTAAAATGTCTGTTGCATTTTAAATGAAAGCATTTCAAATGTATAACTGTATGTGAGGAGAGAGAAAGGAGCGAGTGTTGCAGAAAATTCAGATATACAACTTGACACTATCCTAAATGAAACTGAAGTAACTGTTTTGTCCCTAATTAACTCTACTTGGAACCTCCATGAAAAAGATTTTCTCCTGCTGCAAAGAAACACACAAAGTGACCCTTATTTTGCTAGCACAACACTGTCACTGTTTCTGCTGAAGTCAGGGGCGGATCAGTTCCTTCCTAATGGGGGGGTTCCATCTTTGTGACCTTTAACCTAAGCCATCAGGAAAAAGTATGCTTTCCACTGGCGTGGGTTTTTTTTTATGTAAGGACCTTTCAGCTCTGAGTACATAAGAAGTCTATATATACCCTTCAGCCCTGACTATTCAAGAAATTTCTCTTGGAAATTAGTGTGCAATGTAAAATATGTTTCAAAATAATTTTAATTTTTTTTTTTAAATAATACAAATATCCCCCTAAAACAAAAGTATATTATATACTGATTTGCCATTGGATAGACTAAAAATTTATGGATTTGACCCCACTGTGTCACATACATGTCCTAATGCCTAGAGACAAAAATAGTGACAGGTGACAATGAACTTGAAAAAAAATGTTTTGTGAATGACAGGTCACTGCTAGCTAACATGAATCACTACATAGGCTTATAATGCATCTGATACTGTGACACATTAGTGTCCATTCATGTCCAGCATGCCGATACACTGTAGCTGTAAGACCCCTACCTTGTCACCAGATGTCGTTGTTTACACCTGCCATTGATATGGTACAACCACGTTTTAGACAACATCTAAAAAGAGTCATCAGACGATGATCAGTGTGTGTGCATAGCAGGGTTAGAAATAACGGGGCCCAGGGCAAAAAGCCCCTTCATTTGTCCTCGGGCCCTCTACTTTCATGTCCATGGGGCCCGACGTGCCTTCTTTTCAGACCTCTTGGCTTGACTTCGCGAACGAAGATTTTATAGGTGTTGCCCATGACGTCTGCAGGCTTGTTCGTGGCTGCGGAGGCCAATCCGGGACAGGCAGGTTCGACTGCAGTGGCTGCAGGGGAAGGTATGGCCAGGGTTCTGAGTTGCGGCATCTCTGTTTTTTCTCCTGAGCCGCTTGTCCTTAAGGCTAGCTCTGCGAGAGTCCTCAAAGGAGACAGCTGCCTTGTAAATGGTGGAGCGCCAGGTGTCACGGTCCACAGCAAGCGAGGACCACTGGTGGTGGTTGATTTGGCAGGCACTAAGTGACTTTTTGAGACAGTCTTTGTATCTCTTCTTTGGTGCCCCTCTGTCACGGTGTCCAGTAGCAAGCTCGCCGAACAGGGTGATCTTTGGTAGGCGATGATCCTCCATCCTGGAGACATGCCCCGCCCAGCGGAGCTGTGTCCGCAGCAGCAAGGCCTCAATGCTCACTACTTTCAGCCTGTTCAAGGACCTCGACGTTGGTGACATAGTCACTCCAGTGAATGCCCAGGATGGTGCGCAGGCAGCGCTGGTGGAAGCGTTCGAGGAGTCGTAGTTGGCTGCGGTAGAGGGCCCAGGACTCGGAACCATACAGCAGGGTGGTGAGGACCACAGCTCTGTACACGCTGATCTTGGTGCCTGTTTTCAGCTGTTGATTGTGCCACACCCGCTTGAAAAGTCGCCCGAAAGCGCTGTTCGTTTTTGCCAGCCTGCTGTCAAGCTCCCTGTCCAGCTTGGCGTCCGACGTGATAATGCAGCCAAGGTAAGTAAACTGGTGCACTGACTTTAGTTCAGACTCGCCAATGGTGATGTGAGGAGGGCGATACACTGTCTTGGGTGCCGGCTGATGGAGGACCTCTGTCTTTTTCAGACTGACCTCGAGTCCAAAGAGCTGGGCAGCGTCTGCGAAGCAGGACGTGATGCGCTGCAGGGCTCTCTCTGTGTGTGTGCAACGAGGGCAGCGTCATCAGCAAAAAGCAGCTCACGAATCAGTTGGTCTAGGGTTTTCGTGTGGGCCTGCAGTCGTCTGAGGTTGAACAGGCTGCCATCGAGACGATACCTGATGTACACTGCATCGTCATCATCGAGGTCTACTGTGGCCTGCTTCAACATCATGCTAAAAAAGACGGTGAAGAGGGTCGGTGCCAGCACGCAGCCCTGCTTTACGCCGTTGAGAATAGGGAATGGTTCTGAGAGAACATTGTTGAGTCTGACCTGGCCTTGCTGGTCCTCGTGTAGCTGGACAATCATGCTGAGGAACTTTGGGGGACAGCCAAGTCGCTCCAGGATCTGCCACATGCCTTGCCTGCTCACAGTGTCGAACGCTTTTGTTAGGTCGACCAACGTTACGTACAGCCCTTTGTTCTGCTCGCGGCACTTCTCCTGAAGCTGTCTCAGCACAAAGACCATATCGGTGGTGCTCCTGTTTGCTCTGAAGCCACACTGGCCCTCTGGGAGGTGGTCTTCAGCGATGGCAGGTACCAGCCGATTCAGGAGCAGCCTTGCAAGAATTTTCCCAGCAATGGACAGCAGGGTAATTCCCCGATAGTTGGAACAGTCTGACTTCTCGCCTTTGTTCTTGTACAGGGTGATAACGACAGCATCACGGAGATCCTTTGGTAGTGTTCCTTCCTCCCAGCAGCAGAGAAAGAGGTCATGGAGCTTGTTGTGCAGTGCTCTGCCTCCATGTTTCCAGATCTCTGGTGGTATTCCATCAATGCCTGCTGCTTTGCCACTCTTGAGCTGGTGGATGGCTGTGAGGGTCTCTTCAGCGGTGGGCGGTTCGTCCAATTCAACCTTTACTGGGAGTTGTGGGATTTGTAGGACGACTGCTTCTTGAACAGTGCGCTCAGCGCTGAAGAGGCTCTGAAAGTACTCCGACCAGCGGTTCAAGATGGAGGTATTATCTGTGAGGAGTGCCTGGCCATTCGCGCTTCGCAGGGGACTTTGTACCAGGTGTCTGGGGCCATACACTGCTTTCAGTGCTTAGTAGAAGCCCCTGTAGTCACCAATGTCAGCGCAAAGCTGGGTCCTCTGTGCAAGTCTGGTCAAAGCAGCGGTAGGCAGTACTCGGCGCATCAGCGCTGTCCTGACACAGGTCATGAACTTTTCACCAAACACACGTGGCTGGCTATTTTTAGCACGGTACACATTGCATCAACCTCTCTTTGCTGCATAGCGGTCTAGCGCGATACATTCACTCTGCTGTTTGCAGCTCGCTATTCTTCTTTTAGCTAAAGCCACTTCCTCCCGCGAAGGAGAGTTTCTATGTTTCGCTGTCTTGTCCGTAAATCATGCGACAGTTCATCAGCCCCTTACTTTCCTGTGGGGCACCCTACTTTTACTAACAGGGGTACTTTTGAAAAGTATTTTGAACCCTGCATAGTGTCTCATACACGATCAGATGGAAATACCAATGTAGTAAAGAACTATACAGGACCAATGTGTGTCGTTGGTGTCCACAGTGTCACCTACAAGATTTATGGTGTGGCATCAGAATAACGGAATATCATTTAGATCCTCTGAATCAGGTTGTAAGGCAATGCCATTGTCAGTGCCACAACCGTTGATCGCTCTGGCTGACACTGCCAACACATGGTCATGCTGCCATGCGGTAGGTGGGCACACATGTCCCAATACATCAAAGCTATTTGTGAAACGATGTCTTCAAACACACAAATTTATCACTCAGAATATCACCATTTTCATCATAATTCCCATGCTAGCACCGAAAAACCAATCCAGACCAAAAAGGTGACTGCCAAGCGTGTAATATGCAAAGAAGTACCCAACGGAGAAAGAAACACGCTTAGAAAAGACGGGTATAACACAATTTATTAATATTTCAGGTAAATACCCTTTGTCAAAATAGACAAACAAACAAACATAGAGATTAACCGACCGCACACCACAGATGAAAGTATGTGCACACTGTCGGGACACTGTAAACAGGATGTGTCGGTACAAAGGGTGAGGTCACCGTGCACGCAGTGACACTCTAACGTCACTGGGCGTGCTATACCACACACCTGAAACCGTTTTAGCAGTTTGCCCGGCTGAATGGTATACGAGACCGCCAACCGTTAAAGTGGTTTGCCAGGCTGAAAGGGTTAAAGGAGGTTAGGGGACTTTGATATAGCATTTTAAAGTATTTTGGAGCTGAGGGGGGTTTATTGACCCCCCCCCCCCCCCCACTAGATCCGCCTCTGGAAATCCACAGTCATGTGTTCGACAGCAATGAACTGAAACATGTCTACGTCACAATTAGTCTCCGCCACAGCCCCAATCGTGCATATAAGTCGATATCCCCGGCCATCGATTATCTTGATTTATGGACCTCGGTAAAATGACCTTCGCTCTAGTGGCTAACTGTAATCCCGGCCGGTGCCTCAGTTGTTTTGCGCATGGTCTACGAGCTAGGCTAACTGGGGTAGTCTATGCTAGGGAGGGAACACGTGAATACACAGTACGGATTTTAGCACACACCACACCCTTCTGACTAGCTCCGTCCAGAAAGCCGTCACAATGGACATATAACCGGAAGTAAAATTATAGTGCATTATGGGTAGAAGGCTGTCTGCTCAGCCAATAGCTATCCCGGCTTTGTACACCCACTTCTGTCGGACGAGCGTTGTATTTAGGCCAGTGGACACGCGTCGCCGGTAGCGAAGGAGAGCATCTCAGGACTCACGGAAGGACTTGATTTCTGTAGGTAATAACCAAACTTGTCATGCCTCATTTAGACTATGATTCTGTCAAAAATGGTCTCCATAGTGCAAGACCGGTGAATTAAGCACTTATCAATGAAAACAATAATTAAAAAAACGGCGAATGATGGTGTCACCCGTTATATCTAGTTCTTTGATTTCAAGAGTATTCATCGGGTGACGTGTGACCAGTCGCAGCGTGTTTCAGTCGTGCGTTCCATTGACACGTTTACCGGTTCCAGACTTTCTGTAGCTTTTCATTAAATACCAAACTGCTTTTATGTAGGTTACAGGAGTTTTTATGGAATACTTTTTATGTGGCAGAATCACTCAATCAGTGATGTCAATGTCAGAGTATTGGCTTTGTTGTTGCTGTGCACGCTTATGTAGTTGCTAGATCTACTTTTAATGCTGTATACTATTTTGACTACTAGAACATAACAAACTTGAAGTTCTTTCTCTATGACTCATAATAAGTTTTTTTCATTTAGTTAGGCATATTCTGTATTATGAAATATATATTGTAACATTTTTTCAATTAGTATTTTTAATCATGCAGTACAAATTGGAATGTGTTAGTATCAATGGACAAATTAAGTTATTCAAAAGTAGCATGAGACATTTTACGACTTGACTAACTTGCTTTGCAAACAGTCTCTCTCTCTCTCTCTCTCTCTCTCTCTCTCTCTCTCTCTCTCTCTCTCTCTGTCTGTCTCTCTCTGTCACTGCCCCCACCTGGGTCTGTCCTATGGGATTTGGGTGGTGTTTTTAGTTTCCAACCCCTGGTCAACCCCACAGGTTGTTTTTGTCCTTTCTGCCTACCCATGGTCCATTCACCTGTAATTTCCTTTTTAAAATTCTCACTAATGTCAGCCTTGCCTGTAGTCCTTTAAGGCTGTATCATTATCCCAAAGTGACCAATGTTCACATTGTCACAGTTTTTTTCACGAAGCAGACATTGCCAAGCTCTTGCTTTTTAATGAGTCAAAACATTCTCATCGCCAGCAGACCACCACAGGCCACCATACTGTGGCACCTTACCTCGTATGCGATTTGGTTAGAATTTTCTCTCAGTGATGCTGCCTGTGCCATCATATTATTTGATGTGTTTTAGTTTGGGATGGGTACCTTAGGCATGATATAAGTTTATAACCCTGCATATACATTTGTCATTGTGTATTCATTAATTTTTGTATATGGCAGCCCTAAAGCCCTTTTAGCCCCACAGGTGCTTTTCCCAAATTTTGGAAGTGTTACTGAACGACTATGTACCAGTTGCAGGAGGTGGATTGACTATTATAATTCAAGGGTAGTGCCAGATTAGCTTGGTGCCTGAAGGTGCCAAGCTAATCTGGCACTACCATTGAATTGTCAGTCAATCTCCTGCTGTACAGACTTGGGGCTAAATCATAGTAAATGGGTTAAATATCTCTTTTCCCCAGTGATAGAAAAAGTTGACATTCACCATGGCAGAGAAGAAGGTTGTATTGGTAACTGGAGGTACCGGACTGGTGGGACGTGCCATCGAGACCATCGTCCAATCGGAGGAAAAACGTCCTGACGAGGAGTGGTACTTCGCTTCAACTAAGGATGCTGATCTTTCGTATGTACCTGCTTTATACACTCTGGCTAAGCTAATAGTCCTCAGTTTTCATAAATAATCACGGATATGAGCCTGTGACAGAAGGTCATTTGTGCCAAAAGTAACAACCAACAGAAATGTCCAAAGTAACAACCAACAGAGATGTTTTTAAAATAGGCTTATTTTAGGCACTGGTTAGTTTTGATGTATCTGGCATGTGGGCATGTGAAATTAAGAAAGACTTGTGAATGCAGAAACAGATGATTTCCAGCAGAGAATAATAAAATATGTACACTTAAATCTAGCCCTTTCTAAAAATGTTCATTATGGTGGAGATATGGTGATAAATATGATCATAATAACTTAATAAGTCAGTTTTTCTTTTTTGATTATTCTCTTTCACAAGAAATTAATGTTATAACCTGCTCTCTGAGATATAAGTATGAAACTTTTTTTTTTGTTTTTGAAATTGTTTCTTTCACTATCGCTGTTGGTTGTTACTGTGGACATACTCAGTCAATTTAAATCACAACCCAAACAAATTCTTTGACTACCATTTTTTACCCCCAAAAAATTCTTCAAACAGTCATTATCCTTAGAGTAACTTAGATGAGATAACAGAAATGCAAATATATTTTTGTCACTCGGTTTTTAGCGAAAATTAAGAATTCCAACAACAATCTCTTTAAGGGAAATCACAAAAAGCACACATTTCCTGTTGTAGTATGGTTTTCTTGACTAAAAATGTGTTAGTTGTTACAAGCACAATGTTTTGTCACAAGCTCATAATAATGTTCGCTATATGCCATCACATTATTTATCTTTTGTATGCATGCAAAATTTAATTATCTTTTCTACCAGTATACAACATTCATCTATTTTTTGTCTTTTTTAAAACGTAATTGTGGGTATGTTTAGTAATTGTGGTAAAATTTGTGAGCTAACTAGCTAGTTAATTGTTTTTTGTTTCTTTGCTTTTGTCAGTTATTACCCCCCCCCCCCCCCCCCCCCCCCCCCCAATGTTTCAGTTCTTGTTTTCCTGGTACTGGACTACTTATACTGTTATCGTTTCATTAACATGGCCGTTTTAAGTACTGTCTACCACATTATCTGCAAAGAAAGATTGATAATATATAGTCCTGTTCATGTTTGTCATAGTTGCTTTTATTTTCAGTGACCGGGCTCAGACAGAGGCTCTGTTTGACAAGGTCAAGCCGACCCACGTGATCCATCTTGCTGCCCTGGTTGGTGGGCTGTTCCGCAATCTCAAGTACAACCTGGACTTTTATGTAAGTCGTTGTGCGATAAACCCATCATTCAGTCGATTTGGGACACTTTATTATGCTTAGTTTGGCGCCATTAACGCCATCACTGCCAGTGGATGTAGATTGTTTTAACTCATTCTGCCTGTGACACACCACAGGAAGATGCGGCTCAACCATGATGCTTGATAGTTGAAGGGTGGTGGCAAAATAGCTTGGCGCCTATTGGCGCCAAGCTATTCTGCCACCACCCTTGAACCATCATGGTCGATCTGTCTCCTGAATTGTAATGCAATCCTCAGAGGATAATTCCAAAATGTGGGTATTTTGTACCTCGGGCACAATGAGTTCACAATCATTTTTAAAATACAACCACCAAAGAAACATGAATACAAAGTGTTTTTCATTAGCAAGAGGCATAGATCCTCATCAGTCATGAGTCCCCACAGCTGCACAGGCTCATGAGTATGTATAGCTCTTGCATCTGGGCAGCGCTGAACTGTTCTCGGCAGTGAACAGATTAAGCCTTTTTAGAGTGGAAGCGCTTTTGTTACGGAGCTGCTCCAAGGCCTGCTTTCGTCATAGAAAAATAAACCTACCTGAGACATTGTCTAGCTCTTTTCATTATTCTTTTTGTTCATCAGATTGTTAATAAAGAACAAAACCAAACTAAAATGTTTCTATAAAAAAGGGTTGTTCAAGTTGGTCAGTCAATTTTTTAAGGTCTACATCCAGCACTACCTGTGGGAGACAGATCAGCCATGTTGACTCGACGGCAATGCCTGATTTGCTTCAGGTGCCACAATAATCTGGCTCTACCTTTGAGCTGTTGTTTAGTGCCTAGAAGTAACTTTATATTTGAGCTGTTTCATATTGCAGCGCATCAACACTCTGATCAATGACAATGTTCTGAACGTGAGCTACAAGCATGGCGTGAAGAAAGTCGTTTCATGTCTCTCCACCTGTATCTTCCCTGACAAGACCACCTACCCCATCGATGAGACTATGGTGAGCTCACTGCTCAGCTGTTGTTGGTTTTTTTTTTTTTGTTGTTATTTTTTTCTTTGTGAACCCCTTTGTGCATGCAGTCACCAGTACTATGCACAGTACCGGTGGATGCTTGCACAGGGTTTTAATGTTTTTGTACTAATAATAATAATACCGTTATTATATAGGCGCTTTTTCTCAATTTTGGGGAAATCGACTCAAAGCGCCGCGCCTGAAACCCAACACACACACTCACGAAACAGACGCGGATTTACGCCATTTAAGACAAACACAGTACAAGACAAACGAAGGGCCAGTCAGCTACTGAAGTTACAGAGATTTTTTTATCGCTTGTATTTGAAATTTTGTAAAGTGGCCTGAGACCGGTACCAAAGTGTGGGGGGTGGAAGAACCGGAGTACCCGGAGAAAGAACCCCCGACGGTCCGCCCGAATTAACGGTGACACTTACCAGAGGAGAAAAGTCCAACGCCGGAACCCGGTATCGAACCGCTCACCTTTGGAATTGGTGGCAGGCTCCTTAACTACTGCGCCACGGACCGCCCCGTACTGTGTTTGTCCTGTGGTTATTGCTTAAACAAGACCTTTCTTTGTTAACCCCTCTGTGTATGCAGCCACCAGTACTGTAAACAGTACTGGTGGATGCATGCTCAAGGGGGTTAATGTTTGTGTTCTTTGCATATAAATTTACAAAATGTGCAGCAAAATCTGTGCATGGTCTTGGAAAAGTGGAAAAAAATGTTGAGTAAATTTACAGGATTGAAAGTCAAGTGTGACCCCAAAATCTACAGTTCTGATTAATGTTGAGCATGCTGTATACAGGTATGCTTTCTACTATAATTAATTTAACTTTACTTCACTGCACTTTGAAAATTTGTTTGCATTTATGTGGTTGAGGCTGTTTTATTGGAAACGATGAAGGATTGTTATTTTCCAGGTGCACAATGGCCCGCCTCACACTAGCAACTTTGGCTACTCATTCTCCAAGAGGATGATTGATGTCCAGAACAGGTATGGTCTATGCGCTTAACATTCTTCCTCCCCCTGATTACCATACACCTTTTGATTTCTGCAGTCATACAATTTACCCCTTTATTGCCAATGGATGCAGAGGTTGCTTTTGAAATCAGCAATTTTAATGTCCAAGATCCCCAGCTGTCAAAAGAACTTGGATACAAAGTGGTGTCAGCAAGAGGCAATGACCCTCGTGGGCGACCGCAATTCAATTGGGTGATGTTTAATTTTGTTGTTGTTGGGGGAAGGGGTGCAGTGAAGGGCCCGGTTAGCCTGTGTCAGTCTGCAGAATAAATAGATATGTTCATTGCTAGCAGGAGACATACATTCACATGAGCCCTTACAGCCTGCAGGGCCTGTGAGACTCTTTGCCTTTTGCAGATATAATTAAAATAATGTAGAGCTGTTTAAAATGGATGAATGATAAATTAATGCCTGTATTAATATTGAGAGAGGAGGTGTGCATAATGAATTCAGAGCGCTTTCAAATGCAGAAATAAATTGCATTAAGTTAGAGGTAGATGTAAGACTGCATACACATCACTGATACTGGTGCTGGTAGGCACTCACCAGAAACTCTCCCAGCTCCCTCCCTCTCTCCACCTTCAACTCGATAGCACCCCCATCTCCCTCTCTGACTCGGCCAAGAACCTCGGCGTTATCCTCGATTCCTCTCTGTCCATGACCAGCTTCGTCTCCGCCACGGCCCAGGCATGCTATTTCCACCTCCGCCGCATCAGTCAGATCAGAAAATACCTCACTACAGAAGCTGCCACCAAACTTGCTGTCTCTCTCATCTTATCTCGCATCGACTACTGCAACTCTCTCCTTTCTGGCCTCCCTCACTCCACCACTTTCACTCTCCAACGCGTCCAGAACAATGCTGCCTGCCTCGTCCTCAGAAAGAAAAAATCCGACCATATCACACCCCTGCTCAAACTCCTTCACTGGCTCCCCATCCCCCAACACATCCAACACAAAATTCTGTCTCTCTGCTACAAATCCCTGAACAACTGCGCTCCTGCCTATCTCTCTAACTTACTTCACCCCTACACACCTTCCCACTCCCTCCACTCTGCCTCCGACCCTCTCCGCCTCCACATCCCTCGCACCAAACTCAACACTTTCGGCCCCCGCTCCTTCTCCGTCTACGGTCCATCCACCAGGAACACTCTCCCACTCTCTCTCCATCAGAAACACTCTCTCTCCTCCTTCCAGTCTGCCCTCAAAACTCACCTCTTTCAACAGTTTTAGCACTATATCACCACACTCCCCACCGCAAGCTGACCGTCGTAATGTATTTCACTATTTGTGGTACGTGAGTCATTGTCTAAAGAGTGCGCATGCGCGCGCGAGTTGTAAGTGCGCGCTTAGAGTTATAATTATTATAACATAAGCGCATTACAGATACCGTAATTATTTTATTATTATTATTATACCAGGTAGATTAGTACTGTTTTCAAACAACTGAACATAGACTAAATGAGATCAGGTAGTTTTTCTGGACATAACATAAGATATGGTACCGGTATACCGTACAAATACTTCATCATCAATATTGTTGCGCTACAGGGCATACCACCAACAACACGGATGTCATTTCACATCTGTGGTGCCAACCAACGTGTTTGGGCCATACGACAACTTCAACTTGGAGGATGGTCATGTTCTACCGGGGCTCATCCACAAGGCTTACACTGCTGAAAGTAAGAAGTATGCACATTTGCATAGGTGCTTCAACTTAGCAAAATCATGGGTGAAAGTAGCATGAGGAAGAAATGGAAATTTTTTTATTCAAAATCTTGCATACAGGTTAAATAATTATTCAGAACCACTCATGCAACCAGCTTTTGTTGGGGATCACTGCATAGGAGCCCGGGTGGCCTCCCCTTACCACCCTATCCGGCCGCGTGCCGTAGGGCGAAAGCCTGGCAGTTTCACTCTTAGCTCGACCATGGACGGTCGAGCGTTTGGCCTTCCTCTGTTTGCGACCGGTTTCAGACTTGTACTATCAATTCTACTGTGAACATTTTCCTTGGCTTTTGCCTCGTTAGTCTTTGAGACTTGCACCGAACTTTTTCGTGTTCAAGACTGTGATACGAATTCAGTGGACTCTGACGTGTGATTTTCAGCCAGGGACTTGACTTTCCTTGACCTCTGTCTTTGGAGCCCCGGCTTCGTGCTCGACTGGTGACTTACGGGACACTTCTTCGTTCGCGTTTTGCCTCGATGTGAGATCTAGGCTCTGCAGTGAGCTTTTCCCGGCGGACTGTGTGTGGCGGACTTTATGGTTTCTTTGCGGTTGAGAACCTGCCGTCTTTGTGGGGAATTCCAGTGGCTCTCGGACACGCGGCGCCTGTCTCCCGTGCTCGGGCTACTATTCGGACAGGTCTGGTGTCGTGTGTGCCGATTGAAGAGAGGACCGGTGGTCTCGCCTTTGGGACTTCTATCGCCGCGACCTTCCGTCCCGGCCCCAGCAGGCTTCCCCGAAGGAGGTCGTCGCTCCGTCACCTCGTAGGGTACCCCTTCGTTCTGTCGTTCGGGCATTCCGGCCCGCAGGTAAGTCTTTTTCATGTACAGTAACCACGCAGATGCTCCCTCCCCACTCTGAGGCTTCCGAGCAGGGTAGGCAAGTGTTAGAGTCGCACCCCCCACGCTCCGTCTCTTCCGAGCGTGGGCTGAGCGCCTTGGTATTGCTCCCCACCCGCTCCGAATTGTCTGAGTGGGCCCGGCGAGTCGAGCCTACATCCACGCCCCCCCACGCCGAGTCTTCCGAGTGGGCCCGGCGAGATGTGTTCAAACAATAGTGCAAAGAGAAGTAGATAAAGAGTTAATCAGAAAAGATGCGCTCCCTCATGCTCCAATTCATCTGAGCGTGACCCGAGAGCCATAGACGTGTCAACCCCCCCCCCCCCCCCCCCCCACCCCCACCCCCCCCCCCCCCCCCCCCCCCGCCCCGCTCCGAAGGGTCTGAGCCGGCCCGGCGAATCAAACCTACTTACATGCCTCCCCGCTCCGAGTCTTCCGAGTGGGCCCGGCGAGATTTGCTCAAGCATAGTGCATAGAAAAGAGTAAGAGGGAAAGAGTTAATAAGAAAAGATGCTCTTAAAGAGTTAATAAGAAAAGATGCTCTTCCTCACGCTCCGATTCGTTTGAGCGTGAACCAAGAGCCATAGACGTGCCGCCCCCCCCCCCCCCCCCCCCCCCCCCCCACTCCGAACTGTCTGAGCGGGCCCGGCGAACCACACTTATGTCCGGGCGGTTCCTGGTCCGATGTTTCCGAGCAGGCCCGGCGAGTCTCGTTCGTCCTTGCCCTGTTCCGATCCTTCTGGTCAGACCCGGCGTGACTTGGACACGCGCCGATTCGTCTAAGCGTGGCCCGCGACCTCCTTTGATGCTCCCTCCCCACTCCGTTTCTTCTGAGCGGGCCTGGTGAGCCTCTGTTACGTCCCCTCCCGCCCCGGTTTTTCTGGGCGGGCCCGGCGGGACTCAGAGTCTTGGCGCAAGATCGGATCTGCCGGGTTGCCGACAAGCTCCCCCCGCTTGCTTCTCCCGAGCGGGCTTGGCGAGCCAGGGATCCCCTACCCACCTCCCTTCATTAGCTCAGAGGGCGGTCCCCGGCACCCGCGATTCCCTCACCAACGCGTCGTTGACGACTCAGGCAGCCCCCCCCCCCCCCCCCCTTTACCCACCCTTCAGCGGGTAGGGGGCCTCTGGAGCGCCTTTGCCTGCTGATGTCATTCGACCTCAGTTACTCTTCCCCGCGTCGCCCTTCCTTGCAGGCTTCGCGTACTGCTTCGCCTGTCCCTTGCTCGCGCTGCAGCCCGTCGCTGGCGGCTGGCACTCGCTCTCATAGTCGGTTGCCCCTCCATTTGGCTCAGCGCGACAGGCGGCATTTGGATCTCGATCCGGACTTCCTCAGCCTTCATCCAGGGGACTCGGCTTCAGAGATTTTCCTTCGGGACTCTCCAGCCGGCTACCCCGCCCACTTCTGCGGGGTCTTCGTCCCCGGACCGCAGACGTACACTGAGTTCCCAGACCTTTCGTTCCTTAGCCGAGCCGAGGCTTTTTCGACACTCCTCCCACCTGAATCCTGCCCGCCGTCTCCCCCAGTGAAGAGACTAGCTTCCAGCCAGCTGGCTTCCGGGATCTCGCAGAGGTGATCTCCACACAGCTCCGCCAGGACAATTGGTGGATACGTTTTTTTTTCTTCAGATTCCCGATGGCCCGCAGGGATCGACATGAACTACTGTGAGTCTTGGTTCGCGTAACTCTCCCAAGCCTTCGCCGTACGCCTTTGCGGCGACCGTCAACTGTGACCTTGGCGTCGCGACACCCTCCTTCACCTCTGCTCGGATCTAACCAAGACCGTGAAGTCGCAGCTCCTTCAGGCCCCCATAGGCTGTTCGCAGCTGTTTGGTGACTCTTGGCAGACAGTTAAGGAGGCGTCTGAGGATCTTTGACCCAGACCAGCCGCCGCCCCTCTACTTTCGTTCTCACGCTCCCCGCTCGTCCGTGGGTCGCACCCTGCGCTTTACCGGGCCCGCCTCTCGTGCAGCCGGCGGTGCCCGCGGTAGAGCTCGCCCCTTGAGGTCCCACATCAGTCCCTCCCAGCCTCCCGTCCTACAGCTGGTTTTTCAGTCCCCTCCGCAGGTCTCCCCTTGGACCCAGGCTCCTCTCTATCGGCTCAAGGCAGTCCCTCTTCGCGGAGAAGTGGCAGCCTTGCACAGCAAGGCGTCGATGGAGATAGTCTCTCGATACGACTCACCGGAGCTTTCGCAGCCGACGGATCGGCACTAACAAGTTCCTTGCGTTGCCGCACTTTCGGGCGGAGATTGCCAGGATCCTTCGCACAGCCATCCGGCCGATGGACTACACTATCAACCTCGATCTGGCAGGCACTTATCTGCATGGCACCATGCTTCCGACCTTGCGTCGTTCTACGCGTGGCCTTCAAAGGGATCGTCTACCGGTGCCAAGCCCTCCCGTTTGGCCTCAACTTCAGTCCCTGGGTTTCCATGAGGCTTCTCGACGGGGGGATGGCCAGCTTTCAACAGCGATCGTCGAGTCCGGCCCCCTATTATCTGGCCGACCTACTGCTGCACAACCAGATCACCACGGCTCTGGAGGAAGACAGGGACGAGCAGCTCTCCTTCGCGGGCTAGCGTGTTTGTCATTCCGGGCGAGTCGGATCTCACCCCTTCACGGCGGTTCCTGTATTGAAGGATAGAGTTCCTGACCAACCTCAACTGGGGCTGCCTGCCTTTGGTGCGGCGGCAGAGTCTCCTTCACAGCCAGGGTATAGCTTCAGCTCTTGGGACTACTCAGCGCGGCAGCAGATTGTTTCCCCTGGGCAGGCTCTATGCCCGACCTCTTCAGCTCCACCGCCTCCCTTTTTGGCGCTCTGACGGATCCAGTTCCGGGTTTCTCCGCTAGTCCGCCTCCACCTCCAGAGGTGGTCGGACCGCGCGTGGCTGTCGACGGGCATACCTTTGCACTCCTCTCCAATCCAGTGGTCCCTCTGCCCCGATGCTAGCCTGTCGGGATGAGGTGCTCACCTCTTACCGGACTTAGTCTCGACATTGGGCCCTTTGGCCTCAGGACTTCGCGGACAATCTCATCAATGGGCTGGAGTTGAAGGCGGTGTGGTTGACCCTCGTCTACTGGCAGGCTTCTCCTGCCAGTAGACACGGGCCAACCACACCGCCTTCAACTCGCTGTTGGAAGCTGGCCATCCCCCCGTCGAGAAGCCTCATGGAAACCCAGGGACAGAAGTTGAGGCCGAACGGGAGGTCTTGGCACGGTAGATGATCCCTTCGAAGGCCACGCGTAGAACAACGCAAGGCCGGAAGCATGGGCCCGTGCAGATAAGCACCCGCCAGATCGAGGCTGATAGTGAATAGTGAAATACATCGGCCGGACGGCTGCGCGAAGGATCCTGGCAATCTCCATCCGAAAGTGCGGCAACGCAAGGAACTTGTGAGTGCCGATCCGTCGGCTGCGAAACGCCGGTGAGTCGTATCGAGAGACTATCTCCATCGACGCCTTGCTGTGCAAGGCCGCCACTTCTCCGCGGAGGGACTGCCTTGAGCCGATAGAGAGGAGCCTGGGTCCAAGGGGAGACCTGCAGAGGGGACTGGAAAACCAGCTGTAGGACGGGAGGTGAAGAGGGACTGATGTGGGACCTCAAGGGGCGAGCTCTATCGCGGGCGCCGCCGGCTGCACGAGAGGCGGGCCCGGTAAAGCGCCAAACAGCTGCGAACGGCCTATGGGAGCCTGAAGGAGCTGCGACTTCACGGTCTTGGTTAGATCCGAGCAGAGGTGAAGGAGGGTGTCGCGACACCAAGGTCACAGTTGACGGTCGCCGCAAAGGCTTACAGCGAAGGCTTGGGAGAGTTACGCGAACAAAGACTGGTGGTAGTTCATGTCGATCCCTGCGGGCCATCGGGAATTTTAAAAAAACAAACGTATCCACCAATTGTCCTGGTGGAGCTGTGTGGAGATCACCTCTGCGAGATCCCAGAAGCCAGCTGGCTGAGGGAGCGACTTGCGACGTTTGGCAGAAAACTGCGCATCCACCAAGGCGCAAGCTAGTCTCTTCACTTGGGGAGACAGCGGGCAGGATTCAGGCGGGAGGAGTGTCGAAAAAGCCGGGAAGCCTCGGCTAAGAACATGATGGGTGACATCTCTAGTCGACCTGTTTGCCACCAGGGGGAACAACCAACTACCAATATTTGTCTCTCCCATTCCGGACCCGCTCGTCTGGGCGGTGGACACGCTCTCCATCCCTTGGGATGACTTGATCGCGTATACCTGACTTCCGTCAGTACCGGTGCTGAAGATACTACGGAAATTGCAGGAAGGCTCCGCGGTTGTCCTGTTGGTGGCCCCCCCGTCAGCTGGACCAAGAGCTGGACCTCGGACCTGCTCGCTCTAGCTACGGACTTGCCCTTGGAGCTCCCCAACCTGCCGTCGATGCTCAAGCAGCTCCGGCAGGCGCTCTTCCACCCGTGCCCGGAGCGTCTCCTCCTACACGCCTGGAGGTTGTCCGGCAAGCCCTCACCGATAGAGGTTTCTCGGATGCGGCAGTGGCGGCAATTGCGGCAGCCCGCAGACTGTCTACCCGAAAGGTCTACGAAGGCAAGTGGAGGATCTTCCAGTCGTGGTGCGCCACCCAGCGGCTCCCCCCCCCATGCATTTAACTACCCCCCAACTGGTGGAATCCTTCCTGTGGCTCTTCGACGACCAAGACTTAGCGCTATTATCATCAAGGGTTATCGCGCCATGCTTGCAGACACTTACCGCCACTTGGGCTCCCCGGATCCGGGCGCTTGCAAAGATCTCTCGGACCGGTTGGCTCATTTTGATCTCTGATGTCCAGTCTCTCGTTCCCTCATACCTCGGTGGGTCCTCGCCTGGGTATTGACGTGGCTAAATTCGGATAGCTTCGAACCCCTGCCTTTGGCACGGTTCTCTGACTTGACCCGGAAAACATGTTTTCCCCTGGCCCTCACCACGGCATCCCGTGTGAGCGAGCTTCATGCATTCTTGGTACGCCCAGCATGTTTGCAGTTCAAGCGGATGGCTCAGCTCAGCTGCTCACTGACCCGTCCTTATTGGCCAAGAATTGACCGCCCTCGGCTGTGCCCCAGATGCTGACCATACGTCCGCTCGGAGGAATAGATCTTTTCAGCAGGGCACTGCAACAGGATCCGGTCCGGGCACTAAAGTTTTACTTGTGTCACGCAAAGCCGCACCGCCTCGGTCGCTCCCGCCTGTTCCTACCGCTTCTCCAGGCAGGCCGGATATTCGACCCAGACAGTTTCGTCCTGGCTGTGGTGGGTGATTCGATCTGCCTACAAAGTCCTCTTCCCGGACGGTGATAGACGGTTACAGATCCATGCGCATGAAGTACGAGCATTGGCCACAAGCTTCTACCTCCGCGACCTATCTGGCCAGCGTAAATCCCTGGCCTTGGTGGGCGACATCTCCGCGGCCCAGCACTCCTCCGCGCGCCTTAGGTGCCTTAGGCATGTCCTACCTGAAATCGTCGGGAGTTCTTTCTGTGGGCCTGCAGGGGTGTTAATTACTGAGGGTAACGGGGCGGCATCCGCCTCCTCTTCGTGATTCTTCCATATAGTAATGCCATCAGTAATGTATTTTGAGAAAACAAATGAATTTTTTTCTAAAATGTATTTTTTTGAAAAATACTTACCGATGGCATTACTCGGATAACCCTCCCTCCTCCCTCACTTGCCGCTTTGGTTAAGTGTGAAACTGCCGGGCTTTCGGCCTATGGCACTCGGCCGGATAGGGTGGTAAGGGGAGGCCACCCGGGCTCCTATGCATGGATCCCCGGTGTCTTCTCCCCAGTTGTGTAGGGGACACAACTTGGCTGAGACTGAAATCTATAGGCTATAGAGTGTATTCCATATAGTAATGCCATCGGTAAGTATTTTTCCAAAAAATACATTTTAGAAAAAAATGTTTTGGCTGCAAAACCACAGACAGCCTAAAATTTAAAAAAAAAATACTTTGATACAAAAATAAAAGACATTTGGGCATTTCCTTAGTGACAAGTTGGTCCTTGAACCACTGCCTGCTTCTCGGTATGTTCACACATGGCAGATTTTACCCATGAAAAGTTCCGTCGGGCTGACTTTGGACATTTGGCCAGTGCACAGCTGTGCGCAGGCCAAATCTGGCCATGGACCTTGGCATTGTAGGGGAAACACTTGCATTTCTCATTCAAACATTCTGAAGCCTATGTGACATGCCTTCTTGTCTCTCTCCCCTCGAGCAATAATTTGTGGACATAAGGATTTGTGAATATACAGTCACTCCTTGCCATATCACTTCTAGAGCCAAATAGTTAACATCTAAAAGACACCAGCATCACCTTCATATCATGGGGTGGCATAACCGTGAGAGCTCAAGCATTGTCTCACAAGGCAAACCATGCTCACCAGGGCACTATCCTGCAGTTGTCGCAACCAGTTCATCTAGGTTTACAGGTGACATTAACCCTTTGTCAATCCTTCTCCTGCTGTAGGGACTCAGGGCTAAATTGGTTAAATATGAAAGAGGCTGGTTTAAATGTTCAGTCCATCTTCCACCTCCATCCATCAGCAAGATACATAGATTCTGATGGGATGCTGCAGTCGCAGTCACCCATGAAAATCCATGTCCCTTGCTGTTGGATAAGACTGTGGTCGCAGTGGTTCATGAGAATCCAAGTCTTTTGTCTAAACGAGTGTGACTCGAGATGTTTCTTAACCCCTTTCCTGCCAGTGGATGTGGATTTTTTTTAATTTTTAGTGTTATTCCTGTTTTCTTTTCACAGAGGAGAAGAAGCCATTTGTGATCTGGGGCACTGGGTCTCCTCGTCGACAGTTTATCTACTCCCTGGACCTGGCACGTCTCATGATCTGGGTGCTGCGTGAGTACCAGGAGATCGACCCTATCATCCTCTCAGGTTAGTCGAAACAGTCTAAACAACAAAAAATAAATGAGAAAAAATAATAATTAATGACGATAAAAAATAAACTAAAAGAAATTATTGAAATAAGTCTGTACTGGTCTATGACTTTGGACCTTACTGCTTCAACCAAAAGGTCCAAAATCACAGACCGGCAAATTAATAATAAATGATTATTTTAGAAAATAAATACAAAGCAGCTGTTGTGTTTTTGGCTTGTTTGCAGGTTGTTACTCCAGATCTTCACAAAAAGTGCAGACTTTTGGAGATCAGTTACAAATAAGTTAGTTTAACCCTTTAACTCCCAGAATGAATGACTTCCATTCTTTAGAATGGAAGTCATTTCATTCTGGGAGTTAAAGAGTTAAAAGGCATTACCCTATATTGTCAAGGTGGTGGTATTGATGCAGCAGGCATTGATGGAATTGATGGAATACCGCCAGAGATCTGGAAACATGGAGGCACAGCACTGCACAACAAGCTCCATGACCTCTTTCTCTGCTGCTGGGAGGAAGGAACACTACCAAAAGATCTCCGTGATGCAGTTGTTATCACCCTGTACAAGAACAAAGGCGAGAAGTCTGTTCCAACTATCGGGGAATTACCCTGCTGTCCATTGCTGGGAAAATCCTTGCAAGGCTGCTCCTGAATCGGCTGGTACCTGCCATCGCTGAAGACCAACTCCCAGAGGGCCAGTGTGGCTTCAGAGCAAACAGGAGCACCACCGATATGGTCTTTGTGCTGAGACAGCTGCAGGAGAAGTGCCGCGAGCAGAACAAAGGGCTGTACGTAACATTTGTCGACCTAACAAAAGCGTTCGACACTGTGAGCAGGCAAGGCATGTGGCAGATCCTGGAGCGACTTGGCTGTCCCCCAAAGTTCCTCAACATGATTGTCCAGCTACACGAGGACCAACAAGGCCAGGTCAGACTCAACAATGACCTCTCAGAACCATTCCCTATTCTCAACAGCGTAAAGCAAGGCTGCGTGCTGGCACCGACCCTCTTCACCATCTTTTTTAGTATGATGTTGAAGCAGGCCACAGTGGACCTCGATGATGACGATGCAGTGTACATCAGGTATCGTCTCGATGGCAGCCTGTTCAACCTCAGACGACTGCAGGCCCACACGAAAACCCTAGACCAACTGATTCGTGAGCTGCTTTTTGCTGATGATGCTGCCCTCGTTGCACACACAGAGAGAGCCCTGCAGCGCATCACGTCTTGCTTCGCAGATGCTGCCCAGCTCTTTGGACTCGAGGTCAGTCTGAAAAAGACAGAGGTCCTCCATCAGCCGGCACCCAAGACAGTGTATCGCCCTCCTCACATCACCATTGGCGAGTCTGAACTAAAGTCAGTGCACCAGTTTACTTACCTTGGCTGCATTATCACGTCGGACGCCAAGCTGGACAAGGAGCTTGACAGCAGGCTGGCAAAAGCGAACAGCGCTTTCAGGCGACTTTTCAAGCGGGTGTGGCACAACCAACAGCTGAAAACAGGCACCAAGATCAGCGTGTACAGAGCTGTGGTCCTCACCACCCTGCTGTATGGTTCCGAGTCCTGGGCCCTCTACCGCAGCCAACTACGACTCCTCGAACGCTTCCACCAGCGCTGCCTGCGTACCATCCTGGGCATTCACTGGAGTGACTATGTCACCAACGTCGAGGTCCTTGAACAGGCTGAAACTGTGAGCATCGAGGCTTTGCTGCTGCGGATACAGCTCCGCTGGGCGGGGCATGTCTCCAGGATGGAGGATCATTGCCTACCAAAGATCACCCTGTTCGGCGAGCTTGCTACTGGACACCGTGACAGAGGGGCACCAAAGAAGAGATACAAAGACTGTCTCAAGAAGTCACTTAGTGCCTGCCAAATCGACCACCACCAGTGGTCTTCGCTTGCTGCGGACCGTGACACCTGGCGCTCCACCATTTACAAGGCAGCTGTCTCCTTTGAGGACTCTCACAGAGCTAGCCTTAAGGACAAGCGTCTCAGGAGAAAAAACAGAGATGCTGCAGCTCAGAACCCTGGCCATACCTTCCCCTGCAGCCACTGCGGTCGAACCTGCCTGTCTCGGATTGGCCTCCGCAGCCACGAACAAGCCTGCAGACGTCGTGGGCAACTCCTATAAAATCTTCGTTCGCGAAGTCAAGCCAAGAGAGACCCTATATTGTCAAGGGCAGACCAACTCCTTGATGATTATCTCGGAAGACAATTTTTATTTTTAGAAAGTGTGATGATTCTGCTTTATTTATCACTTTCCTTTCCATTTTCAGTGGGTGAGGAAGATGAAGTGTCCATAAAGGAGGCAGCCGAGGCCGTTCTGGAGGCCATGGAGTTCAAGGGGGAGGTCATCGTATCCTTTGTTGGAGAGATTGACAAACAATTGACAAACAAAGCAAAAGGGTTTGACAGCAGAACCTGTCTAGAGTGACCACGCTTGTGCAAGTTCACCTGTCATTAAAGACCATCATTTAGATGGCTGTAGTCACCTAAATGATGGTCTTTAACCTATATCATGCTGAGGCTAAAAGCTTCAAATCTGTACACTGCCATATGCAAGCTACATTATAGTACTTAAATAAAAGGATATTGACCAATGGCTTTAGTTCAAGGGTGGTGCCAGAGTAGCTTGGCACCTAGAGGCGCCAAGCTATTCTGGCACTACCCTTGAACTGTTTTAGTCAAATTTATTTCACACACTGGTGTATTCCGAATGATGAGGGTTAATGACAGTTGACACGTTTTGCCCTTCAAGACTTCTCTTTAGAGAGCACCTGTCATTGTAATAGGTCAGGATACGCATCAGCCATAATACTTTTAATCCTTTGGCTGTCGGGAGAAGTTTTTTTTTGTGGAGGCGATTCCTGCAGCAATCACTTCAACCAAAACTTCTGCCAACAGTCAGGTAAAGGGTGGTGCTGGAATTGGCACCTTTAGGACACAGATACAGCATGATAGTTCAAGGGTGGTGTCAGAAGAGCATGGGCACCTCCAGCTTTTCTGGTACAACCCTTCAGTTGCCTGGTGTCGGGACTATATGGATTAACAAGTTACTTTCATTCTACACAAGATTTTTTAACCAAGGCTAGTATGACACCTCCAAATCAGATGGGCAGTTCAAGAAGACTGCCAGCAACGCCAAGCTGAGGAAGTATCGCCCAGATTTCAAGTTCACTGACTACAAACAGGGTATGTGCATTTACATTCCCAGTGGGTCATAATTAGTCATAATTAATTTGTCATGTTGAATTTCTCATGTTTGTGGTGGTCTTTGTTTCTTCAAAAACATTACCGATGACATGACTATAAGGAGGAGTGTCTACTCCTTGCTCAATTCTAGCCTAAGAACCGGTTGTGCCACACAACCCGGGAAGCACTCGGGGATCCCGTAGAGGGACCGAGAGTTGTCTCCCGCTCCTACCCATCAGGCCTGTTCACGTGTGAACTCCAGTCACGCTTCTTAGGCTCACGCGCTCAGACGTGTTTTCTCTAGCCTCTACACTTGGAGTTTTTCGACCGGTCCTACTCTACCGTGCTTCGTTGTTCACTGGCCTCTGGCCCTTGGTTCTTCTACCCTTCGGTGGTACTACGCTTTTGGTGAAGGCTTCGCTTCCTGACGGCGCCGCTCGTGCAGTGCTTGCCATGGAACCTTCTCCAACTCGTTCCGCGCCGCCAGAGAGGTAAGGTAGTTAGAGGGCTTCGGCCCGTTGCCCGGGCGGGGCACAGGCTTGAGCAGCGTACCTTTCTTGCTTCCGCGTCGCTGGCGGTTGGGTCGTCCTAGCAGTGGGCCCTCTGCTTCGCTTCGCCTGGTTGGCTGAAGAATTTTACCGCCCTGGTTTGAGCGGGATGTCGCGCCATGACCAGTGGCGGTGAGTGAGTCGCGGGGCCATGCCGGTTGTACTTGGGCAATCGTTACATGCTTTGTTGTTGTGTGCTTTCGCCAGGGTGGCCTAAGCGGAACGGTTACCAGGCTGGTACTACGCTCCCGCTACGGTCGGCCCCGATACAACGTTCTGTATGTTTTGTGGGTCAGGCGGGCCCTCTCCATCCTTAGGGTGGGCCCTTGAAGACACCCGCCGAGTGCCTTTGTGTTTGTGTGTTGCAGTGGCCTGCTGGGGACCTGCACACAATGCGGAGGATTTCAGTGGCCGTCGGATACCCATGCAGTCTGCCTCCTCTGCGCTGGGTGTGCTTCTGACCACGCATGTGACGTCTGTGCTACCTGGCCGGAGCAACGCTGGTCCGATCTCTGGAGCTTCTATACTAGAGAGCCCCCTAAGCTGTCGGGTGCGGTGAAGATCCCGGAGACGCCCTCCGACGTGCCACCGGCACCGGACGAACAAGCCCTTCTCGATCCGACGCGACTGACGCCACTGACGTGGCAACGGACGGCTGCTCAAGGTGGGAACTCGTCCGGCAGGTCCGCCACAGCGAGTAAGCACGCCAGGACGCATACGTTGACGAAGCAAAGAACCCGCCTCTCCCTAGAGCCTGGTTTACAGAAGCGCCCTTGGCGCCCTTCGTCTACCTTCGTTCCCCACGTGTCTCTGAGGAAGCCGCAGGGGTCCCCCTGCCGGCTAGAAACCCGCCTCTCCTTAGAGCCTGGTTCACAGAGACCTACGCACTGTCGTCCGGAGCCTCCGGCGGACGAACTTCGCACGCACCGGGACCCTGCTCGCCGTTTTCGTTCGCCTTCACAGAGACCCACGCGCACTCGGCCGGAGCCTGCTACCGAAGTACGCACGCACCGGGACTCTACTCGTCGCTATCGTTCGCCTTCACAGAGACCCGCGCGCGCTCGTCCGGAGCCCCATGCTACAGAAGTACACACGCACCGGGACTCTACTCGTCGCGGTCGTTCGCCTTCTCGGGTTCGTAGGAGGTCCTCCGACTCTCACCGTTCGACAGGTCAGGTTTCCCCGCGTGGTGGACGCGGTTCTCACTCTCGTCGTTCCCGTTCCCGTGCCGATTCCCGCTCGTCCCGTTCCTCTTCCCACCAGCCGCCCCCTTCCCCCTGGCCTCTGCCTCGCCGTCCCGCTCCGTCTCGTCGCAGCCGTTCACCTCGCCGGAGCCCTCCTTCGTCGCGCAGGAGACCTTCGCCACGGCCTTCCTCGCTCCGCTCCCCCCTGCGGAGGGGGTCGTCGGCCTCTACCGTTCGCCGCCAACCGGTTTCCCACTCTGGGAGCCCTCGTCACACGCCTCGGTCACCGGTGGCCAGACAAGCGGACGGTGATACGCTGAGTTTGGTGGCAGATGATCCCGCGGACTGGCTGCTGGGACGTCGCAGCCGCTCGCCGGCCTCCTCGTCCGCGGCTTCCTATGTCTCCGCTGCTCCCGGACCTGCTTCGGCCCGGATGGACACCCGGCTGGCACTGGACGAGGCTTCCAGACTCATCGCCGCCGCCCTGCCGGTTGAGGTCTGCCCAGCTTCGCCTCCGGTGAAGAGGAGGATCTCCGCCTTTGTGGATGCGGATCGGACCGTCAAGAGATTCAAGTCCCTTCCCCAGCCTCCTAGTTTTTTGGACCTGCGGGACGCCTTCTCGTCTCTCCTCCTGTCAGAGACGCGGAACTCGGACTTCTTCACGGAAGGGAGATGGCCCCCCGCCCTCGACATTGCCTTTCAGCAGAGTTGGTACGCCGGTCATTCACAGTCGTTCCTCTGCCCGCTTCCCCCTGTGGACCCTGCCGCTCTGCTCCAAGCTGGAGGTGGTTCCCTACTCAAGCGCTCCTTCCCGCGTGGTTTGGATAGGACGGCGACCCTGGTGCGGAACACGCTCGCCTGCTCGGGGTTCCTGGAATTGCTGACCCAGGCATTCATCCGGCGTCTAGAGGAAGCTTGGCAGCCTGACCTTTCTCCCCTCCTGGGAGACCTACTGGTCATGGCTGAGGCTGGGAATCGAGCAGCTTACCACTCGTCGGTTAACGCGATGGCCGCCGCGTCCAACTGCGACCTTTTGCGACGAGACGCTGTCTTACAGTCCTGCACTGGTATGCCGTCCGACCTGTGTTCGCAGCTTCGTCGGGCCCCCCTGGGAGGATCGCTGCTGTTTGGTGAGACATGGCAGGCGGTGAAGGACTCCAACCCCGACCGTTGGCCTCGCAAGTCCGTCAAGCTTCGTCTCCCCACCGCTCGTGTGGCCCTGGGCCGCTCCTTACGCTCCCGTAGACCTGTCCCCTCGGACCCGGCTGCCCCTCCACGAGCTGCACGACGCCGACGCCCTCTTTCGGCCGCCCTGGTCCGTCTAGCGCCCCTACCCCCTCCTGGCCCCGGCCCTCCCGCCGCCCTGGGCGCGGGAGGGCCGCCTGACGGATCCCCGGTGCCGCCTCCGCCGACTGTCTCCGGGGCTCCGGTCGGCGGGAGGTTAGCGAGATTCAGCAAGCAGTGGCACTTGCTGTTTCGAGAAGAGTCCTGGGTTTTGGACGTCGTCACCAGAGGTTTACGGATCTCTTTCCGATCTCCCCCGCCCTTACGCTCCGCCCCGCTGTGAACGGAGGTACCATACGACGACCTCACGGCCGCCGCCCTACGCGGAGAAGTTGCGGCTCTCCTGGAGAAACAAGCCACAGAGGTGGTGCAGCGCCCGGACTCGCCCGCCTTTTACAGCCGACTGTTTGTGGTCCCCAAACCCGGCGGCAGGTGGCGCCCTGTCATAGACCTGTCGGCGCTGAACGCCTTCATCGCGGCCCCCTCCTTTCGGATGGAGACGACCAGAGCTCTCCGCGCGGCGGTCCAACCCATGGACTTTGCGGTCAGTCTAGACCTGGCCGACGCCTACCTGCATGTTCCCATGCACACGACCGCCAGGAAGTACCTGCGCTTCGCGTTCGAGGGAGTGGTTTACCAGTTCTGCGCCCTGCCGTTTGGCCTCAACCTCAGCCCCTGGGTTTTCACCCGCATCATGGACGCAGTAGTCGCCAAGGCAAGGCAGTCGTCTTCCAGCCCGACGTCGAATTACCTCGACGACCTGCTCTTGAGGAATCAAGTGGAAGCCGCCCTTGCCGCGGACAGAGACGCCCTGCTGAGGTTACTGCACCAGTTGGGGTTCCTGGTCAACACGGGGAAGTCCGACCTCTCCCCGACGCGCCACTTCATCCATCTCGGCATGGAATTTGTCACGGACAGCAACAGGGTGCTCTTACCAAAAGCGCGGATTGTCAAGTTATCCTCCCTCGCCGCGTGGGTCGGGCAGCAGACGACAGCACCTGCCAGGGTCTGGCTACAGCTCCTTGGCCTGATCAACGCAGCGGCGGACCTTATCCCCCTCGGTCGCCTGTACTCCCGGCCGCTGCAACTCCATCTCCTTCTCCTCTGGCGTCCCTCCTCGGGCGACCTGACCACCTTGGTCCCCGTCTCACCGCTGGTCCTCCCCCATCTCTTACGATGGTCCGACAGGACGTGGTTGGCCCAGGGAGTTCCCCTCTCTTCCCCTCCCCCGACCCTCTCCCTATGTGTCGACGCGAGTCGGGCTGGTTGGGGCGCCCACCTGCTCCCACAGTTCTCCACAACGTCCGGCCTCTGGCCCCCGGAGTTTGCGGACAAGCACAGCAACTGGCTGGAGTTACAAGCAGTGTGGCAGGCCATCATCGTTTGGAAGGACCAACTGCGGCACCAGCATCTCCTCGTCCTTTCCGACAACTCGACATACAGAAACAGGGAGGAACCCACTCACCCGAGCTGTGCATGCTTCTTTATCGCTTGATGCGCTGGTGCGAGGACCACGACCTCTCACTCGGCGCACGCCACATTCCCGGACGCCTGAATGTGTTGGCGGACTCGTTGTCCCGGCGGGGACAGATGATTCACACGGAATGGACCCTTCGCCAGGACATTTTCCGTTTGATTTGCTCGCACTGGGAGACCCCCGTGGTGGACCTTTTCGCCACGAGGTGGAATCACCAACTTCCCCTCTTCGTGTCTCCAGTCCCGGATCCCCTGGCCTGGGCTGTCGACGCCTTGTCCATCAGTTGGGAGGGGCTCATCGCCTACGCTTTCCCCCCGACGGTCCTTGTCCCCAAAGTCCTCCAGAAGCTTCGAGGGACGAATGCGATCTTACTCCTGGTCGCCCCGTTCGCTTGGACCCGCTCCTGGTCCACCGACCTGATCAGCCTCGCCACGCACCCTCCTCTACTGCTCCCCACCCCCCGCACCATGCTCAAGCAGCCGCGTCAGGCGCTGTTCCACCCTTGCCCGGAACGCCTGCTGCTACACGCCTGGAGATTGTGCGGCAAGCCCTCTCCGCTCGAGGCTTCTCGGGTGCTGCAGTGGAAGCGATCGCTACAGCCCGCAAACCCTCGACTAGGCATGTATACGAGGGAAAGTGGAGGGTTCTCTGTGCCTGGTGCAGTGGACGTGGTCTCTCCCCCACCGATTTGACAATTCCCCAGCTTGCGGACTTCTTCCTCTGGCTCTTCGGAGACCAAGGACTGGCCCCTATTACCATCAGGGGATACCTCTCGATGATCGCCGATACCTACCGGCATCTCGGCCGCGCGGATCCCGGCGCTTGCAAGGACCTAGCGGACCTTATGTCGCACCTTGGCCTACAACGACCTGCCTCGCGTTCGCTCCTGCCCCGCTGGGATTTGCCTTGGGTGCTTACCGGGCTTAACTCGCCACGCTTCCAACCCCTACCACTAGCCAACCTCGCAGACCTGACACGGAAGACATGCTTCCTGCTAGCTCTCGCCACCGCGGCTCGAGTCAGCGAGCTCCACGCCCTGTCAGCCCGCCCGTCCTGCCTACAGTTTCGAGCGGATGGTTCCGTCCAGCTGGTGACGGACCCTGCATTTATTGCCAAGACAAGGTCTCCGCTGACGGCACCACAGGTTATCACCTTAAGACCGTTGCGGAACATCCACTTCCCCAAGGAGACCAGGCAACAAGATCCCGTACGAGCCCTGAGAGTGTACTTGCGCCGCACCAAAGCAGTCAGGAGAGGACGCTCACGCCTCTTCCTACCCTTACGACCTGGCAGAAATGACATTACTGCCCAGACAATCTCTTCATGGCTACGCTGGGTCATCCGCTCAGCCTACGCCGAGCTCTCCCCACAGGGAGCGAAGAGGTTACGAATTCGGGCGCACGAAGTACGAGCTATGGCCACAAGCGTCGCCTTTGACAGGAACTGCGCTGTCAAGGACATCGTGGCTGCAGTGGGCTGGCGGTCGGAATCCACTTTCGCCCGCTTCTACCTACGGGATCTGGCCGGGCAGCGAGACAACCTCGCCCTCTTGGGAGGAATCACGGCGGCACAACACTCCCTCCCGGCGCCGCAGGCGCCGTAGGTATGCACCTTTTGGGGACTATAGAGTGTCTGAGGGGAGGAGGGTGTCATGATCCTAGAAAACACTCTAGACGTGCGGCACCCTCCTCCTGTTCGGCATTCTCCTTATAGTCATGTCATCGGTAATGTTTTTGAAGAAACAAATTCATTTTTCTTTAAAAGGTATTTTTTCGAAAAATACTTACCGATGACATGACTCGAAGGACCCTCCCACCTGCCCCGCTTGCCGCGGGTGAGCCTAACTTCGTGACTGGAGTTCACACGTGAACAGGCCTGATGGGTAGGAGCGGGAGACAACTCTCGGTCCCTCTATGGGATCCCCGAGTGCTTCCCGGGTTGTGTGGCACAACCGGTTCTTAGGCTAGAATTGAGCAAGGAGTCGACACTCCTCCTTATAGTCATGTCATCGGTAAGTATTTTTCGAAAAAATACCTTTTAAAGAAAAATGAATATTACTTTGGACCTTGTCACTCTGAGCCATAAGGTCCGAAATCACAGAGCAGCACACATGATTCTCTTCAGTGCAGTTGATTAATTTTACAGTAGAATTAACCTTTTGGCTGTGGGTAGTGCTTTTTGTCGTGATGATTCCCGCATGAATCATTGCGACTAAAAAAGGTATTGACAGCCAGAGGGTTAGTCTATAGAGCACTGATCTAGTTTTTGCAGGAACTCATACATTAACCCCTTCCCAGCCTCTGTACAGATATTGCATTTCTGAAATCTTTGTTCATTCAACGACCGAAAGCCACAAGCGTCCAAGGAACGTCTATATAAACTGGTCTGAGCAAGAGACATAGATCCTCATGAGCCCCCGCAAACTGCGGGGGCTCATGAGGATCTATGTCTCTTGCAGTTGGATCGTGCTCATTTCTTGGCAGTCAAGGGGTTAACTGCTGAACTAGTGAAAGCAACTTTTTCTAGGTGGTTAATAGTTCATATCTCCTTAAAAAAATAAATGATATGTCTTGCACAATGCTGCAAGAAAGGATCAAATATAAACAAAATTGTGAAGTTTGAATGTGATAACATAAAGACTTGCCTGCTTCTTTTCTCCATTGCTACATGGAAGAGTTCTCCCCGTTGCAGTAGAAAACCTCTTGTTACGTGTGCCTACTCTCATGGATTGTTAAAAGAAGGGTAGGAAAGTCTTAGTTTAGGCAAGAAAACATTCAGAACCTGTTGGAGTCAAAGTCGATTTAAACCAAGCAGCTATTTTAGGTGCGAGTGGTTGGGGAGGGACATGGGGCTGAAAGTAAATGTTAGATATTTAACGCTTTTGGCCCCAAAGTCCCATTTCTCAAAATTTGGAGGTGTTGCCTAACAACTTTGTACCAGTTGCAGGGGATGGATTGACCGTGATATTTCAAGGTTAGTGCCAGATTAGCTTGGCGCCTGAAGGTGCCAAGCTAATCTGGCACTACCCTTGAATTATCATGGTCAGTCAATCTCCTGCTGTAGGGACTTAGGGGGTTAATGCTTTTTTTAACTCATTGTTCTCTCCTTTCGTTCACCATTATTTATCTTTCATTTTTCAGCCATCAAGGAAACGTGTCAGTGGTTTATGCAGAATTACGAGACAGCCCGCAAGTGAACGGTTGTTTGAAGTAGGAAATTGGGCTGATGTTGGCCACCGTTGGCCTGCGCAGGGGTCATCGGTGGCCAACGTTGGCCAGATAACCTTCTGTGCAATGGGATAGCTCTTCTTCAAGAAGGAATGGCTGAATCAACTACTTTTGTGATCTTATTAGTACTTTCAAACTCATTTTGAGGGATTAACACTGTCGGAATCATTTCTTTACTCTGTTGCTCAGCTACTTACTCAGTCTGTTTCATTCATTCATATCTTTAACACATGTACATTTGCATTTTGTCCATTGGTGTGATTTTGTCACAGAAGTGACTATTTGCAAAGCAATCTCAGACTCATCAAATATTGAATTAATTTGTTGCACGTAGAGGTTTAACGTCATGTTACATATGTGACCTGTTCCCACGAAAGGGACCATAAGTCGGAAATTTTGAGTTTTGAGATATTTACACCATTACAATCTACTAGCAATACAAATTAATTTGATGCAAAAACTATTGTTGTAGACCTGTTATGAAGCGAGAAACATGCATTTAAAGTTGATCACTTGAACTGACCCAAGATGACCCCCTGCACCCTTTTTGGCCTGTAGCTCCATTCGGCCAAAAGCGACTTAAGGTCCCTTTTGTGGGAACAGGTCACATATAAGTCATCAAGTTAGAACTATATTACTAATACTATATATCAGATTACTAAAAGAAACTGTTTCGTTCAGTGTATCCCAGTTGTTTTTGTGGGATATTTTCAGTGCTTGCATTTACTACGCTTGGCAGTTGCTCTTTGAGTTTAGAACTTCTGTTATGTTGTAATTGCTTTTGTGCGAAGAGGGATATACATGTATGCATAATGTTTAATGCTATTTCTCAGCTTGGTGAGATTTTTGCTGCATTTCTTTTTTGTGGGAATGCATGGAAAAATGGTTTCAGACTAATATTGTGGCTGTTTAGTCTCTTATGTTTCAAGTATTGTTACAGATTGATCATACGTGTGCTCGTCTGTGATGTTGGAGCAAATTCAAGCTAAAGCCCAGTAAGCATGTCACTTGGGTGGATGTTGGCTGCAGTTGAACTGCACACAGCTGTGCATGCATGGTCCAGTTGCAGCGGACATCAGCCTGAGGGCCTGTTGCTTGTTGGGAAGTTCAGCGTCACCAAGAGCACACAATTCCTTGTCACATTAAATTTAGAATTCAACCTGAACTACCTGTCGGTGAACAAACGTTTTGTTTTCGTTTGAATTTCTAGATTTCAGTTGATTTGGCAGTTAATCATCTTAACCCCAATGCCTCATTTCCCAAATTTTGGAGTTGTCACATGACAACTATGCATCAGTTGCAGGAGATGGATGGACTGTGATAATTCAAGGATAGTGCCAGATTAGCTTGGTGCCTTCAGGCACCAAGCTAATCTGGCACTACCCTTGAATTGTCATGGTCCATCCATCTCCTGCGTTAGGGTCTTGGGCCTAAAATGGGTTAATTATCATTATTGTTGAAACATTGTGATGTAATTGAAAACCTGTTTATACACACAGTTTGAGTGCATTCATGCACGTTAGCACAATTCTGCAGCAATAGACTATTGAGCACAGTGCTGTCCAGTGACTGACTCATCATAGCAAATTATATTTCACTTGTTTCTAATCGGTGAAATCTCCTTGGAATAGTGTGCCTTCATGACGGCTTTCAGTTTCACGTGCATGAAACAATACTTGACCTTTTTATGCATGTACAGTTTACGTTATGGGTGGTTGCATGTGCAGCACAAGAGGGTTACTTCCTGAACAACTTGTTTCCCAGTAAGCAAAGGCTGTCGGGCCGCTGTTGGCTAATGCACAGGCCGTGCACAGGCCATGGCCAGTGACCTTGAGAGCACATTTATGTATGACACTTATGAGGCCCAGCCACAGTATGTAATATGTGTATTTAGTCTAATGAAAATTAGTTTTTGACAAATACAAAAATCTTTCTGCAAACTAAGCTGTGCCTATTTGAATCACATTCCAAATCTTGAACAAAACTGTGGAGATTATTTGTGCCATGAAAACAAAAGGTAGATTTTTACTGTCACATATTTTATGTTTTGAACTGATCAGCAGGGTAAACCTTGAAATTTATATCTTGGATTTATGACTGACAATCATGTGAACCTTATCAAAAAATCATTTACTATAACCTTCTTTTTTTTTTTAACCCATTACATCATGAGGTGATTTTGTGAAAAATGCTTTTTGTCCTATGAATACTATATTACAGATCAGGAGGTAGATCAACTGTTTTAGTTCTAGGGTGGCGCCAGAATAGCTTGGCGCCTTAGGCACCAAGCTATTCTGGCACCACCTTTGAACTATCAGCCAAATTAATTCCAGCAGGAGTGTATCAGGATGAAAAGGGTTAATATTTTAAAGTTCAGTCCATCTTGAAGTAGGGAAAAGGCGACAGAGTATATTGTACTGGTATGTACACATCTCCACTGTGTGCCACTTTTCTTTTCCTGATTGATGTGTTGCTATAAGTCTCTTTCTAGATTCAGACCAACCAAATTTTACAACTCTTTCATTTGCACAATAGGTCATACTTTCATTTTGTAATATCCCTGAAATTTGGTCTCGGCAGACTTGTGAAAATCCAAAAGATTTTCCTGAATATGGTATGCATATCAATTGACAATGTTTGTGTTTGCAATTCGTATATTTGTTTGTATGCGGTCGATAAAAATAATACTTTTGTGGGTTGAACGACTGATTTTGAGTTGTGTAGTTTGCATGATTAATGAGCGTGGGAGTTAGTTGCATATACAGCACATATGTGTTCAAAGCCTGCTGCAATGCTTTGCCTCCCTGGATTTGCTAGTGAATCAAGGGAGGTAACCAGTGAACGCTTTGCTAGACTATGCTTGC
Organism: Semisulcospira habei; assembly: GCA_036245525.1. Classification (NCBI taxonomy): domain Eukaryota; kingdom Metazoa; phylum Mollusca; class Gastropoda; family Semisulcospiridae; genus Semisulcospira; species Semisulcospira habei. The sequence continues at coordinate 134,128,992 of BTPG01000006.1, forward strand.
CACACAAAAGGGACAGAACTTAACTTGCGAGTTATAGACACGGTCACTACTGCATGACATCCTGAGGATGCAATCCTTTTTTTTTAGATAGCATTTGAGGTCTTTTTTGCAGTCCTGTAGACAGATCGACCATGATGGTTCAAGGGTGGTGTCAGAATAGCTTATTCTGACACCACCCTTGAACTATGATGGTTGATCCACATCCTGTTGTGGCAGGTCAGGTTTTTTTTTGCTAAGCCAGCCCTGTCCACCTGCAGAAGGCAGGTTTTCACGATGCCTTGCAGTTGAAGGAGCTCAAGAGAATCTCTTGTGGGTATACAAATATTAGCCCTTTTTGTGCATTCTTGACATGAAAGACAGAAATCGGTATCAATCACAAACGCACTATACAAAAATAAATAAGACACTTACACTTCATTTATTGCCGTTTTGTTTCACGTAAATGAATTTGAGACTGCAAGATACTCTGAGGGATCTTGACTGCATGAAGTGCAGGGATCTTGACTGCATGAAGTGCAAACATTAAAATCTGTAGATCTCGAGTCGCTGCAAAACTATCGTACTTCAAACCGATTATGTCATCAAACCTGCATCCACACATACACATATCATGTACTGTCATGACGCAGAAAGCAATGTGAAACACTTGTACCTATAGAATGGCACAAAATTACCCACAATGATGCATAATATCCATCTGTTATGCACACCAAGCCCTAGAGTGAAAATTCCAAAGTTGAGAATTTCCTTCCGAAAACTAACAGTTATGGATATTCTGACTGACCGAAACAATTGAAGGGTGGTGACAGAGTAGGGAGGCACCATGCTATTCTGGCACCACCCTTGATTTATCATGATTGGTCCATATGCTATGTGTGTCGGGGCTGGATTAATAATCAAGGCAAGCTGCCATGGGCGGCTTGCATAGCGATGTAGTCCATAGCTTCAAAAGTAAGCGCCTACTTTGAGAGTTATTACTTCAGAAGTTTAGCGGCAGGCTGCTTGCTATGCACAGAGCAAAATTTGCTCTGTAGTAGTGACTTGTGAAGTAAAGGGCCAAGGACGTTTGATTTGGGGTCAATCCTACATTTGCGCATGCGTGCGTTACATTCCTAACTGCCAGAGGCCACAGGCTAGGCCGGCTGTGGTCCACGCTACCGCATGAAAGTGAAATCGCTGTTTTGCTCACTGAAATACAAGACCGAGCGGACTGTTTCTGTCAAATTTGCAGAACACCTCAACGTTATTTTTTTAATAATTTTTTTTTTTTTTAAACCTAAAGCAAGTTTCAAACCTAAGAAAACTGAATTACAAGAGCGTTGTTTGTGATGCAATAACAATAGCACCTTGAATTGCCCATACAAAACCTCTAAAACATATCTTTACACATGGTAGCTTCCGACGTAAGCAAACGTACTCATGGGGTCCCTCTGTAGTAAATCACGCCCAAGTTACTTCCTCATTAACCTCCGAAGTAAGCGTAACTTCCGACCCATGCAAGAGGAAACGAGGCGTTTACTGCTCGAGTAGCCCATAACTTCGAAAGTAAGGACTTACTTCATCACTATGCAAGCGGCCCCATGTGTCTCCATGTTCTGGTCCCATCCACCCCCCCACCCGGGTCTGCCCTGGGGGACTTGGGTGGGGCTAACTATTTAGTTCCCAGGGTCATCCTGGTCAGCCCCACAGGGTGGGTTTTCTCCTCTATTCTGGGCATGCGTTTCTGTCTACCCTTAGTCCATTCACCTGTATTTTCCTTTTTTAAACTCTCCTACTGTCTGCGGCCTGTAGCTCTTGATATTGGATGTGTGTTGCTAAATGGTCTTAGCTTTATTTAGGCCCCATGTCGTAGGTTTATTTAACCTATTGGACCAGCTGGCGACATACATTCAATATTCTGGGGTTTTTTTTTTTTTTTTTTCACAGGCGGTGCAGGTACGTCCTGAGAAAGCCTTGTTGCTGTCGGGACGTTAAGCAATGTACAATCAATCAATGTACAATCTGGTCCCATCCAACTATGGTTGGTTTCAGCCCGAGGGCCTCTGACTGGGGTAATGTCTTCACTGTTGATCTGCTGATGGTGATAAACTGTCAAAGATGGCCGCTTGTCCACGGTTTCTTCACAGCCTGCCTTTTTTAGGTTCCACCGTTTATAATGGTGTACGCATATTGAGATTCATGATTTAACTATATGCCTGGACTTGCTTACATGGCTCCATAACCCTTTTAGCCCCAACAACCTACAGCAGGAGATTAATTCACCATGATAATTTAAGGGTAGTGACAGATAAGCTTGGCGCCTTCAGGCGCCAAGCTAATCTGGCACTACCCTTGAATTATCATGGTCAATCCACCTCCTGCAACTTGTACATAGTTGTTAAGTAACGCTTCCAAAATTGGGAAAATGCACCCTTGGGGCGGTCCGTGGCGCAGCGGTAAAAGCGCCTGCCACCAATGCAAGAGGTTCGATACCCGGTTCCGGCATCAGACTTTTCCTCTAGTAAGTGTCACCATTAATTCGGGCAGACCGTCGGGGTTCTTTCTCCGGGTACTCCGGCTCTTTTCTCCCCCACGAATTTAGTATTAATTTCAGTCCACTCAATCAAATTTCAAAAATATAAAAAACAATTTAAATTTCCAAACATTTCAGTAGCTCGCTTGAGCTTGCCCTTAGCACCACGTGAATGTTCTGTGTTTATGTACAGTGTGTGAGGGAATGCGCGTGATTCACGTGAGTGCTTGTTGGGTTCAGTTCACGGCTATGTCCTGCGCATTGAGTTATATTACAAATATGAGAAATGCGCCATATAAATACTATGTATTAAAAGGGTTAAACGTGCAGTCACCAGTAGTATTTACAATACTGGTGGCTGCATGCACACAGGGGTTAACAGAGTATTTATTTATAATCATATATATATGTGAAAATTGGTTGTCTACAGAAAAAAGTACAAATAACCTTACATAATAAGTGTAAAGATAATCCTTACAAACAAAAAAAATCTACAAACATCACAGTCATGTACATGTAAGCTGTTTATGTGTCAATATTACATTGCTGCTCAGCTTGTTAAGCCATGAAACCCCCACCTGGGTCTGCCCTGGGGGACCTGGGTGGGGTTAGGTACTTTTTAGTTCCCAGGGTCACCCTGGTCAGCCCCACAGGGTGAGTTTTTCTCTCTATTCTGGGGCATGTGTTTCTGTCTACCCTTTGTCCATTCACCTGTATTTGCCTTTTTAAAACTCTCCCTACTGTCTGCACTGCCTGTAGCTCTTGATATTGGATGTGTGTTGCTAAATGGTCTTAGCTTTATTTAGGCCCCATGTGTTAGGTTTATTTAACGTATTTGACCAGATGGCGACATACATTCAATGTTCTGTTTATTTATTTTTTTTTTCACAAGCAGTGCAGGCACGTCCTGAGAAAGCCTTGTTGCTGTCGGGACGTTAAGCAATGTACAATCAATCATGTTAAGCCATGAACAGTCTCTGATATGGCAGGGAGAAAAAGAGTCTCAATATGTCCAAAATACTGGCACTATGTGCTGCACTGTACATAAAAAATCTGGCGAAGAACTTGAGAAATCTTGTCTGCTAGAAATGTAGTTGGCTCTGGGTATGCGGGGTATTTCTGAGCAAAAAAACATGTTCTGAATTTATATCAAATACACTGGCAATAGTTTTACACATGAACTGACCAGCCAATAAATATGATGTGGCCCCCTGGCTCAAGTATTGGTGATTTGTTTTTATTATCTTCAAAGTAAATTCTGATGAGCAGCATTGAAAAAACAAAGTTCTAGGACTACATGAATAATGTTACCCCAGAAATGTAAGTTCACTGTACAGAAAGACCAGACGAGTTTCTGACATGTATGACCACAAACCACATGCCCTTGTTCCCTTAACCCTTTTAGCCCCAAGGTCCCATTTCTCAAATTTTGGAGGTGTTGCCCAACGACTATGTACCAGTTGCAGATAGGCTAATAGGGTTAATAGACGGTTGGCAAGCAGAAGTAGGTCAAAATCATGACATGTCTTCACAAAAAAAACTGGATTAAAAGCCCAGCCAAACACGAGATATTGCTTGTTTGTCTGAGCTTTTAATCCACTGTTTGCATCCAAAGACGCTCAGTTTTTTGCCTACTTCGAATTCCGGAAATAGACAACAATACCTGTATCCCCTTCAACACTAGAGCAAAGACAAAACGATGACCATGTTAGTTCAAGAGTGGTGCCAGATTAGCTTGGCAATAGGCGCCAAGCTAATCTGTCACTGCCCTTGAACTATCAATGGTCAATCCATCTGCAATTCAGTGCCATACCGGTTGGAGTAATTTGAGAACATAAACACACTATAATACGAAGAGGAAAGGTATATTTAACCCATTACATCCTGAGGCTGCCTTTCATAAAAAATGTTGCTTATTGTCCTATGAAATATACATTACAGATTAGGAGATAGATCAACTGTTTTAGTTCAAGGGTGGTGCCAGAATAGCTTGGCGCCTCAGGCGCCAAGCTATTCTGGCACCACCCTTGAACTGTCAAATTTAAATTTATTTCAAGCAGTAGTGTATCAGGATGAAAAGGGTTAAACTAGCCAATGCTGGAAATCAGTACGCTTGTAGTTGTATCTGCTGCTTGGCTTGACTTCGCGAACGAAGATTTTATAGGAGTTGCCCACGACGTCTGCAGGCTTGTTCGTGGCTGCGGAGGCCAATCCGAGACAGGCAGGTTCGACCGCAGTGGCTGCAGGGGAAGGTATGGTCAGGGTTCTGAGCTGCGGCATCTCTGTTTTTTCTCCTGAGCCGCTTGTCCTTAAGGCTAGCTCTGTGAGAGTCCTCAAAGGAGACAGCTGCCTTGTAAATGGTGGAGCGCCAGGTGTCACGGTCCGCAGCAAGCGAAGACCACTGGTGGTGGTCGATTTGGCAGGCACTAAGTGACTTCTTGAGACAGTCTTTGTATCTCTTTTTTGGTGCCCCTCTGTCACGGTGTCCAGTAGCAAGCTCGCCGAACAGGGTGATCTTTGGTAGGCGATGATCCTCCATCCTGGAGACATGCCCCGCCCAGCGGAGCTGTGTCCGCAGCAGCAAAGCCTCGATGCTCACAGTTTCAGCCTGTTCAAGGACCTCGACGTTGGTGACATAGTCACTCCAGTGAATGCCCAGGATGGTACGCAGGCAGCGCTGGTGGAAGCGTTCGAGGAGTCGTAGTTGGCTTCGGTAGAGTGCCCAGGACTCGGAACCATACAGCAGGGTGGTGAGGACCACAGCTCTATACACGCTGATCTTGGTGCCTGTTTTCAGCTGTTGATTGTGCCACACCCGCTTGAAAAGTCGCCCGAAAGCGCTGTTCGCTTTTGCCAGCCTGCTGTCAAGCTCCTTGTCCAGCTTGGCGTCCGACGTGATAACGCAGCCAAGGTAAGTAAACTGGTGCACTGACTTTAGTTCAGACTCGCCAATGGTGATGTGAGGAGGGCGATACACTGTCTTGGGTACCGGCTGATGGAGGACCTCTGTCTTTTTCAGACTGACCTCGAGTCCAAAGAGCTGGGCAGCATCTGCGAAGCAAGTCGTGATGCGCTGCAGGGCTCTCTCTGTGTGTGCAACGAGGGCAGCATCATCAGCAAAAAGCAGCTCACGAATCAGTTGGTCTAGGGTTTTCGTGTGGGCCTGCAGTCGTCTGAGGTTGAACAGGCTGCCATCGAGACGATACCTGATGTACACTGCATCGTCATCATCGAGGTCCACTGTGGCCTGCTTCAACATCATGCTAAAAAAGATGGTGAAGAGGGTCGGTGCCAGCACGCAGCCCTGCTTTACGCCGTTGAGAATAGGGAATGGTTCTGAGAGGTCATTGTTGAGTCTGACCTGGCCTTGCTGGTCCTCGTGTAGCTGGACAATCATGTTGAGGAAATTTGGGGGACAGCCAATTCGCTCCAGGATCTGCCACATGCCTTGCCTGCTCACAGTGTCGAACGCTTTTGTTAGGTCGACAAATGTTACGTACAGCCCTTTGTTCTGCTCGCGGCACTTCTCCTGTAGCTGTCTCAGCACAAAGACCATATCGGTGGTGCTCCTGTTTGCTCTGAAGCCAAAGGGTGGGGCCAGTACTGCGCACACTGCACTCCACCAAAAAGCTCCACCGCGCAGGCTTTAGGAAACGTCCACAGACCATGACACTGACCATTCCAAGTCCTGTAGCGACGGGCGAGGGGCGAAACGGCAGGTGAAAGATGTCACTGGAAGCCGCAGTCTCAAACCTGCATGCAGGCGGTTCTGGATATTGGTCGCCTGATGTTGACCTGGGGATGACAACATCACTCGGCACACCCTGAACGACCAAGCAGCCTTCTCTAGGGACAGCACTGCTTGCTCCACACGGAGAGGGGCCTAGAAAAGGTGGCCTAACCAAAGCTCGTCCCCTCGCAACCCCAGTTGGCTAGCCGCGGTCAACGGGCATCTTCTCCTGCGGTCAAAAAACAAGAAAGAATAACGGATCCACTCTCATGACGACCACGACCGGACTCAACGTAGCATGCTGGAACGTCCGTACCATGCTCGACAAAGCAGACAGCGGACGCCCTGAACGTCGCTCCGCCCTCATTGCCCATGAATTGCGGAGGTTAAACATCGACATCGCCGCGCTCAGCGAAGTACGCCTTCCGGACGAAGGCAGCCTCCAAGAACTTGGTGCTGGGTACACCCTCTACTGGTCAGGCAGGCCTGCATCAGAAAGACGGCTTTCAGGCGTGGGTTTCATGGTCAAGACATCCATTGCGACTAAGCTGGAAAACCTACCAACGGGCCACTCAGACCGCATCATGTCCATGCGCCTCCCACTGAGACACCAGCAGCATGTCACCCTTCTCAGTGTGTACTCCCCAACCCTCCTGGCAGAGCCTGCTGAAAAGGACAAGTTTTACACTGACCTGCGCAGCCTCCTACAGAGTACCCCTGCAGACGACAAAGTCATCATCCTTGGCGACTTCAACGCCAGAGTGGGCCAGGACTCTGAAGCCTGGAAAGGAGTCCTCGGCAAGCATGGCGTGGGGAACTGCAATGACAATGGCCGCCTACTGTTGGAGTTCTGTGCGGAGCAGCAACTGGTCATCACCAACACTACTTTTCAGCAAAAGGACAGTCGAAAGACCACCTGGATGCATCCTCGCTCCAAACACTGGCACCTTATCGACTATGTCCTAGTGCGTCAGAGGGACCGCAGTGACGTCCTCCTCACCAGAGTGATGCCCAGCGCAGAGTGCCACACTGACCACCGCCTTGTCCGCTGCAAACTCAGGCTCCACTTCAAGCCAAAACCCAAGAAATGGGGGCCCCCCAAGAAAAAGCTTGATGTTGCCAGCCTTCAGCGTGACGATGTGAAAGCTGCCTTTCAGACAGATTTACAGCGCAGGCTCAAAGACACAGCGGACCCAGTAGACTCCTCCCCTGAAACACTTTGGGAACAACTGAAAACTGCTATTGCAAAATCCTCTGCAGAAGTCTTGGGTTTCGCCAGAAAGAAGAACAAAGACTGGTTTGACGAAAACGATGTAGAGATCCAGGAACACCTAGCAAAAAAAAGAGCCGCCCATCAGGCCCACCTAGCCCAGCCTTCCTGCCCTGTGAAGAAGTCTGCCTTCCGCCTCGTCTGCAGCAGTCTCCAGCGCAAGCTCAGAGATCTCCAGAATGAGTGGTGGACCAGACTTGCACAGAGGACCCAGCTTTGTGCTGACAATGGTGACTACAGGGGCTTCTACGAAGCACTGAAAGCAGTGTATGGCCCCAGGCACCTGGTACAAAGTCCCCTGCGAAGCGCGAATGGCCAGGCTCTCCTCACAGATAATACCTCCATCTTGAACCGCTGGTCGGAATACTTTCAGAGCCTCTTCAGCGCTGAGCGCACTGTTCAAGAAGCAGTCATCCTACAAATCCCACACCTCCCAGTAAAGGTTGAATTGGACGAACCGCCCACCGCTGAAGAGACCCTCACAGCCATCCACCAGCTCAAGAGTGGCAAAGCAGCAGGCATTGATGGAATACCGCCAGAGATCTGGAAACATGGAGGCACAGCACTGCACAACAAGCTCCATGACCTCTTTCTCTGCTGCTGGGAGGAAGGAACACTACCAAAAGATCTCCGTGATGCAGTCGTTATCACCCTGTACAAGAACAAAGGCGAGAAGTCTGACTGTTCCAACTATCGGGGAATTACCCTGCTGTCCATTGCTGGGAAAATCCTTGCAAGGCTGCTCCTGAATCGGCTGGTACCTGCCATCGCTGAAGACCAACTCCCAGAGGGCCAGTGTAGTTGTATACACCTCAGTCAACTCTACAGACTTGTACACAATGCCCACACAATACAATCTTAGTCCTCAAAACAATAGTTAGGTCAAACTTACAAATCATGATTAGTTCTATCAACATGATTCATAATTCTTTTAAAAATAAGCTGATTTTCATTGTGCTTCCATGTTTTTTTTCTCCCAACTCTCTATCAACTGAGCTCCTCAAAAAGAGAGTTGAGAAAAATGTGCAGGTGCACGAAGCATATGTCGAGTCAACCATACACCATAAATAATTGTACAGTCAGCACACATGTACTCTTTAACTATGATGATCACATGTTTCCAAACAAGTTATGTTGTCAAGGATGTAGAATTAACATATTCGAGACGTGCCAACTCCGGATACGCGGCTTCAAGCCATGTATCCGGAGGCAGCACGTCTAAATTTATTAAAGCATTGGCTGTGCTTAGCACCTTTTGTCAATGTGATTTCTGTAGGAATCACCTCAACGAAAAGTGCTACAGACAGCCAATGGGCTAAAACAGTTCAATTCAACACCATTGAAAGACAAATTAACCCCCTTGTACATGCCGCCACTGGTCCTGTACACGCACATGGGTGTTAAAAAAACTAGCTGCACAGCAGACATAATTTATGCAAGTTGGAAGTCTGTTATCTTTCTTTCAGAATGTCTCTGGACACGAGCATCCTCATCATCTCATTGGTTCCTGAGAACAAATACATACAGATTACAGTTCAACAATGTGGTCACAGTCACCCTAAAGTACAAGAAGTGTGTACCTCTATAACTGAACTATGTCTCATGGCAATAAAGACTCGTTAATGTTATTGTCAAAGCCATTTACCTGGGTAGCACACGTTTACATATCAATCAAATCCACCAATATTTTGGCATAAATTATACAAAATTAAATGTGCTGGTATAAAAATATCGATATTACAATCATTTTAACCCCTTGTGCAAGCAGCCACTGGTTCTGTTAACATTACCTTCTAATATGCAGTGGACACGAGTGTCCCTCACATACTGCTGCACAGGGTAGTCTTTGAGGTATCCATAACCCCCAAACATCTGCATGGCATCATTACACACCTGTAGAGAAAACAAACACATTTTTTTATATTTGCATTTTGGTATGCAACTGGCAATGAAACAATAATTCATCACATTTTGCTTGGCCATGATAGCTCAAAAGTATAGTGCCTGTCAAGGAGTTCTCAAAAGGGAAAAGTAATATATACATATACCATGACATAGCATTTCATCAACAATGGACCGTTGATAAAGAACTGAAAAAGAGGAGCTATCACACAAAACTTCTCAAATGTTGGACATTCTCTGATGAGCGCCAGGGGTAGCACTGGTGTTTTCAGTTTTGCATGGTTGTTTGCACAGGGTCAGTAAAAATGTGTATGAGATGAAAAAATTGAATGACACTTAATCCAACAAACACACCATAACAGGAGTGAAAAGTTATAAAACTCACTTCTTAAAAAAAAAAAAAAAAAAGATTGGCATTTCTGTCAGCTCAGGCTGTAAAATGTTCCCAGGCTCAGTCACCCCCACTCACAACCTGTCTGAGTTACCATAGTGACTGAACGGTGAGTGGCTGACAGGGAAGTCACCGACCACAGATACCAACAGGGGGTTATCTCAAATATGCATGTTCCTGAGCACTACATCACAGCTCACACGATCAGATACATATCAGCTATGACACTTGAACAGCTTGCTTACTTACGCCTGTCACCCCTACCCGGGTATAGGCCGTCGACGAGAGACCTCCAGCAACTCCTGTCCTGTGCTTCTCCTTCGATTCTACTCCAGGTGGTTCCCAGTCTCTTGATGTCTGCTTGGAGGTCTCGACGCCAGGAGTTTCTCGGCCTACCTCTTTTCCTCTTTCCCTGGGGGTTCCATGACAATGCTTGCCTAGTGATACTGGAAGCTGGCTTTCTCAGACTGTGACCGATCCATCCCCATCTTCTTCGCCCAATTTCATTCTCTGCTGTTATCTGCTCTGTTCTCTCCCAGAGTCTGACGTTGCTGATCTTCTCTGGCCAGTGGATTTTCAAAATTCTTCTAAGGCAACTGTTCATGAAGGTCTGTACTCTGTTGACTGTGGTTTTTGTCAATCTCCAAGTCTCTGCTCCATATAGGAGAACTGCTTTTACATTGGAGTTGAAAATCCGGACTTTGGTGTGTTGTGACAGCTCTCTGGAACTCCACACTTTTTTTCAACTGGAGAAAGGCTGCTCTGGCTTTACCTATTCGTGCTCTGACATCTGCATCAGTGCCGCCTTTTTTGTCTATGATACTCCCGAGATAGGTGAAGGACTCCACCTCCTCCAACGAGGTGCCAGCAAGCAAGACTGGTTCCTCCCTGGTTGCGTTCAGCCTCATTGTCTTTGTTTTCTGTTTGTGAATGGTGAGGCCCACTTGGGACGAGATGTCAGCAAGCCTCGTGGTCTTGTCCTGCATTTGTTGATGAGTGTGGGACAGTAATGCCAAGTCGTCTGCAAAATCGAGGTCGTCAAGCTGTGTCCACAGTGTCCACTGTATTCCACTTCGTCTGTGCTCTGTGGTCATCTTCATGACCCAGTCTATGGCCAGTAGGAAGAGGAACGGAGACAGCAGACATCCCTGCCTGACACCAGTTCTGTCCTGGAGCTCCCTGGTGAACTGCCCTTCGTAGATCACGCGACATGTCATGCCATCGTAGCTGCTCTTGATCAGGCGGACGAGCTTTGTGGGTACACCGTAGTGTCGTAGGAGTTTCCACAGAGTCTCTCGGTCCACACTGTCAAATGCTTTCTCATAATCCACAAAGTTGACGTACAGCGGGGAGCTCCACTCCAGAGACTGTTCCACGATGATGCGGAGAGTGGCGATCTGGTCTGTACATGATCGGTTCTTCCTGAATCCTGCTTGCTGGTCTCTCAGCTGGGGGTCAACGGAGCTCTTCATTCTCTCCAGGATGATCCTGTTGAAGACCTTTCCTGGTACTGACAGCAAGGTGATTCCTCTGTAGTTGGAACACTTGCTGAGGTCGCCTTTCTTGGGAAGCTTGATTAGGTACCCCTCCTTCCAGTCAGCCGGCATCACCTCCTCTTCCCAGATCTTTCCAAACAGTGGGTACAGCATCTCCACTGTTGTCTCTAGGTCTGCTTTCAGAGACTCCGCTGGGATGCCATCTGGGCCTGCTGCTTTGCCATTCTTCAAAAATGCCACTGCTCTTCTGATCTCTTCCCGGCTGGGTCTGTCACAGCTGATGGGTAGGTCGGTCTCTGCCGGCTGGATGTCTGGGGGGTCGGGTGGGCTAGGTCTGTTCAGTAACTCTTCAAAATACTCGGCCCATCTGTCGAGTTGGTCTGCTCTGTCTGCAATAGGCTTGCCTTCTTTGTCTTTTACTGGTCTTTCTGTATGGCCATACTTGCCTGACAATCTTCTGGTAATGTCGTAGAGCTGTTTCATATTGCCGCTGCCTGCTGCCTTTTCTGCCTCTGCTGCCAGGCTGTCTGTGTAGGCCCTCTTGTCTGCCCTGATACTCCTCTTCACCTCGCGGTTGGCTTCTGAGTATTCCCCCTGTGCCCTTACTTTGGCTGCTCTCGTGCGACTGTTGTTGACAACTGCTTTCTTCTGCTTCCTCACTTCTATCTTCTTCAAGGTCTGTGCCGACAGCCAGTCCTTGTGATGGTATTTCCTGAACCCTACAGTGTCTTTGCAGGTTGAGTTCAGCGCCTCTCTAACTGCCTTCCACTGCTGCTCTGTGGTGGCCGCCTCCTCTTCAATTACTAGCTCCTGTAGCGCTTGAAACCGGTTGGACAGCACCAGTTTGAACTCTTCTCTAACTCCAGTTTCTCTCAGGAGGCCTACATTATAGCGCTGTCTTCTTGTTGTCTCTGTGCGGCTTTTCTTTAGCTTGAGCTTCATTCTTAAGGTAAGCAGATGGTGGTCGGAGGCGACATCTGCTCCCCTCCTCACTCGAACATCTTGAAGGGATCTTCTAAATTTCTTGCTAATGCAGATATGGTCTATTTGGTTCTCTGTTGTATGGTCAGGTGAGACCCAAGTTGCTTTGTGTATCCTTCTGTGTGGGAAGATGCTGCCTCCAATGACAAGTCGGTTTAGAGCACAAAAGTCTACAAACCTCTCCCCGTTCTCACTCATCTCCGAGCCTAGTCCCTGTCTCCCCATCACCTCTTCGTATCCGGTGTTGTCCTCCCCTATTTTGGCATTAAAATCGCCCATGACGATGGTGATGTCTCGCTCCGCACATTTGTCCAAGGCACTCTGGAGTCGGTCGCAGAACTCTTGTTTCTCTTCCTCGTCCCTGTCATTAGTGGGCGCATAACACTGGATGACGTTCAGCTTGAGCTTTTTCTTGGTTCTAAAGGCTGCTGTGATGATTCTTGGCCCAAGAGGTTCCCAGCCCATCAGCGCTCTCTGTGCCACTGGTGACAGCATGAATGCTACGCCTTCTGTATGGGGGGCATTCTCCTCTTCATGACCTGAATACAGAATCATCTCCCCACTTAACAGCCTTTTCTGGCCAGACTGCGTCCATCTGGCTTCACTGATACCTAGCAGGGAAAGGTTGTACTTTTGCATTTCCGCTGCTATCTGGGCGGCCTTGCCGCTCTGGTACATGGTCTTGACGTTCCATGTGCCCATGGTTGTATCCCTGGATAGAGAGAGGCGGCTCGGTCCTGTGGCTTCCGAAGACTTCCGGCTTTCACCACAGGACGTCATAAGTCTTCTGGTAGAAGAACCTTCCTCCTCCAGGAAAGGAATTACTGTTAGTCTTTTCGTCGGCGTTTTTGTAGCTATTTCCTTTTTTGCAGGGTGGGGAAGCTACCCCCACGCCCAACCCCCTTACTAGGAGGACCAGGGGTTTTCTGTCGGGGTCACCTTCCCTTAGACCATGTTGGTTCATGGCACCTTATTTCATTCGGTGCACCCCTCTCACGAGGGACCCCCTATCCACCACCCAGGGGACGCGCCTCAACGCCATATGGTCCCAGCGCGAGGACACTTGAACAGCACTCAAGAGAAATCTTAAGACCTTGATAGTTCAAGGGTAGTGCCAGAACAGCTTGGTGCCTTTGGTGCCACCCTTGAACTATCATGCTCAATCCATACCATGCTGCAGTGTGTCAAGGCTGAATGAGTCAAAATAAAATCACCCCACCCACCTGGAAGCATTCTTCTGTGACGAAGAGTTTGGCCATGGAACACAGAGCGACTGCATCAGGTGAATTTTCCTGCAAGGCCACTGCTGCTTTTCGCACAAGCAATCTGGAGGTCACCACCTTTGTTGCCATTTCCGCCAATCTGAACTGCAGATACTGGGAAGCAAGGAGAAACACGGAGTTAACCTCCTTACTGCTGGAAATTATTATTCGCTTGTCCTACTAGCAGTCTTATTATAAATATCTGCACCTTTGTCACATTTCTTCTATTCTGAACTGATGATGCTGGGAGAATAACTAGGAACACATACATTTCAGCTTCTGTACCTAGGAGCCACGCAGAAAGACCAAGTTACTCCCGGCTGTGTTAATGTGATGCTTAATTTATGTAGACATGCGAAGGAACACTCCTCAGTACAGTACAATATGTTCCTGGGCCAACATCAGAAGTAGTTGGCCCACACACAGCTGTGCTTAGGCCAGCATAGACTGACATTGGCCCGAGGATCTTTTGCTCAGCAGGAATCCACTCAGAAGCCAAAAGATTGTCCATGTCATATGTGATACCACAGTACATTGGAGTGCAAAGTACCTGTGGTTTAATTCTTCTACAATTTATTGGATTTTCCTTTCCCAAAGAAGTTTCACTCACATCATGAAGAAAAAAAAGGATAAATGCAACGCATCTGGAAGGGACATAGAATTACATGAGCGCTCTCAAGTTGCACGATCTAATCATGATGCATACTGTTATCTCGCAGAGGTTCATGGTTCAAACTGCATGACCATGATTATGGGTTTATGGTTATTAACTGATAGTTAATATGATAGTTCTAAGGTACTTTCGGAAAGTTAATCCAATACCTGGAAATTGGCCAAAGGTTGCCCAAACTGGTGGCGGACCTTAAGGTGATCACGAGCTTGTTCCACGCTGGCCTGGGCAGCTCCCAAAGAACATGAAGCTGACACAATAAAATACAACTTGAGACATTAGACAATAAACAAGAATAGCTTATCATTAGTTCTATCTGTCTTTAAAATGCTCAGGCAAAGTCAACCCATCCATCCATCCAACCATTCCAGCCCATCCCGTCTCTATCTATCCATTCCATCCCCAACAGCAAAATGTCTTTGGGCCCATCGTGGGCCAAAGCCCTTTGCTCACTGGGATCCCATCCCATCCCATCCCCTCCTCCCTCCATCCATCCACCAACCCTTTCACTTACCAACCCACCAAACAAAAACTTGTCCTTTCACCCACATAAATATTTATCAAACAAATGTACAAAGATAACAAGGGTACCAACCAACATTGATCCTGCCTCCATTAAGTCCCCTCATGGCGATATTGAATCCCTGGCCTTCTGAACCAATCAGGTTTGACTGCGGCACACGGCAATCATCAAAGGAGACGATGCGAGTTGGATGCGTGTTCCAGCCCACCTACCAGAGAAAATACAGCATACATTTCAAGGGGAATCACTCAATGCTGGACTTGCTGGTAAACAAACTGTCACCTCTCTTTACCCCTTCTATACGACACCACATCAGCCTACAAAGAGGATGAAGCATAAAGTCTGTAGTCTTATAAAAATATATATAAAATAAATTCCTTGAAGGCTAACAAATGAGGAAAAAAAAAACAGCTAAATCTTCATCGCTTTGCATTCATTAAAAAAGTGTAAAAATATAAGAACAGTATAAATCATTGCAAAAATCATAGCGACAAAAACAACTGACAGCCAAAGTGTTAAGATCATAACACAAACGCCGCATTTTTTAACAACTAATTTCATTCATTTTGTTATATTCTGTATTTTGTGGACATAAATACAGATATTATACCTAACCCCATCAAGAGGCATAGATCTTCATGAGCCCCTGCACCTGCAGGGGCTCATGGAGATCTATGTCTCTTGCAGACATCATCACTGCGCAGTTGAACCGGTGACAGAAAAGATTACTCACCTTCTTTTCCTTCTTGCCAAAGCTGAGCCCTGGCGTGTCTTTCTCCACCATCACACAGGATATTCCTTTTGGTCCAGTGTCTCCCGTGCGACACATCACCAGGTAAACATCTGTGGACCCAGCTCCACTGATGAAAGACTGAAAAAGAATAAGGTGCTATGTGTGCTGGTCTGTGATTTTTCACCTTATGGAATCAGCTGTTAGGTCCAAAATCACAGACCAGCATAGAAATTATGTTATATACTAGTATGTGGTGTGCACCCTCACATAATAAAACCTGTCTACAATAAAATGTTTTCTCTCACATTTTTAGACACTAATTAAAATGAAAGATGTCCAACAGTAAAGAACAGAGATCTACAATCAAACAATTCCCTCCTGAGACTACCTTCCTTATATCCAGAGTTTCTGGATACAGTGTGCATCAAACTTTGCATATAACAAAAGAGAGTGTCCCCCATGACTTCGATATAAACAGAGTGCTGGTAGTGTACAAATTGCAATTGTTGTTCATTTTCATGCAAGCGATTAACATATTTCAAGATGTGAAGCCTTTATCTACATGGCTTTATGTTGTGTACCTGGAAGCAGCCCTTCTGGAATCAGTTAATGTACCTTTGATCCATTCAACACATAGTCTCCCCCATCCTTCCTGGCAGACGTGATTAGAGATGCAGCATCGCTCCCAGAGCCTGCAAAACAAGATCAAACTTTACAAGCTCCTGTAGTTTCGTCCGTCATCAGCACACATAGTACAAGCTCAGGTGGATCTAAATCTATATAGCAGGGATAGAGCATGAACTGCAGGTTCATGGCCACCTCAAGTGTTGTGCCTAATTAGACTGGTGCCAAGGTGCCAACACAGTCCACAAAAGGTCATCGGGCTACTGTTGGCCCACGCACAGCTGTGCCTGTGCCAACATTGGCCCAATCACCTTGGCGCACTGGGACTACATTTAAGCTGTAAGCAGTGATCAATTTTCAGGTGACAGCGCAGAAGGTTAACCATTTGGTAGCACTTGCTACTCTTCCTGCAGCAATCATCAAGTAAAAAAAAAACTCTCGACAGCCAAAGGGTTAACCCTTTTAGCCCCACGGGTGCATTTCCCAAATTTTGGAAGTGTTACTTTAACAACTATGTGCCAGTTGCAGGAGGTGAATTGAGCATGATAATTCAAGGGTAGTGCCATATTAGCTGGGCGCCTGAAGGCGCCCAGCTAATCTGGCACTACCCTTGAAATATCATGTTCAATCAAGCTCCTGCTGTAGGGTGTTGGGGCTAAAAGAGTTAAAGGGATATGGGACGCGCCTCTCACCTGGCTCTGTCAGACAGTACGAGGCAAATTTCTCCATAGATGCTAGCTGTGGCACCCACTTCTGTTTCAACTCTTCTGAACCAAACTCGTCAATCATCCATGCACACATGCTGCAAAACAAGAGAAATTAAGACAAAATGTCAGTGGAGTTGTTTCGCCACTGATCACACAAGGAAAAATCATAACAGTTCATTATCTCCATAAAAAAATGTATTTTTCTCTAAAATGTATTTTTTCGAGAAAAATACTTACCGATGACATTACTATTAGGAAGGTACACTTAGCTTACCAATTTCAGCCAAAGAAACCATTGTGTACATACACAACCAGGGAGGTGACTCTAGGGCACCATAACCAGGGACCCTATCCGGTCACGTGCCCAGTGGTGTCACACCAGTCTGAGACGCTTAGCTTACTGGCGGAAAGCGGGGAAGGCGGGAAGGTCCTTTGAGTAATGTCATCAGTAAGTATTTTTCGAAAAAAAAAATACATTTTAGAGAAAAATGTATTTTTCTCAAAAATGTATTTTTTTCGAAAAATACTTACCAATGGCATTACTATATGGAAGATACACTTAGCTTAACAATTTCAGCCTAAAAATCTGTTGTGTATACATACACAACAAGAGAGGCGACTCTAGGGAGCCATTACCAAGCAACCCTGAGTAACCTCCCTTCCCTCCCTATCCGGTCACGTGTATAGTGGTGCCACGCTAGTCGAACGCTATAGCGCTCCGGCAGCAACCGGGGAAGTGAGAGGGCCATTCGAGTAATGCCATCGGTAAGTATTTTTCAAAAAATACATTTTAGAGAAAAATACATTTGTTTCTTCAAAATACAATAACGATGGCATTACTATATGGTAGAATAGTGAAAAGGAGGTGGGCGCCGCCCCCAAACCCGCCAGCGCAATCTAGTGCAACCCGCGAGGGGCAACCTCCCGACAATTTCAGCTAAGCGTGACCTAAGAGGCGCCAGGAGAGAGAGTTGCACCGCAGCAAAGTCCCCCACTAGGGCCAGGTTGTCCCGCTGGCCCACGAGGTCCCAGAGGTAGAAGCGGGCAAAGGTGGAATTAGCCGATGTCTCGCACGCCACCGTTCTGATCAAACGTGACGCCGGTGGAGCCCGTATGAACCTCGTGTGCTCGTATAAGCCGCCTCTTAGTCCCCCACTGGGGAGAGCTCCTCGTCCGCAGAGCGGATAACCCAATGCAGCTACAAGGCTACCGTGTGCGCAGAAATAGTCCCTGTCAGTGGATAGCGGCAGGAAGAGGCGGGTCCGGCCACGCCGGATAGGCTTTGCCCTGCACAGGTAGACTCGCAGCGCCCGGACCAGGTCTAGACGGTGGGAGTCCTGGGTCTGGTCAGGTCCCCTGAGAGGGCACAGGGGAAGGACTGGGACCCTGGCCAAGGGGAGCCAATTTTCCGCCAAGAAGGCAGGGTTCAGGAGGAGGTGCATGGAACCATCCGACATGTGCT
The DNA here is from genome assembly GCA_036245525.1 of Semisulcospira habei. NCBI lineage: Eukaryota > Metazoa > Mollusca > Gastropoda > Semisulcospiridae > Semisulcospira > Semisulcospira habei. Next base: position 134,147,255 of record BTPG01000006.1, read on the forward strand.
GTAGACAGGCCGGGTCCACAGAGAGCGCATGCAGCTCACTGACACTGGACGCTGTAGCAAGCACCAGTAGGAGGCAGGTCCTCCCGGTTACGTCCGCCAGACTGGCCCAGGGCAGAGGCGTGCACCTGCTCAAATTCAGCCAGGTAACGACCCAGGGGAGGTCTCAGCGAGGGACAAGCCAGTGCGGGACAGGTCGCCGGAGATCGAAGTGGCACATAAGGTCCGAGAGGTCCGGGCATGCCTGAGGGTCTGCGTGGCCCAAAGGGTGGTACGTGTCCGCCACCATGGAGAAGTATCGCGGATGGTGAGAGGGCCAGGTTCTGCTCTTGGAATAGCCACATGAAGAACTCGGCTAGCTGGGGGAAATGTCAGTGCCGTGGGGGAGAGGCGCCTAGACTCGCGCCATCTCCGGAAGACTCGCCACTTTGCCTCATACACCCAACGGGTGGAAGATCTGCGGGCCGCAGCGATAGCCTCCATCACCGCATGCGAGAAACCTGTTGAGGAGAGGGCTTGCCGCACAACCTCCAGGCGAGTAAGAGGAGCCGCTCTGGGCATGGGTGAAGGACCTGCTGCCGGGGACCGCTACAGCAAGTGTGGGTGGGGGGGGGGGGGGGGGGGCGGGCAAAGGCAGCTGAATGGAGCGACGAGGAGAAGGATCGCATTGCAACCCCTGAGCTTCAGCAAGAACTGGGGTACCACCACAGCCAGTGGGTATGCGTAGGCCACAAGGCCCTCCCAAGAGATGTAGGGAGCATCCACCACCCACACTAGGGGATCCCGGAAGGAAGAGTCGAAGACGGGTTCCACTGAGTCGCGAACAGATCAATCATCGGGGTCTCCCAGTGTGCACAAATCATGCAGAAGATCTCCAGACTCAGTGATCACCCAGTGTGCAGGTGCTGACCTTTCAGCGAAAGGGAGTCCGCGAGGACATCCAGGTGGCCTGGAACGTGCCAAGCCCAGAGGGAGACGCCGCGGTCCCTGCATCACAGAAGCAGCTGGTAAGGAGCAGGCAGACGGTCAGGGAGCAGGTGCCCCCCCTGCATCTGGATGTATGCGATGATCGTCGCGCTGACGGACATGACCAGGACCTCTGGTGGAGAAGACGAGACTGCTAATTGTCGAGGGCCAACCACACCACTTTGAAGTCCAGCCAAGTGGTGTGCCTGTCCGCGATATCCAGGTCCACGGGCCCGAGGCGGAAAAGACGTCCAGCAGGAGATGCGCACCCCAGCCCGGCTGGCTGGCGTTGGTGCAGAGGCGGGGCAGCACAGAGGGCAACTCCCGAGACAAGCCAGGCGGGGTCCGCCCACCGCTGGAGGTGGACCCGGATGAGCGGGAGGAAAGGGACGGGAGCCACGAGGTCGTGGGAGGGCGGGCGCCAAGGGCAAGGAGGTGGAGCTGGCGTGGGCGCGAGTAGACCTGGCCCAGGGCAAGAGATCCGCCGCTGCATTCATAAGGCCGAGTAGTAGCAACCAGACCCAGGTCGGGACCCCGTCCACGCGGGACACCCGGTGGGAAAACTCCACCAACTACATGATGAGTTTGGTCAGCAACTGCAACCAAGAAGGACAACCCGGCGGGATGGAGAGCGGTCAGACTTTCCTCTGTTGACCAGGAAGCCGAGGCAACGATGGAGGGCTAGGAACACGTCCCGGTCCGCGGCGAGGGCGGCGGAGTCCCGGCTCCGGAGCAGAAAATTGTCCAAATAGTTGGAGGTGGAGCAGGCGGACGTCTGACGGGCCTCCACGATTTGGGTGAACACCCAAGGGCTGAGGTTGAGGCCAAAGGGGAGAGCCCGGAACTGATAGACCGTCCCGCAGTAGGCAAAGCGCTGGCAACCGCCGAGAGGCCGGGTGAACGGGGACGCATAGGTAGGCGTCTAACAGAGCGAGGCTGGCGGCAAAGTTCATGGGGCGCAAGGCGGCCTTCAGGGCCCACGCTGTCTCCATCCGAACGGGGGAGCGGAGATGAGCTGTTGAGCGCGGACAGGGCAATGATAGGGCGCCACCGCCCACCCGGCTCCAGCACCGGGAAGAGGTGGCTGTAAAAGGAGCGGGGAATTGTGCTGCGCGACCAGCTCCATCGCGGACTTGAGAAGCAAGGCTGAGATCTCGTCCCGCAGAGCATCTGACTTGCGCCGGTCAGCGAGCACCCAAGGGTCGTCTGGTAGCAGGGACCGCCACGCCACTGTGCCGGCCAACCACCTGCTCACTGGAGGCTCTGCAGGGTTCAGTGGAGGTGAAGGAGAGACCGAAGAGCAGGGGACCCCCGAGGAGCGCTCGGCAGAGCTGAGCAGACGGACGCAGTGAAGAGCGGGCACCGATCCAGCAGGGCTTCCCGGCGCAGGTAACCGTTCGCAGCTGCGGCGAGGGCGTTGGTGAAAGCCTGGTAAGCTGCTCGGCAGGCCACGACCACCAACGCGTGGAAGACACGCCAGGGATCAACATGAGGGCACTCCAGGGACTCCTCCACACAGTGGAGCACGGCATATGTCACCAGTTCCAAAATCCCGTGCCTGCCCGGGAGATACGGACCAAGGTCGTCGTGCAGATGAGCCTGAAGGGGGACGCAATTCCATAGGACTCGCCAGCCTCCCAGCAGCAGCTCAGCGGGTGGGGCCCCCCGGAGGAAGAGGGCAGATGAGAGAGGAGAGAGACCCAAGCACCAGGTCTGCCGGGGCCTGATATCGACGCCCACCGGCCAACGCACGACGGAGAAGAAGCCCACTCTGACCGCCACCCTTGCTGGAGCTGGGCGTGAATGCCTCTGGCAGGTCCCAAAACCCGGGGAGGGGGGGGGGGGGGGGGACTCTACACCTTGGTCAGGCGTGGCGGATCCACAAGAGCGGAGGCCTTCCTCTTCCTCGGCGGGGACGGAGGGAAGACATCCGGCGGCAAGAAACAGGCAATAAGGCGAGACACGTGGTCTTGTTGTGTATGTACACAACGGTTTCTTAGCCTGAAATTGGTAAGCTAAGTGTACCTTCATAATAGCAATGTCATTGGTAAGGTTTTTGAGGAAACAAAGGTTATTATAGCACACAACATGAACCAGAATGCAAAAAAAAAATTGTTGTACTGAGATCGTCTGCTTAACGCTGCTGTCAAAGGAACATGGATACAAAGTGGTTTTAGCAAGAGATATGGATCCGGACGAGCCCCCGCAACTGCGGGGGCTCATGAGGATCTATACCTCTTGCAGCTGAATGGTGTTCAATTTTTCTTGGCAGCGATGAGGTTAAAGGAGCATCTTACCAGTGCTGATAAATAAGAACTGTGTTGTTCTCATTCAAGCCAATACTAAATTCATTATGTAGTCTGTACATTTTCACACACACACACACACACACACACACACACACACACACACACACACACACACACACACACAGACACATACACACGTTCACATGCTGGCATAAATCTACCCATCTTTAATCTATACAGTGAAAATTGTCAAAGCAAGCACCCACCTAGAATTACATAAACACAGCGCAAATTTGTGCTGCTGCTTATACTCAGCCCAGATTTTTAAGCTGGGTGTATTCATGCCCATCTGGAATTGTGCTGGGTGAATTTATTCAGTGTAGATTCACACTGAATAAGTTTAGGTTTACATATGGGTAGAATCAAAGCCGAACAACTTCACACTGAGCAGAGTCAGGTCTTTGTAGATTCACGTCGGATAGACTTTTACAGGGTAGATTCATGCTGGGTAAACTTAATAATTTCAGCCACACTTAAACCCCTTTTTGCATGCACTTTAAAGGTGGCTGCACGCACTAGTGGGTTGGACTTGCACTTGACTGACTTGTGAATGCTGATGTAGGCAGTGGTGCTGCAGCAGCCATAAGACAGTGCCTCAAAGATAATAGAGGCATCAAGTCGGGACAGTCCAGTGCCACCATACTTTTCTGAGCAATAGATCGCACCAAAGCCCAGCTCGGCTGCCTTCCTCATTGTCTCCACTGGGAATGTTTCCTGGACATTAAGTGTGTGATATATATTTGATTGATAATAACTGTTCAAGAGTAGTGCCAAATTGCTGAATTAGTGCCCAGGGAGGTGCCAAACTAATGTTTCACTACCCTTGAACTGTCTATTATGAGGTTTGAATGACATAACAATTGTGTGTCTGTAGCAGTTTTTGTCGCGATGATTCCTATCATGACAAAAACTGCTACCGACACCCATGGGTTAAAGACAAATTAACTAATTAACTCTTTGGTTGTCAGTAGCGGTTCTTATTGAGGTTGTTCCTGCAGGAATCACTTCATGAAAACCCACTAGCGACTGCCCAATGTAAGGACAAAATGCACAAACTGGTGAAGACTTACAAACTCACAGGAAACGCACTGACCTCTCTATCCCATTTTTCCATGTGTGGGAACATCTCTTTTAGAGCGAAGTCAGCTGCAAGCTGCCGTATCTGTTGCTGCTCATCATTTAATCCCAATGAAGCTGTGAAAATAGACGTGGTCTACAACATTAAGCCTTTGATCTGACTGGTGTGTGTGTGTGTGTGTGTGTGTGTGTGTGTGTGTGTGTGTGTGTGTGTGTGTGTGTGTGTGTGTGTGTGTGTGCGTGTGTATGTGTGTGTGTGTGTGTGTGTGTGTGTGTGTGTGTGTGTACACAAAACCCCTAAAATGGGTGACTTTCTTTACCATCCATATGGAAAATGGGTGTGTGTAAAATTCTGGGTGACCAAGTCAGGCACCCATTTTTTCTGAAGGATGTTTCTGCATTATCTTTTATTCAAAAGTCAGAAAAAATATCAAAATAGGATGTCCCATTTTCCGAGGTTTACCTCATGTTGTGTGGTTGCGACGCACTGGGCCCTTGTGTTCACGGAAGCGAGTGTCTATAGATCAACTTGATGATAGCTGATTGGTTGGCTGCGCAGTGACACTGATGAACTGAGTTGTTTCCCTTTCCCTTTCTATTGTCTTTCGTCCTCACCGGCCATTGCTCATTTTCCAGAGGTACAATTTTATGAAATATTTCTTAGTTAAGAGCACGCCCAGGTGTACTTGTTCAGTGCAGTTATTTAACTGAGATGCTCCCAATCTGATACAATTGCACAGTCAGCCAATACTGACCCGTTTGGCCGAGAAAACTGAGACGTCTGCTACCACCGGTCGGTCGGTCAGCGTCTTCTGCTCAGTCTTGTAGTAAAGGATAATAGAACCCCACGATTTTAACAAAAGCTTTCTTCTTCAATGAAAGGAATTTGTTCAGTAACACCATTACAAGGTCAATCAGTCACGCGATTTTGTTTTGTTTTTTTTTCTGACATGTGTGATTGTGATCGAAAAGTAACTTGACACATGCATGCACTATGACTAAAAAAAAAAAAATGGCGCCAGATTTTAGTGTGTATTTCAATCCTCGTACGCAAAACTGCCTCGCGATTCGAAGAACAGACTTCCACAAACAGGATTTTCGGATTTTGCAATTAAAGTGTCGCTTTTTACTGTATTACCAGTTATTGTTCATAGGGGGCTGGGGGTACTGCAGTAATTATGTATATATCTGATTCAAAATGTCAACGGTTTACATGGTTGCATTTGACATGTTTGCAGCACTGTTTTGGTCACACTCAGCACTTTCTGCACACACCCAGCGCCGGATGGCAGCAGGATGTCCAAACCCATTGGGATCTATGGAAGTGGACACATGACCAAGGCCCATGGCAAAATTAGTCAGCTGCAGCAGGATTGCCCAGCCTCTACCGGAGAGGGTGCGTCTGGTAGGAGGGTGCATAGACGGCAGCGGAATGCCCCCAATTACAAACTGGTAAGTGATTCTATGATCATCTTCATTTTATTGGCTCGCGTGCGAAGCAAAAGTGAGTTTATGTTCTGGACCACCGGTCGTCCGTCTGTCATCTATGGCAAACTTTAACGGTGGCATTTTCTCGGAGACTGTATCTTCAAGCTTGGCCCAAGGATACTTTGTGGCAAGACCTGTGTAAACATACCAATTTGAGTGACCTCTCTCAAAGGGTCATGCGGGGTTGACAGATGTGTGAAAACTACTTACATTTTCAAGAAAACGTGGATTTTGCTGCTGCAGAAGCCAGCCCTCGTCACCGAGGTCACACATATGTAAATCGGTCATACACGGGATTACTCTTTTTATTCTTGTGCAAGGGCCCTTAAACCAAAATTGGGCTATTTCTGTCCTAATGCAGCTTTTTTTTTTCTTTCTTTCTTTCTCCAGTTGGCAAATGGAGCCTGGGATGGACCTGAGACCGAGAGTGCAAGCGCATCGCAATACAAGGACAGTGATGACGAGGAGTTTGTTCCTGGCTCAAGCTCACCGGATTCAGACAGTGTGTCGGCATCAATCGCTGGGATCTCTGACAAAGATAGTATTGTACTGACTATGTTAGATTTCATCAAAGTGGCAGGTTCAGGGTGGGCAGGTGTCAGTGAAGCTAGTACCAGCAAGGTGCCATGTGCGTTAGGGGTGAATTAGGTTGATTGATTGTACATTGCTTAACGTCCCGACAGCAACAAGGCTTTCTCAGGACGTGAATTAGGGGGTGGCAATGAGAATGTGGATAGGCAGAAGGAACATGATGTTGGGGGTGGGAAAAGAGCACTCGCAGAAGAAACGGGTGTGCACGTGTCGCAGAGAGGGAAAGGAAAGTACAAATGGGACAAGAAACATGCATGCAAATTGTGTAGCAAGCTTGTCTTGAAAATGAGCACGCACTTACAAGATGTCCATGCAGATGAGGCAGACGTTGCTAAAATTTTGTTGATGAAAACAGGGACAAAGCAGAGACGTCAAGCATGGATCAGACTACAAGATGAGGGTGATTACATGCATAACGTTGCCGTTCTTAAAAAGAAATCAGGATGTTTGATTCCTAAGTATGGCCCCAAAACTAGTAAGGTAGACGACCTTCTCGCCATTGCAAAAAAAAAAGCTGATCTCTGTACACTCAAAACGTTGCTGTCAGAAACCAGGAGGGTTTCAGTTCGCTAAGAGAGGTGAGGCGGCACGACGTGGGAGGCTAATGCTTTCAATACCCGTAGACGTTGAATTTTCCTTCTATCATAAGGTATTAGCCAGACAGAGAATTGATGAGATAAGACGTCTCATCAGAACTGACCCCTTGCTTCTTAAAGATGGAAAGAGATTATTTAACCGCTGGGACTGAAGAACACACGGCTGGACAAATCAGCTCCAGGATGCGGGAGTTAGGAAGACTATTAAAGATTATCAGAGTGAGGTCAGAAATGAAAATCGCAAGTTTAATGCTGTGATCAATTCAGCTAGCTTTGATCATGTTGTACTGGCTGTAAAAGAGCTAGCAGATTTTAATGAGGACACACATCAGTTCAAAAAAGGCAATCTCGCAATGAGCATAGGCCATGCTTTTAAAAAATGTTCACAGATCAAACAGTCACAGGCATCCAAACAGCTTGGGCATGGTTCAGATGACAGGTGGCGACAGGAGCTCTCTGAGGTGCAGCGGTTTGACTCTGTCTTCAATGGGGACTGGTACGATTGTGTGTCAGCTACAGCAGCCCAGTCGGTCGGGAAAATGACCATGAACAAACCCAAGCTGATCCCATCATGTGAAGATGTGAGGAAGTTCCAACAGCTTCTTGAGACAAGGATGATTTCGGAAGATTATCCGACAGTGGTTAAAGCAACTCTTTGCGCTGTATCACTTTTCAACCAAAAACGAAGGGGAGAAGTTCAGAGAATGAAGGTGTCAGACTTCCAGAATGCTAAGATTGGATCGATCACCAATCAAGATATCTTAAAAGGTCTCACAGAGGTTGAGAAGAAAATGGTGAATCATTTTCAGTGAGTGGAAATCAGAGGCAAGTTTAATAGGAGTGTTCCCATTTTGCTGATGAAGAAGATGATGACAACTGTGGACAGAATCCTTCAAATGAGGCAATCAGTGCCAGCTCTCACTGGTTCCCAGTACATCTTTGCCACACCTTCTGGTCAGAGGCCTTACAGAGGCCATGATGTTCTGAAGGAACATGCGCTAGAAGCACGGCTGTCAAACCCAACCATGTTCACATTTACTCAGTTACAGAAGCAGGTTGCAACTTTGGCTCAGTCAATGGCCATCTCGGAGTTAGACCAGGATCAGCTGGCAGACTTCCTTGGTCATGATATTCAGATACATCGCCATATCTACCGCTAACCTCAAGACGTCCTTCAAAAGGCAAAAGTGGCAAAGATTCTTCTGTCAGTTAACAATGGGATAACATATTTTGAGAGTTGCATTAGAGATGAGCTGGGCGATGACGAAGAGATTGACTTTGACAATGAAGACACATCAGAAACTTGCAGAGAGGTCTCGGGGGGAACAGCACCTGTGAATGAAGCAAGTAGCAAGTCAACAACACAGGAATCAATGAGCATGACAGAGAAAAGACGTCCAGAGCCTGATGACAATCTAGATAGTTTTGATGATGACAGTACTGCGTCAGCTCCTGTTCGAAAGAAAGCCAGATTTACAAGGAAACCATGGAGGAAAGCTGAAGAGAAAGCTGTTCAAACTCGTTTCAAGCCACACCTCGTCATGAACAAACTTCCTGGAAAGGCCGAGATACAGCAGGCAATCGCAGAAGAGCCCGCACTTAGACATAGGTGCTGGACAAACATTATGGATTACGTCCGCAACAGACTGAAAAAGTTACAAAAGTTACAAAAGAAATTAATTGAGATTCTCCAGCAATCGCGGCATTTTCGTTTTTATACAGATTTATTATAAGAGTGTTATTAATGGGCTGGTTTCAGCATGTATAGCTTGCTTTTATCTGATGGACACCTGGATCATTTTGTATACTGTATAACCTTTGAATTTACAAAACGAAACAGCCGGCTGGGGACAAAAGACAATAATAAGATAAGAAAACCATTGACAGCGTAAAGATTTATTACAAGAGTGTTATTATGGCGTTGGTCCGCCTGGATCATTTCGTATACTGCATAACATTTAAAACTCTGCAAATGGAACAATGGTTGGGGACGAAAGACAATAATAAGGGGTAAGAAAACCATTGTCAACATAAAGATTTATTACAAGAGTGCTACTATGTTAGTTAGTTAGTTATTTGGGTTTAACGCCGAGCAGGCGACTAAGGCCATCTCATGGCGGAAGAGTGCTACTATGGGGGCTGGTCCGCCTGGATCATTTTGTATACTGCATAACATTTAAAACTCTGCTAATGGAACAATGGTTGGGGAAGAAAGACAATAATAAGGGGTAAGAAAACCATTGTCAACATAAAGATTTATTACAAGAGTGCTACTATGGGGGCTGGTCCGCCTGGATCATTTTGTATACTGCATAACATTTAAAACTCTGCTAATGGAACAATGGTTGGGGACGAAAGACAATAATAAGGGGTAAGAAAACCATTGTCAACATAAAGATTTATTACAAGAGTGCTGCTATGGGGGCTGGTCCGCCTGGATCATTTTGTATACTGCATAACACTTAAAACTCTGCAAACAGAACAATGGTTGGGGATGAAAGACAATAATAAGGGGTATGAAAACCATTGTCAACATAAAGGTTTAATACAAGAGTGCTACTATGGGGGCTGGTCCGCCTGGATCATTTTGTATACTGCATAACATTTAAAACTCTCCAAACGAAACAATGGTTGGAGATGAAAGACAATAATAAGGGGTAAGATTAGTTATTTGGGTTTAACGCCAAGCAGGCGACTAAGGCCATCTCACGGCGGATAAGGGGTAAGAAAACCATTGTCAACATAAAGATTTATTACAAGAGCGTTATTATTCGGTTGTTTTCAGCGTGTATAGCTCTGTTTTTATCTGATGTACACCTGGATCATTTTGCATACTGTGTAACATTAACATTACTTTGCAACTAAACAGTGGCCCCCTCCCAGGTCTGACCTGGGGGACTTGGGTGGGGTTAACTACTTTTTAGTTCCTAGGGTCACCCTGGTCAGCCCCACAGGGTGGGTTTTCCTCTCAATTCTGGGGCATGTGTTTCTGCCTACCCTTGGTCCATTAACTTGTATTTTTCTTTTTTAAGCTCTCCCTACTGTCTGCGCTGCCTGAATCTCTTGAAAAGAAGTGCCGAACGGGGAAATAAACACGGTTAGAAAAGACGGTTACAACACAATTTATTAATATTTCAGGTAAATCCGCTTTGTCAAAACAGACAAACAAACGGAGAGATCAGTCGCTACTTATCTTCATTCGCAGAAGGAATGTGCCACAATCCTTCTGCGAATGAAGATAAGTAGCGACTGATCTCTCTGTTTGTTTGTCTGCTTTGACAATGCGGATTTACCCGAAATATTAATAAATTGTGTTGTAACCATCTTTTCTAAGCGTGTTTCTTTCTCCGTTGGGTACTTCTTTGCATTTTTTACAAGATTGGCAGTCACCTTTTGGGTCTGAATAATTATTTTTGTATCTCTCTTGATTTTAGATGTGTGTTGCTAAATGGTCTTAGGTTTATTTAGCGTATTAGACCGGCTGGCAACATACATTCAATATTCTGTTCTTTTTTTCTTTTTCTTTTTTTTTCACAAGCAGTGCTGGCACGTCCTGAAAAAGTTGGGACGTTCAGCAATGTACAACCAATTGGGACGAAAGACAATAATAAGATAAGAAAACCATTGTCAACCTAAAGATTTATTACAAGAGTGTTATTATTTCAGTGTGTATAGCTTGCTTTTATCTGATGTACGCCTGGATCATTTTGGAAATGTCTCTAACTTTTTTGTTACTATAAAGTACACTTTGCCTGCTATGCATTGTTTCAAAAAGTCACAGGAAGCGTAAACCTTAGCTGAGTTGGTATACCTTGCCCTCTACCTAGGTTAAACGCACCAACGGCGCCATTCTTGCTATTTTCGCACCAGAACTGCGCGCGCAGGTTGGCTTCTGCACTTGTAGTATGGTCTCATACGTTCACGCGGAAGATTGTGATCGCAGTCGAAAAAAAGGTTTGTTTGCAGTTTTAACTTTTAGCCGCGCCTTTTACCTCCCCTAACACGCCAGTTTTGTGTTGAGATGGTGGAGGCTTGTGTCATGCCCCACACCACTGAATCAAGTCCACTGTACATGCAGTGCGCTCATTTCTTGAACTTCAACTATGACGGTGCTTTCTGCCGCAAACGATGCAGATGTTGCAAAATCACCTCCACTGAGGATTAAAAAAAGCTATTTTTCAAATCTTCCAAATCGCGTAATGTTTTGTGGTGCTAGCATAAGGATGGATGCGTTATTGCCGGTTTGATTGATTGTACATTGCTTAACGTCCCGACAGCAACAAGGCTTTCTCAGGACGTGCCTGCACTGCTTGTGAAAAAAAAAAAATAAACAGAACATTGAATGTATGTCGCCATCCGGTCAAATACGTTAAATAAACCTAACACATGGGGCCTAAATAAAGCTAAGACCATTTAGCAACACACATCCAATATCAAGAGCTACAGGCAGTGCAGACAGTAGGGAGAGTTTTAAAAAGGCAAATACAGGTGAATGGACCTCGGGTAGACAGAAACACATGCCCCAGAATAGAGAGAAAACCCCACCCTGTGGGGCTGACCAGGGTGACCCTGGGAACTAAAAAATACCTAACCCCACCCAAGTCCCCCAGGGCAGACCCGGGTGGGGTTGCGTTATTGCCGGATTGCATATATATGGGAAAGGGTTTATTCTGTATTCATGTTATTTGGCAGCAATCAAACGACGGTCACGTGATTCTTTCTCCAAGGTTGCCCATTACAGGTGCAGAAAGCACATGCTCTAAACCGATCGGGTGCACCAGACCGGTCCGAGTGACCGGTTTGCTGCCAAAATAGCAACATTGGCACCGCTGGTGCATTTAACCTAGGCACTGGAGGAAGTATACCAACTCGGCTAAACTTTATTGTCGCACTTGCTAGAACTCGGTATTATATTTCTCTCTTCATTTTATGAACACATAAGTCACGGAAACCCTTTACGTGCCGAACTTGGGCAAGAACTAGTTTTCCTCATCACAAAGTTGCCAGAAAAAGGTTTGACTGCTCTTGATTGTTTAATTTGAAGTGTTTACAAACAATTACTGTGTTTTTATATGCACCTTTGATGTGATTAATAGAGGCTGAAGTTTCAAGTGATTTCTTATGTTGTCAGTTAATTAATTAATGTCAGTGTTCTGTTCTGTCATTTTAACTCATTCTACCCCAAGACCGGAATCCCCAAATGTTGAAGTCGTCTTCTGAAGACTGCGTTGCAGTGCAGGACACAGATCGACCATGATAGTTCAAGGTTGATGCCAGAATAGCTTGGCGCCCGTAGGCGCCAAGCTATTCTGGCATCACCCTTGAACTATCATGGTGGATCTTTATTTTACTGTGGTGTGTCTGGGGTAGAATAAGTTAAGTGTTAGTTTCTTCATCTGGGTCTTTTTCTATCTTTCATAATTTTCCACACTTTTTGACCCGCATCATACTGAGGCTAAAAGCTTCAAATTTGTACACTGCCATAATTATATGCAAGTTACATTACAGTACTTACAGATGAGGACATAGACCAATGGCTTTAGTTCAACTTCAAGGGTGGTGCCACAATAGCTTGGCACCTAGAGGCACCAAGCTATTCTGGCACTACCCTTGGACTATTTAAGTCACACTTGTTGCACACACTGGTGTATTCCGAATGATAAAGGTTAATATTCAAAATGCTCTGTTGCTGTTTGTCTGAAACTCCAGAGTACATTAAAAAAAAGTCCTTTAATTTCCAGAATACACTATGTTGATTCTCACATAAATGCCATGATATTAACTGTTTTGCTTCAGAAGGACAAAACGTAGCAATGTTTAAAAGATTTCCTCTGTAAAAATCATAATGGAAAGGTTACGGGCCAGTGTTTATTCAATTCTGCACCATACAATGTTAAAAATGTTAAAGCATACATACACATTAAGTTGGGAAAAAAAAATAATACGTGAAAAAGAAGTATTCCATGAACTTGACCTTACTACAGACGCCTAATGTTGTGAAGACACCCATTTTCACTGTAATGCCAGTTTTTGTGTGAGAGGCACCCACTTTCTTGGTAGAAACCCTTTTTTTTTTCCCCATCTAGTGGCTCTGTTTCTAGAAAATGTCTATTTTATTTTTTATAGAGCTTAGTTATAAGGTGAGTTCTAAACATTCACATTAATTCCAGAGCCCTAGAATAAATAGAAATATGAGAACCCATTTTCACATAAAATGGTAGGTAACCCACTCTGAGGCTTTTGTGTCCATGTGTGTGTGTGTGTGTGTGTGTGTGTTGTGTGTGTGTGTGTGTGTGTGTGTGTGTGTGTGTGTGTGTGTGTGTGTGTGTGTGTGTGTGTGTGCACGTACACGAAACCACTGAAATGGGTGACTTTCTTTACCATCCTTATGCAAAATGGGTGTGTGTAAAATTCTGGGTGACCAAGTCAGGCACCCATTTTTTCTGAGAGTTGTTTCTGCATTATCTTTCATTCAAAAGTAAAAAAAAAATATCAAAATAGGATGTCCCCATTTCCCCAGATTTACTTCATGTTGTGTTTTGGCGACACCCTGGGCCTGTGTGTTGACACGGAAGCGAGTGTTTTCAGATCAACTTGATGATCGCTGATTGGTCAGCTCAACACCGATGAACGGAGTTGTTTCCCTTGCCCTTCCTAAAACGTCTTTCGTCCCCCCGCTGGCCATTCTTCACGTTTGCAGAGGTACTTTATGCAATATTTCTTAGTTAAGAGCACGCCCAAATGTACTTGTTCAGTGCAGTTATTTAACTGAGAGATGCTTCCAATCCCCGATACCTGTTTGGCCCAGAAAAATAAGGCTTCTGCTTCAGCCGTGGCTCGGTCCGTGTCTTCCTCTCTGACCGTTGAGTCTTGTAGTAAATGATAATAAAACCCCACGATTTTAACAAAAGCTTTCTTCTTCAATGAAAGGAATTCGTTCAATAACACCATTACAAGGTCAATCTGCCACGCAATTTTGTTTCTTTTTTTCTGACATGTGTGATTGTCAGTGATCGAAAAGTAACTTGACACATGCATGCACAGTATGAGTTGACTTTAAAAAAAAAAAAAAAAATGGCGCCAGATTTCAATCCTCGTTCGCAAAACTGCCTCGTGATTCGAAGAACAAACGTCCACAAACGGGTCTTTCGGATTGTGCAACTGAAGTGTCGCTTTTAGTTCCCAGGGTCACCCTGGTCAGCCCCACAGGGTGGGTTTTTCTCTCTATTCTGGGGCATGTGTTTATGTCTACCTGTATTTGCCCTTTTAAAACTCTCCCTACTGTCTGCACTGCCTGTAGCTCTTGATATTGGATGTGTGTTGCTAAATGGTCTTAGCTTTATTTAGGCCCCATGTGTTAGGTTTATTTAACGTATTTGACCGGCTGGCGACATACATTCAATGTTCTGTTTAGGTGTTTTTTTCACAAGCAGTGCAGGCACGTCCTGAGAAAACCTTGTTGCTGTCGGGACATTAAGCAATGTACAATCAATCTGATTCAAAATGTCAATTGGTTTACATGGTTGTATTGGTCATGTTTGCAGCAACACCGTTTTGGTCACACCGGCTCAGGACTTTCTGCACACACCCAGCTCCGGATGGCAGCAGGATGTCCAAACCCATCGGGATCTATGGAAGTGGACAAGCACGCCCCTTCCTGGCACATGACCAAGGCCCATGGCAATATTAGTCAGCTGCAGCATCATAGCCCCCCAGCCTCTGCCACAGAGGGTGCGTCTGGTAGGAGGGTGCATGGACGGCAGCGGAATGCTCCCAATTACAAACTGGTAAGTAAAGTGATTCTATGATCATCTTCATTTTATTGGCTGGCGTGCGAAGCAAAAGTGAGTTTATGTTCTGGGCCACTGGTCGTCCGTCCGTCGTCCATGGTAAACTTTAACGGTGGCATTTTCTCGGAGACCATTCAAGCCACATTCAAGCTTGGCCCAAGGATACTTTGTGGAAGACCTTTTTAAACATGCCAATTTGAGTGACCTCTCTCAAAGGGTCACGCAGGGTTGACAAATGTGTGAAAACTGCTTGCATTTTCAGAAAACGTTAGGGGGTGGCAATGAGAATGTGGATAGGCAGAAGGAACATGATGCTGGGGGGTGGGGAAAGAGCACTTACAGAAGAAACAGGTGTGCACGTGTCGCAGAGAGGGAAAGGAAAGTACAAATGGGACAAGAAACATGCATGCAAATTGTGTGGCAAGCTTGTCTTGAAAATGAGCACGCACTTACAAGATGTCCATGCAGATGAGGCAGACGTTGCTAAAATTTTGTTGATGAAAAAAGGGACAAAGCAGAGACGTCGAGCATGGATCAGACTACAAGATGAGGGTGATTACATGCATAACGTTGCTGTTCTTGAAAACAAATCTGGATGTTTGATTCCTAAGTATCGCACCAAAACTAGTAAGGTAGACGACCTTCTCGCCTGTAGCCATTGCAAAGGGTTCTATCAAAAAAAGCTGATCTCTGTTCACTCAAAACGTTGCTGTCAGAAACCAGGAGGGTTTCAGATCACTCAGAGAGGGGAGGCGGTACGCCGTGGTCGCCTAATGCTTCTAATACCCTTAGACGTTGAATTTTCCTTCTATCACAAGGTCTTGGCCAGGCAGAGAGATGATGAGATAAGCCATCTCATCAGAACTGACCCCTTGCTTCTTGAGTATGGAAAGAGATTATTTGACCACAGGGACATTGAAGAACACACGGCTGGACAAATCAGCTCCAGGATGCGGGAGTTAGGGAGACTATTAAAGATTATCAGAGTGAGGTCAGAAATGAAAATCGCAAGTTTAAATGCTGTGATCAATTCAGCTAGCTTTGATCATGTTGTCCTGGCTGTAAAAGAGCTAGCAGATTTTGATGAGGACACACATCAGTTCAAAAAAGGCAATCTCGCAATGCGCATAGGCCATGCTTTGAAAAAGTGTTCACAGATCAAACAGTCACAGGCATCCAAACAGCTTGGGCAGGGTTCAGACGACAGGTGGCGACAGGAGCTCTCTGAGGCGCAGCGGTTTGACTCTGTCTTCAACGGGGACTGGTAAGATTGTGTGTCCGCTACAGCAGCCCAGTCGGTCGGGAAAATGACCATGAACAAACCCAAGCTGATCCCATCATGTGAAGATGTGAGGAAGGTCCAACAGCTTCTTGAGACAAGGATGGTTTCGGAAGATTATCCGACAGTGGTTAAAGCAACTCTTTGTGCTGTATCACTTTTCAACCGAAAACGAGGGGGAGAAGTTCAGAGAATGAAGGTGTCAGACTTCCAGAATGCTAAGATTGAATCGATCACCAATCAAGATATCTTGAAAGGTCTCACAGAGGTTGAGAAGAAAATGGTGAATCATTTTCAGCGAGTGGAAATCAGAGGCAAGTTTAATAGGAGTGTTCCCATTTTGCTGACGAAGAAGATGATGACAACTGTGGACAGAATCCTTCAAATGAGGCAATCAGTGCCAGCTCTCGCCGATTCCCAGTACATCTTTGCCACACCTTCTGGTCAGAGGCCTTACAGAGGCCATTATGTTCTGAAGGCCTATGCCCTAGAAGCACGGGTGTCATACCCAGCCATGTTCACATTTACTCAGTTATGGAAGCAGGTTGCAACTTTGGCTCAGTCAATGGCCATCTCGGAGTTAGACCAGGATCAGCTGGCAGATTTCCTTGGTCATCGCCATATCTACCGCCAACCTCAAGACGTCCTTCAAAAGGCAAAAGTGGCAAAGATTCTTCTGCCAGTTAACAATGGGATGACAGATTTTGAGAGTTGCATTAGAGCTGAGCTGGGCGATGATGAAGAGATTGACTTTGACAATGAAGACACATCAGAAACTGGCAGAGAGGTCTCGGGGGGGAACAGCACCTGTGAATGAAGCAAGTAGCAAGTCAACAACACAGGAATCAATGAGCATGATGGAGAAAAGACATCCAGAGCCTGATGACAATCTAGATAGTTTTGATGATGACAGTACTGCGTCAGCTCCTGTTCGAAAGAAAGCTAGATTTACAAGGAAACCATGGGGGGGAAGCTGAAGAGAAAGCTGTTCAAACTCGTTTCAAGACACACCTCGTCATGAACAAACTTCCTGGAAAGGCCAAGATACAGCACGCAATGGCAGAAGAGCCTGCACTTAGACATAGGCGCTGGACAAACATTAAGGATTACATCCGCAACAGACTGAAAAAGTTACCAAAAAAATGAATTGAGGTTCCCCGCCACTCGCGGCATTTTCGGTTTCATACAGATCTATTACAAGAGTTTTATTATTGGGGTGGTTTCAGCATGTATAGCCTGCTTTTTTTTTATCTGATGGACGCCTGGATCATTTTGTATACTGTATAACCTTTCGGTTTGCAAAACGAAACAGCCGGCTGGGGACAAACGACAATAATAAGATAAGAAAACCATTGACAACGTAAAGATTTATTACAAGAGTGTTATTATGGGGGTGGGGGTGGGGGGTGTTGCTCTGCCTAGATCATTTTTGTATACTGCATTCCATTTAAAAATCTGCAAACGGAAGAATGATTGGTTGGGGGATGAATGACAATAATAAAGGCTGAAGTTTCAAGTGATTTCTTATGTTGTCAGTTAATTAATTAATGTCAGTGTTCTGTTCTGTCATTTTAACTCATTCTACCCCAAGACCGGAATCCCCAAATGTTGAAGTCGTCTTCAGAAGACTGCGTTGCAGTGCAGGACACAGGTCCACCATGATAGTTCAAGGGTGATGCCAGAATAGCTTGGCGCCCTATGGGCGCCAAGCTATTCTGGCATCACCCTTGAACTATCATGGTGGATCTTTATTTTGCTGTGGTGTGTCTGGGGTAGAATAAGTTAAGTGTTAGTTTCTTCATCTGGGTCTTTTTCTGTCTTTCATATTTTTCCACACTTTTTGACCCGCATCATACTGAGGCTAAAAGCTTCCAATTTGTTCACTGCCGTAATTCTATGCAAGCTACATTACAGTACACTTACAGATGAGGACATAGACCAATGGCTTTAGTTCAAGGGTGGTGCCACAATAGCTTGGCGCCCAGAGGCACCAAGCTATTCTGGCACTAACCCTTGGACTATTTCAGTCACACTTGTTGCACACACTGGTGTATTCCGAATGATAAGGGTTAATATTCAAAATGCTCTGTTGCTGTTTGTCTGAAACTCCAGAGTACCCAAAACCAAAAAAAAAGTCCTTTAATTTCCAGAATACATTATGTTGATTCTCACATAAATGCCATGATAAACTGTTTTGCTTCAGAAGGACAAAACGCAGCAATGTTTAAAAGATTTCCTCTGTAAAAATCATAATCGAAAGGTTACGGGCCAGTGTTTATTGAATTTTGCACCATACAATGTTAAAAATGTTAAAGCACACATACACATTAAGTTGGAAAAAAAAAAATGTGAAAAAGAAGTATTCCATGAACTTGACCTTATTACAGATGCCTAATGTTGTGAAGACACCTATTTTGACTGTAATGCTAGTTTTTGTGTGAGAGGCACCCACTTTATTGGTAGAAACCCATTTTTTTTTTCCATCTGGTGGCTCTGTTTCTAGAAAATGTCTATTTTATTTGAAGTTATAGAGCTTAGTTATAAGGTGAGTTCTAAACATTCGCATCAATTTCTGAGCCCTAGAATAAATAGAAATATGGGAACCCATTTTGACATAAAATGGTAGGTAACCCACTCTGACGCTTGTGTCCCCACGTGTGTGTGTGTGTGTGTGTGTGTGTGTGTGTGTGTGTGTGTGTGTGTGTGTGTAGACGAAAGAGCTAAAATGGGTGACTGTCTTTACCATCCTTATGGAAAATGGGGGGGTGTATAATTCTGGGTTCCCAAGTCAGACACCCACTTTTTCTGAGGGTTGTTTCTGCATTGTCTTGCGGTAAAGATTCATAAAAAGTAAAAAAATCCGTTTTTCTCATTTTGGCGTTAACACATGCACTTTTGTGTTTAACAGACACGCCGGTAGTGTGTTTAAAAACTTGTCCCTCCCAGCAATGTGTGTTGTGCACACAGAACCCTGAAAATGAGCGTGTATCATGTATTACATCACCCTTCTCATCTATAAATAACTTCATAGCTGATATGGGTCAGGGGGGATATTTTGTTGTTTCAGGGTGTAAATTGTTGATGTTTCTACAAAATTAGGTTTGTTATTTGAGGGTGTGGTTGTTTTGTTAAAAAAAAGTGTTGAGTTGTAATGTACTTCCGGGGTGATGTGGAGAAAGGTCATGTCCGGGGTGATGTAGAGAAAGGTCATGTCTAGTGCGGGGTGATGTGGAGAAAGGTCATGTCTAGTAACAACTTTGAGATTCATGTTTGAGATTCATGTATACGTTCACCAGGGACTTAGCCTATTCGTTTTCTACGTTTGTTTCCATGTCAGATGAAGAATATTTGATCTGAAACGTCGTTGTTTGTTTCTATTTTAAAGGGTTTTCTGCCACTATCTTCTGTTTTAGTTTGACTTAGCCTATAATTATATTTGTGCGCCGGTTGCCTAGAAGTGAAGTGATTGTATGAGTGCGCATTGTAAGAGAGGACGTTTAGGCTTTGGGTGAGGCTGCTGTTGTCTTTTGTCCTGCCCGACCTTTTGGTTGAACCTGTTGCTTTATTTTGTAGGTTTGTCGATGTTATCAATGCCGCATCTCCTTTTGGATTGTATGCACAAATTGATTGAATGGAAATGACGTCACAGAGTCAGCGTCGTTTGTTTCATGCGTCGTCTGCTACAGTCAGTCGTTTAGTGCAGTTAAAAGAGTGCAGGCTTGGATGGGCCATTTTCTGATGTAATAGTAAAGTATTATTTGTGTGAATGCTGTCCGTTTGAAGGAAGGTTGATTGATTGTACATTGCTTAACGTCCCGACAGCAACAAGACTTTCTCAGGACGTGCCTGCACTGCTAGTGACAAAAACTCAACAGAATATTGAATGTATGTCGCCAGCCGGTCCAATACGTTAAATAAAACCTACAACATGGGGCCTAAATAAAGCTAAGACCATTTAGCAACACACATCGAATATCAAGAGCCACAGGCAGCGCAGACAGTAGGGAGAGTTTAAAAAAGGAAAATGCAGGTGAATGGGCCAAGGGTAGACAGAAACACATGCCCCCGGAATATAGAGAAAAACCCACCCTGTGGGGCTGACCAGGGTGCCCCTGGGAACTAAAAAGTCCCCCAGGGCAGACCCGGTTGGGGGTGTTTGAAGGAAGGACTGGAAAGTCGAGTGTTGAGGGCAGACCGTTTGGGGGTGTTTCAGGGAAGGACTGGAAAGTCGAGTGTTGAGCAAAGAGAGAAGGCGAGGATGGGAAAAATATCCAGCACTATACGTTGGTTGGAATAGATGCATATCAGTTACGACACGCTTGTAAATTAAAACACTTTTAACCCTACCCGGGTCTGCCCTGGGGGACTTGGGTGGGGTTAACTACTTTTTATTTCCCAGGGGCACCCTGGTCAGCCCCACAGGGTGGGTTTTTCTCTCTATTCTGGGGCATGTGTCTCTGTCGGCCCTTTGTCCATTCAGCTGTATTTGCCTTTTTTAAAACTCTCCCTACTGTCTGCACTGCCTGTAGCTCTTGATATTGGATGTGTGTTGCTAAATGGTCTTAGCTTTATGTAGGCCCCATGTGTTAGGTTTATTTAATGTATTTGACCGGCTGGCAACATACATTCAATGTTCTGTTTAGTATGTTGTTGTTTTTCCACAAGCAGTGCAGGCACGTCCTGAGAAAGCCTTGTTGCTGTCGGGACGTTAAGTAATGTACAATAAAACACTTTTAACATTAAGAAAAGTTGAGTTAAAAGAGGTTTTAAAACAGTTTTCATAAAAACTTTTGCCCGACACGCTTCTAAAAACAACATTTTCTTAGTTTTAAACCTTGTACCGCGCCATAAACGCCGCGATTGCTTTTCAGTCTTAGCTGTCCTATAGTGTGGAATGTGGGACTTTGCCAACTGGATCCATCTGGTGCACTCCAAATGAGTATTTGTGAGTGGTTCGACGTGCAACTCAGTGTGCGCCTCTGAAATGACCTACTGATTCCACTGATAATGAAAATCTTTCATTCATAAGAGCGCATTGAGCAGCTCTATAAACCAAAAGTGATGACCCCCTCTCCCCCCCCCCTCCACAACCCCCCCCCCACCCCCCACACACTTCTCCCCCCCCCCCCTTCCCCCAACCCCCTTACAACCCCACTCAAACAATCATAATAGTAAAATCAACCAAAGGTATCTTTAGTGAGGTATTTTCACTGTAATCCCAGTTTTGTGTGTCGTCCACAACAACCAGCTCACCGAACCGTTTAAGGTGGAAACCGGAGTGAAACAAGGATGTATTCTTTCGCCGATCCTCTTCTCAATGGCAATTGATTGGATCATGCGCCGCACCACAGAGGGAAGGAGGCAGGGAATTCAGTGGACGCTGACCTCAATGCTGGATGACCTCGACTACGCCGATGATATCGGGCTGCTGGCAAGCAGAAACCAGGACATGCAACAGAAGACACAACAGTTGACACAGTCAGCAAGCTCCATAGGTCTCGGGGTCAACATTAGGAAGACTCAAGTCATGAGGAAGAACACCATAGTGGGCGACCCAATCACCATCAATAACCAACCTCTGCAAGAGGTGGACGAGTTCACGTACCTGGGCAGCAAGGTTACCACAGATGGAGACTGCACAAGGGAGATCACCACAAGAATCAGCAAAGCCAACCAAGCCTTCGCAATGCTGAAACCCATCTGGAGGACCACAAGCCTGAGCATCCACACCAAGCTCCGTATTTTTAAGAGCAACGTGCTGAGTGTCCTTCTATATGGGTCAGAGTGCTGGAAATCCACTACCGCTACGGAACGCAAGCTGGAAGTCTTCCAGAACAAGTGCCTGCGACGGATCATGAAGGTCTTCTGGCCAAACATGATTACAAACGAGGAACTACGGAAGAGAGCAGGCGCAGACAGCATCGCTGAAACCATCGCCACACGGAGATGGAGATGGCTAGGCCACGTTTGCAGAATGTCACTCGACTCATTACCAAGGGTGGCACTGAGATGGACACCACAGGGGAAGAGAAACCGTGGGCGACCAAAGGAGACGTGGCGCCGAACCGTGGAGCGAGAGCTCAAGAACAGAGGCCTTACTCTGCAAACAGCACCCAAAATAGCAGCTGACAGACAAAAGTGGCGCTCCCTTGCCGTCGCCTCAAGCACCAGACGGCGCAGAGAGGACTGAACTACTACTACCCAGTTTTGTGTAAGAGGCACCCACTTTTGGGGTAAAAACCCATTTTTTTCCATCCAGTGGCTCTGTTTCTAGAAAATGTCTATTTTATTTTAAGTTGTAGAGCTTAGTTATAAGGTGAGTTCTAAACATTCGCATCAACTCCAGAGCCCTAGAATAAATAGAAATATGGGAACCCATTTTCACATAAAATGGTAGGTAACCCAGACTGAGGGTTTTGTGTTCATGTGTGTGTGTGTGTGTGTGTGTGTGTGTGTGTGTGCGTACACCAAATGACTGAACTGGGTTACTTTCTTTACCATCCTTATGCAATCTGGGTCGGTGTAAAATTTTGGGTGGCCAGATCAGAAACCCATTTTTTCTGAGGGTTGTTTCTGTATTATCTTTCATTCAAAATTCAGAAAAAAATATCAAAATACGATGTGCCCATTTTAACAGATTTACTTCATCGTTGTGTTTCAGGGATGCCCTGGGCCTGTGTGTGGACACGGAAGCGGCCGGAGTGTTTTCAGATCAATTTGATTGGTCCAACACCGATGAACGGAGTTCCTTCCCTTGCTTAAACGTCTTTCGTCTCCAACGGACGCACCGGTCATTCTCTCGCATTTGCAGAGGTATTTTATGCAATATTTCTTAGTTAAGAGCACGCCCAAATGTACTTGTTCAGTGCAGTTATTTAACTGAGAGATGCCTCCAATCCCCGTACCCGTTTGGCCCAGAAAAATAAGGCGTCTGCTTTCAAACGTGTCTTCGGCCGCACCGGCCGGGCCTGACCGTTGAGTCTTGTAGTAAATGATAATAGAACCCCACGATTTTAACAAAAGCTTTCTTCTTCAATGAAAGGAATTCGTTCAATAACCCCATTACAAGGTCAATCTGCCACGCGATTTTGTTTCTTCTTTCTTTTTTTTTTTTTTTTCTGACGTGTTAACTTGCCACATGCATGCACAGTAACTATCAGTTGACTTTTTTTTTTTTTAAAAACAAAAATGGCGCCAGATTTCAATCCTCGTTCGCAAAACTGCCTCGCGATTCGAAGAACGAACGTCCACAAACAGGTCTCGTTTAGGAATGTGCAACTGAAGTATCGCTTTTTACTGTATTGCCAGTTTTTAGTTCTCAGGGTCACCCTGGTCAGCCCCACAGGGTGGGTTTTTCTCTCAATTCTGGGGCATGCATGTGTTTCTGTCTACCCTTTGTCCATTCACCTGTATAAATTTGCCTTTTTAAAACTCTCCCTACTGTCTGCACTGCCTGTAGCTCTTGATATTGGATGTGTGTTGCTAAATGGTCTTAGCTTTATGTCTTGGCCCCATGTGTTAGGTTTATTTAACTCATTCTACCCCAGACACACCACGGCAGGATAAGGATCCACCATGATAGTTCAAGGGTGATGCCAGAATAGCTTGGCGCCTACGGGCGCCAAGCTATTCTGGCATCTCCCTTGAACTATCATGGTCGATCTGTGCCCTGCACTGCAATGCAGTCTTGAGAGGACAGGGGCAAAATTTAAGGATTTTGGTGTTGGGGTAGAATGAGTTAACGTATTTGACCGGCAGGCGACATACATGGCAATGTTCTGTTTAGGTGGGTTTTTTTTCACAAGCAGTGCAGGCACGTCCTGAGAAAGCCTAGTGGCTGTCGGGACGTTAAGCAATGTACAATCAATCTGATTCAAAATGTCAGTTGGTTTACATGGTTGTATTGGACATGTTCTCAGCAACACCATTTTGGTCACACCGGCTCAGGACTTTCTGGCACACACCCAGCGCCGGATGGCAGCAGGATGTCCAAACCCATCAGGATCTATGCTGCAGAATCATGGCCCCCCAGCCTCTGCCACAGAGGGTGCGTCTGGTAGGAGGGTGCATGGACGGCAGCGGAATGCCCCCAATTACAAACTGGTAAGTAAAGTGATTCTATGATCATCTTCATTTTATTGGCTGGCGTGCGTGCGAAGCAAAAGTGAGTTTATGTTCTGGGCCACTGGTCGTCCGTCCGTCGTCCATGGTAAACTTTAACTCATTCTACCCCAACACCAAAATCCTTAAATTTTGCCCCTGTCCTCTCAAGACCGCATTGCAGCGCAGGACACAGATCGACCATGATAGTTCAAGGGTGGTGCCAGAATAGCTTGGCGCCCGTAGGCGCCAAGCTGTTCTGGCATCACCTTTGAACTATCATGGTCGATCCTTATCCCAGGGTGGGATTCTTCCGCGTTTCCGCGGATTTCCGTGGAAATTCTTTCACAATTCCGCTGAAGCATATTTATTTTCCGCGTCTAATAACAACAAAAAAGACGAGAAAAAAAAAAAAAAATCTTCTTAAATGGCAAAAAAATCTCAAATGGGTTGGATTTGTATGCAGTTTGGTTCACTATCGCCCGACACTTCCGGTAGCTTTAGGTCGCAGTGGAAAATGGCGGTGAAAAAGGATATTGTCCAAGACAGAGTGCCGTTTAGTGTGCATCTGAACATAAACTGGTACGCACATTCCATTTTTATACTGCAGATCAGGAGTGTCATAACAAAGTCCATTTTCGGGTGTGTTTGGTCTCGCTCCCCGTGTCGGTTTTTGGATACTTTGGCGAACGGTGGACACGCGTGCCTATCCCCCCCCCCCCCCCCCCCCCTCCCCCTGTCGTTTGATTTTTCGGCCGCTGAAAATGAAGGACATGAAACCACCCCCCCACCCCCCCACCCCCCCCCACCCCCCCACCCACCCACCCACCCACCCCCCACCAATGTCGTTTGATTTTCCGCGTTTTCTTTCTTACTAGAATCCCACCCCTGTTATCCTGCTGTGGTGTGTCTGGGGGTAGAATGAGTTAACGGTGGCATTTTCTCGGAGACTATTCAAGCCACATTCTTCAAGCTTGGCCCAAGGATACTTTGTGGCAAGACCTTTTTAAACATGCCAATTTGAGTGACCTCTCTCAAAGGGTCACGCAGGGTTGACAAATGTGTGAAAACTGCTTGCATTTTCAGAAAACGTGGATTTTGACTGCTGCAGAAGCCAGCCCTCGTCACCGAGGTCACACATATGTAAATCGGTCATACACGGGATTACTCTTTTTATTCTTGTGCAAGGCCCCTTTAAACCAAAATTGGGCTGTTTCTGTTTCTAAGGCAGCTTTGGTTTTAATCTTTCTTTCTTTCTTTCTCCAGTTGGCAAATGGCGCCTGGGATGGACCCGAGACTGAGAGCAGTGCCAGCGCATCGCAATACGAGGGCAGTGATGACGAGGAGTTTGTTCCTGGCTCGAGCTCACCGGATTCAGAGGGTGTGTCAGCATCAATTGCTGGGATCTCGGACATAGACAGTATTGTATCGACTATGTTAGATTTCATCAAAGTGGCAGGTTTGGGGTGGCCAGGTGTTGGTGACGCTAGTACCAGCAAGGTGCAGTGTGCGTTAGGGGGTGGCAATGAGAATGTGGATAGGCAGGAGGAACATGATGCTGGAAAGAGTGGGGAAAGAGCACTTACAGAAGAAACGGGTGTGCACGTGTCGCAGAGAGGGAAAGGAAAGTACAAATGGGACAAGAAACATGCATGCAAATTGTGTGGCAAGCTTGTCTTGAAAATGAGCACGCACTTACAAGATGTCCATGCAGATGAGGCTGACGTTGCTAAAATTTTGTCGATGAAAAAAGGGACCAAGCAGAGACGTCGAGCATGGATCAGACTACAAGATGAGGGTGATTACATGCATAACGTTGCTGTTCTTGAAAACAAATCCGGATGTTTGATTCCTAAGTATCGCACCAAAACTAGTAAGGCAGACGACCTTCTCGCCTGTAGCCATTGCAAAGGGCTCTATCAAAAAAAGCTGATCTCTGTACACTCAAAACGTTGCTGTCAGAAGCCAGGAGGGTTTCAGATCACTCGGCGAGGGGACGCCGCTCGCCGTGGTCGGCTCATGCTTCCAATACCCTTAGACGTTGAATTTTCCTTCTACCACAAGGTCTTGGCTACCCAGAGAGATGATGAGATAAGCCGTCTCATCAGAACTGACCCCTTGCTTCTTGAGTATGGAAAGAGATTATTTGACCGCAGGGACATTGAAGAACACACGGCTGGACAAATCAGCTCCAGGATGCGGGAGTTAGGGAGACTGTTGAAGATTATCAGAGTGAGGTCAGAAATGAAAATCGCAAGTTTAAATGCTGTGATCAATTCAGCTAGCTTTGATCATGTTGTCCTGGCTGTAAAAGAGCTAGCAGATTTTGATGAGGACACACATCAGTTCAAAAAAGGCAATCTCGCAATGCGCATAGGCCATGCTTTGAAAAAGTGTTCACAGATCAAACAGTCACAGGCATCCAAACAGCTTGGACAGGGTTCAGACGACAGGTGGCGACAGGAGCTCTCTGAGGCGCAGCGGTTTGACTCCGTCTTCGACGGGGACTGGTATGATTGTGTGTCCGCTACAGCAGCCCAGTCGGTCGGGAAAATGACCATGAACAAACCCAAGCTGATCCCATCATGTGAAGATGTGAGGAAGGTCCAACAGCTTCTTGAGACAAGGATGGTTTCGGAAGATTATCCGACAGTGGTTAAAGCAACTCTTTGTGCTGTATCACTTTTCAACCGAAAACGAGGGGGAGAAGTTCAGAGAATGAAGGTGTCAGACTTCCAGAATGCTAAGATTGGATCGATCACCAATCAAGATATCTTGAAAGGTCTCACAGAGGTTGAGAAGAAAATGGTGAATCATTTTCAGCGAGTGGAAATCAGAGGCAAGTTTAATAGGAGTGTTCCCGTTTTGCTGACGAAGAAGATGATGACAACTGTGGACAGAATCCTTCAAATGAGGCAATCGGTGCCAGCTCTCGCTGATTCCCAGTACATCTTTGCCACACCTTCTGGTCAGAGGCCTTACAGAGGCCATGATGTTCTGAAGGCCCATGCCCTAGAAGCAGGGGTGTCATACCCAGCCATGTTCACATTTACTCAGTTGCGGAAACAGGTTGCAACTTTGGCTCAGTCAATGGCCATCTCGGAGTTAGACCAGGATCAGCTGGCAGATTTCCTTGGCCATGATATTCGGATACATCGCCATATCTACCGCCAACCTCAAGACGTCCTTCAAAAGGCAAAAGTGGCAAAGATTCTTCTGTCAGTTAACAATGGGATGACAGATTTTGAGAGTTGCATTAGAGCTGAGCTGGGCGATGATGAAGAGATTGACTTTGACAATGAAGACGCATCAGAAACTGGCAGAGAGGTCTCGGGGGGAACAGCACCTGTGAATGAAGCAAGTAGCAAGTCAGCAACACAGGAATCGATGAGCATGGCGGAGAAAAGACGTCCAGAGCCTGATGACAATCTAGATAGTTTTGATGATGACAGTACTGCGTCGGCTCCTGTTCGAAGGAAAGCTAGATTTACAAGAAAACCATGGGGGGAAGCTGAAGAGAAAGCTGTTCAAACTCGTTTCAAGACACACCTCGTCATGAACAAACTTCCTGGAAAGGCCGAGATACAGTATGCAATGGCGCTGGAACCTGCACTTAGACATAGGCGCTGGACAAACATTAAGGATTACGTCCGCAACAGACTGAAAAAGTTACAAAAGAAATGAATTGAGCCGCCACTCGCAGCATTTTCGATTTCATACAGATTTATTACATCAGTGTTATTATTGGGGTGGTTTCAGCATGTATAGCCTGCTTTTTTTTTTTTTTTTTTTTTTTTTTTTTTTAAATCTGATGGACGCCTGGATCATTTGTGACCCTCTCTCTCACAAAATCAGTCTTAAGAACTCGCATTTTGCATGTTTTGACATATATGCATTTATGAAAACTACAGTGTTTGCTGATTACTGTGATATATGACTGTATGCTGTAGTGCAAAAATTGTAAAAGCTGTTCTTAAGTGTTTAAAGTTGTTAAAGCCTCCGGCGGCCATTTTGAGAAAACAGCCTGTGAAGTTTCTGTGTGCAGCATAATTGGGGCCAAGGGCAGACTTTTAAAATCATTTTTTACCTATTTAATGGCATTTTTCATGATAAAGATTTTAACCATACGATACTTTGGTGTATGTAGAATACATTTCTCCCAAAAAGTGAAAATGCCCCAGATTGACCCCCCCACCACATATTATTGCGTGTAGTGCTGATTGGCTCGCTGCGAGTTAAGACTGGTTTCGTGAGAAAGGGTCACATTTTGTATACTGTATAACCTTTGGATTTGCAAAACGAAACAGCCGGCTGGGGACAAAAGACAATATAATAAGATAAGAAAACCATTGACAATGTAAAAATTGATTACAAGAGTGTTATTGGGGGGGGGGGGGGGGGGGGGGGGATCATTTTGTAATATACTGCATGCCATTTTAAAAACTCTGCAAATGAAAGAATCAGAGCATGGAATTTTCCTCTTTTTGGCGGATTTCCGCTTAAATGAAGCTGCCATTCCGCCGAATTTCCGCCGAAAACAAAATCGTAAAGTCACTATTCCAATACCGTGTTTCGTGATCTTTATGTGGCGGATATCCCCAAATCGCGTATTGAAAATTGAGCGAGGCGTTAGCTTTAGCTCGCACAGGTCACTTCCGGTCTTCAGTGGAGTCGTAGTCTGGTCAAAATACGGCGAAGAGAAAATACTTAAACGCGGAGACAGAATAGACGTCAGACGATTCTGGAGCCAAGAATATTTGGAGATGGACTTGGCTCGAGAAAAGCGTAAACGACGAGCTCCGCGCTCAGTGTGCCGGGCCTGTGGGCAGGCGTATTGCCGCGAACTGCGCAGAGTTGATATTAACTACGCGGCCGCGTAGCACTTGATGCTCACGTGTCTACAGCGAAACACAAGAAAGCTAAAAGCAGTGCCATTGGAAATATTACTCATGATGGTGAATAAATTTATTACAATGTATTTTTTTCCCAGTAAAGTTTGATGAAATTATGTTGAAAAATCTATATAACCTTTCTCCAGCTCAGTGACCATGGTACATAGTATTAAATAAGAGATAAAAGGAATCCATACTTACAGCTGATTAAGCAGAGATTATTAAAGAAAGTATATATATTATATAATTAAACTCAAATTTTAAAAAAAATGGAAAGACATTCAGATGTATTTTGAATAAGCATTTGGATATAAATATTCTGTTGAATACTTTGTTTTAGTATAACTTTTAAACCTTTGACACAAAAAATGAAAAGTGCACCCCAAAAATAAGAAAAAAAAAGCAAGATTTTTAGGTGGTTAAACTGCTCAGTTTCTCTCTAAAATGCACCAGATTGCACAAATTTTAATGTAAATTTTCAAAAAATTTTCCGGGGGGGGGGGGGGGGGGGGCGCATGCCCCCGGACCCCCCTAGTGAAAAGGGGTTTTCCTCTTTTTTTTAGTACGAGTAATTCCATGCTCTGAAGAATGGTTGGTTGTACTGCCATACCATTTTGCAAATGAAAGAATGGCTGGTTGTTTGTTGGAGACGAAAGACGTTAAATAAAGGCTGAAGTTTCAAGTGATTTCTTATGTTGTCAGTTAGTTAATTAATGTCGGTGTTCTGTTCTGTCATTTTAACTCGTTCTACCCCAAGATCGGAATCCCCAAATGTTGACGTCGTCTTGAGAAGACTGCGTTGCAGTGCAGGACACGGATCCACCATGATGGTTCAAGGGTGATGCCAGAATAGCTTGGCGCCCATAGGCACCAAGCTATTCTGGCATCACCCTTGAACTATCATGGTGGATCTTTATTTTGCTGTGGTGTGTCTGGGGTAGAATAAGTTAAGCCCAAATGTTGAAGTCGTCTTCAGAAGACTGCGTTGCAGTGCAGGACACAGATCCACCACGATAGTTCAAGGGTGATGCTAGAATAGCTTGGTGCCCATAGGTGCCAAGCTATTCTGGCATCACCCTTGAACTATCGTGGTGGATCTTAAATTTTGCTGGGGTAGAATAAGTTAAGTGTTCGTTTCTTCGTCTGGGTCTTTTTCTATCTTTGATATTTTTCCACACTTTTTGACCCGCATCATAGTCATACTGAGGCTAAATAGCTTCAAATCTGTTCACTGCCATAATTCTATGCAAGCTACATTACAGTACTTACAGATGAGGACATAGACCAATGGCTTTAGTTCAAGGGTGGTGCCACAATAGCTTGGCGCCTAGAGGCACCAAGCTATTCTGGCACTAACCCTTGGACTATTTCAGTTACACTAGTTGCACACACTGGTGTATTCCGAATGATAAGGGTTAATATTCAAAATGCTCTGTTGCTGTTTGTCTGAAACTCCAGAGTACCCCAAAACGCACAAAAAAGGTCCTTTAATTTCCAGAATACATTATGTTGATTCTCACATCAATGCCATGATAAACTGTTTTGCTTCAAAAGGACAAAACGCAGCAATGTTTAAACGATTTCCTCTGTAAAAATCATAATCGAAAGGTTTCGGGCCAGTGTTTATTGAATTTTGCACCATACTATGTAAAGAATGTTAAAGCACACATACACATTTAAGTTGGGAAAAAAAAATTAATGTGAAAAAGAAGTATTCCATGAACTTGACCTTATTACAGACGCCTACTGTTGTGAAGACACCCATTTTGACTGTAATGCCAGTTTCATTTGTGTGAGAGAGACACCCACCCACTTTATTGGCAGAAACCCATTTTTTCGGCATCTAGTGGCTCTGTTTCTAGAAAATGTCTATTTTATTTTAAGTTATAGAGCTTAGTTATAATGTGAGTTCTAAACATTCGCATCAATTCCAGAGCCTTAGAATAAATAGAAATATGGGAACCCATTTTCACATGAAATGCTAGGTAACCCACTCTGATGGTTGCGTCTCCCTGTGTGTGTGTGTGTGTGTGTGTGTGTGTGTGTAATACCCAGGCCCTAACTGACTTATCACAAAGACTTGATCATGTTCCCAAACTACATCCCAAAGTAAAATAGAAAGACGTGAATGCGTTTATGTAATGTTTGGCAAAATAATCTGTAAATGTCCTTGGCAAAGTCTTCATTATGGAAATCACGAATGCATTCGTGGTCAAAGATAAAGGTATCCAGAGTTAAGACAAAACATAAAAATGTTATACATACGATCGATGCAACTTCCGGTTATCATAGATCGCGACTGCAAAGCCTGACTTCTGGGGCATTTCCACAATTTTGAAACCAAATGCTCCGAGAGCTTTAAAAATCGTCTGCAGGCCGCCATTATGGCAAATTACAAGCGGAGTCACTTTTGTTTTGTTTCGTACAAAAGAAATAGTACAAGATGAATTTGCAACAGATGTACAGTTCAAATGATCACAATCAGTTATATTATCAGTTAAATAATTTACAACGTTTGACCGTCTAGCCTTTATTCTTCTCATTTTATTTTAGTGTTGCTGTATTTTCGTTTTGAAGTAAAGCCAGCCTTGCCCTTGTTTTGATTGCCACAAGAAAGCATTCAGGGGATGGAAAGATTTGATTTTGTTTATTTCGGTCAATAAGAGCGACAGTATCCAGTTTTATATTGCCAAATGTTTCGGACGTATTGGTTCAATGTTTTGCAAATAGTTGATGAGGGTAACTTGATCTAATTTGTCTATTGTCGGATCGAAAAGCCGCATTTTGTGTTTCACTGGTGAAAACCTTGTGAAACAAGTTTGTTTACAATCTTATGTTCGCGCAACTCATGCACTGTAGAGAGGAAGCAAATATGAATAATTGTACACATATTCGTGTAGAGAGGAGTGTCCTTGAATTACCAGCAGAAATTCTTCTTCAGATTGTATCACTTGTTGACTACAAACAATTGTGCCGGTGAGTACAGCAAGGCGACGTATAACTTACCCAAAAGTACAATAGGATTAGGGTCCTACTAAACATAGGTGTGGAAGTGCACGTCCACAAGCTCTAGCTAATAAAGGAATGCACTGAACTGATCAGTGTTCAGGTTGTATTCCATAGACAATAGCTGTCCCTGTTCCCCATAACCATGGCCTCATGTGGCTGACAATTAGCACTTGTGTGCCGAAGACGTTTAGCCCCAAACTAACGTACAGAACAACACTTGTTTTATATGAGCAGACAACATCAGCAGTGCAGATCCAGAAGTACAGGAAAACATGCGGTCACAGGTTTGGCGAGATACTTTGTGTTTTCTTTTTTGCGGAACATCTAGTTCACAAGAAATAGTTAAACGGTCACAACAGCAATTTTTCTATACAAGAGTTCAAGATGTGCAATATCTATGCTGCCTTTTCATGGTGAACATAGATTTTGGGAGTGAGTATCGTGGCCTTCAATAGCTTATTGTCACTCGGTGACATTATGCTGACAGTGTCAGCCACATGGATACTTATGCATATGAATTTCATAATATAATTTATTTGTTGCAGGTGCTCACAGGTGTGCAGAAAATTCAAAGAAGTTGCAGAAGATGACTCTCTTTGGAAACTGCAATGCTGGAGGGAATTTTTGCTGCATGACTACCAGTGAGGCTGACACAGTATTAACTCAGGAGTGAGATTATTTGCAGGTCGAAGTGACAGGGGTAAACACCTGTCACTTTGACCTGCAAATAACCAGCTCACAACATACTCAATCGCCAGCCCACAGAGAAATACGCAGGTATAGAACAAGACGATCATTTCTAATGTGGGAAATAGGGTATTTACCCGACCACATATAGTAGCGCACCTTCATGTTTGTGTATGTATGTTTCTCCTGCCTACTTCCTAAGTTCCGGAGAAAGACATGGGTTATATAAGAGACCTGATCCATTCTTTTTGAGGATGATCGTCTTGTTCTATACCTGCGTATTTCTCTGTGGGCTGGCGATTGGGTGCCTGATAGGCGGGGGCAGGGGATCTAACTGTTTGTCTGTCCAGCGCTGTGATTCCCCTTGGTTTGTATACAATTCTGCCAGCGCTAGCCTCACCTATCTGGTTTGTGAGCACAACATACTCGCCCTGTTATGAAGATGGCAGTGGCTGTATAGTCGGATATAGTCGTATGCAGCCATAATTATGTTAAAAGCCCACTACTGCCATAGCTGTCTGAATAAACACTTCTGCAACAAATAACCATCTGTATGCTACATATACATATTTCTTTCTCCGTTGGGTACTTCTTTACATATAAGAGCTGCAGCTAAAATTTAGTAAAAATAGATTTATGCGCTAACAGTGAGGTGGAATTAACAACTATGATTGTGCTTGTGCTGCACATCGTCATTAGGTATGTTGACAAAGCATAACAAACACAAATGGTGCCGAAATTTGTCTTCAGATTTACGCATAATGGTGCTTTATTTATAACAGTGCTCTGTAGAGAAACAGTGGAATCTGCCAACACACGTAATGAACTACATACAATTTGATTACTTGCTGATCATTGCAAATCATTGCTCCCTGTTTAATCATCTCTGTTTTTAATATCTAGTTATACAGTTGTACATTCAAGTCTTATTTTGTTTTTAAACTACCAGTACCACATTTTTATTATTTGAAAAAAAAGGAAATGACGTGGAACACAGCATGAATTGAAGTTTATAATTCATTACTAAAGCCTTTGGCCCCCTTCACTGCATAAGGGAAAAAAGTGAACATGATCCAACTGCAAGAGACATAGATCCTCATGAGCTCCCGCAGTCGCGGGGCCTCATGAGGATCTATGCCACTTGCTGAGACCAGTTTGTCTCCATGTTTCTGGGGCAATGTTGACATTCAAGTCCTGATAACAAGAACTCCAAGGGGTGACAAGAAATCACTTCAATCTTGCTAACAGGGAATTGTACCAAGCAGTATGGGAAGTGAAGGGAAATGATTCCAGGCAAACTAAACAATGTTTTGTGTTATCAGAGTTTGTGTTCATTGGACTCGACTGTACATACTCTTGTCAGTCTTCTCCATTAAACTCATTACGTTATTAAAACATTTCCCAGGGCTCTGACTATGCTTTTTATGTGTACATTACTCTGCTGTTAAATTACTTTGCTGATATTAATAATCTTCAGATACATGTATATAACTATAAGTACAAACAAACAAACTTGGGTCCCCTGCTTTTTTAGAACATAATATTTTGTGAAATATACCAATACATATGACGTAAAGGTGAGTTAAACCTTTGGCTGTTGTTAGCATGTTTGGTTTGATTCCTGCAGGAATCACCTCAATCAAACATGCTGCTGACAGCCAAAAATCCTTATGTGTGAAAATCAGTGATTGCATATTTTAAAAAAATGTTCAGTTCACTTCCTTTTTTGGCTCACGTGCGAAGCAAAAGTGCATATGTTTTGGGCCAGTGGTTGTCCGTGGTAAACGTTAACGTTGGCATTTTTACGGAGACTATTGATTCGAGCCAGATTCTTCAAACTTGGCCCAAGGATACTTTGTGGCAAGACCTTTCTAAACATACCAGTTTGAGTGACCTATCACAAAGGTCAAGGTCACAGGGGATCAGGAAATATGTCCAAAACAGCTATATTTTGACATAATTTATTTTTTCTCAAATACTATTCACCATTTCAAATCCAAACTTGGTACAAAGATACCTGATGGTAAGACCTTTCTATGCATACTAATTTGGTTGGTTGGTTTTACCTCGGAAAGGTCAAGGTCACTAAAGCTCAGGAAAAAGGTGAAAAATAGCCATATGTTGACAAAAGATGTTTTTTCTCAAATACTATTCACAACTTCAAACCCACATTTGGTACAGAGATACCTGATAGTAAGACCTATCTATGCATACTAGCTTGGATTACTTCTCGGAAAGTGCAAGGGTCACGAAGGGCTTAGGAAATAGGTCCGAAATAGCCATATTTTGACAAAAGATGTTTTTCTCAAATACTATTCACAAGTTTAAACCCAAACTTGCTACAGAGATACCTGATGAGAAGACCTTTCAATGCACACTAATTTGGTTGATCCCTCAGAAAAATCAAGGGTCATGAGAGCTCAGGAAATAGGTGAAAAATAGCCATATTTGGACAAAAGATGTTTTTCTTTTTCTCAAATACTATTCACAACTTCAAACCCAAATTTGGTACAGAGATACCTGATGGTAAGACCTATCTATGCATACTAATTTGGATGACCCCTTGGAAAGGTCAAGGGTCACAGAGGCTGGCAAATGTGTGTAAAATGCCGAGTTTTTATAAAATTGTAGGTATTACCAACATGTTTGCAAATTTTTCAGCAAAAGTTGGTACAAAGATAGCTGATGATAAGACCTTCCTATGCATACTAATTTAGTCGACTCATCACAAGGGTCATGGGGGTTGACAGATCTGTGAAAAATGCTTACATTTTCAGAAAACATGGATTTTGCTACTGCAGAAGCCAGCCCTTGTCACAAAGGTCACACATATAAATGTAAATCAGTCATACATGCCATAATGGCTTTGCCTTTCTTGTTATTTTTTTCAGTTTGAATGACTCGGAAACATGGCGGGACGTTTTCATGTCTTACTGGGGGAGGTTTGGTCGTGTACACAGTCCTGAAATGTATCGCAAGATGCGGCGTCTTTGGGATCGACTGGAGAACTACTTCAAAGAACATGATGCCAAAATGTTTGACACTTTGAGAGGTGATGCATCTATTGCAGCTACAGCCAAAATTTATCACAAGCATCCATTGTCTTTTTACAAATGGAGCAGTGTTCCACAAAACACACAGCTCTGCGTCTATTACGCACATAAATCTGAAAAGGACACATAGATTTGTTAGTCTGTATGTCCGAAGGACACACGCAAATCATAGCGCACAAGTTATCAAAAGTGCTCGCACACCTGCGAAGCTAGGCTTGCTGCACAAACGCTTTTCAGACGAACTCGTTTCAGCAAACCGGTTTGGAGTTCTGAAATCTGATTGGCCATTAGCAGTGAACTGACGTATTCTTTTCAGCGATTGGCTAAAAGTGAACCCTGACGGAGAGTCTTTCTATGAAGGGACCCTTAGTTTTGACAAAAGGACCCTTGAATCTTCTGGCAGAGGGTCCCAGGGACCCATAGTTTAGAAACAAATGGGGAACACTGTGGAGACTTCTGGTTCAAATTTTGGAATTATCTGAAATAGGAGTTTGCAGCTTTGGAGACAGATTGACCATGATGGTTCAAGGGTGGTGCCATAATTCTGGCTCCACCCTATATGGTCTTGTTATGTCTTGCGTATCAGAGCTGTATCTATCGTGAAATTAAGCCACAATATCTGGTCCTTGTGTAAAGTTGATTTGGTTTTCATACAAAATAAAATTAAGTCATAGTGTATGCATGTTCACAAATGTATTATTATAATACAGTACTTCATCTCCTTTGATTGGTTTCAGTGTACATGTATAAGGTATCTCTAGATCAGACGAAGCACTCTTGATTTATTTCTTCAAAAACATTACCGATGGCATTACTATTAGGAAGGTACACTTAGCTTGCCGATTTCAGCCTCCAAACTTGTGTGTTGCCACACAACCAAGGACGTAACTCTAGCAAGCAGTTACCAAGTACCCTGAGTAGCCTCCCTTCCTCCTCATGTGAGCTGTCGACTCGCGCCAGTCTTATGCTTAGCTGCCTTGTGAAAGGATTGCCGGTTTCAGTCACCGCAAGTTACGTCGACTAGATTATCTTCAACCCTTGGTCAAAGCTTTCGCTAGGATATGACGAGGTAAGGCCTCGGATAATGCCTTTGAGCCGCCGGGTGAGGTTGGCCCTGGCATTTTCTGAGGGGTTCCAGCTGAATTTGCCGTTTTATTTTGACATGGAAGCTCAGCAGACCGGTAGTGCGCGCAGTTCTCGTGGCCTTGGGTGCCACGTGCGGTCGATTTTCACGTGTTGCTCTATGTTGCAGTGCAGGTGTCAGCCTGGCCCTTCATGGGGACTCTCTGTGGCCATCGCGCTGGATGTTTGCACGCCACGCATTGGGGTGGACATGTCCCTGGCCCCAACGGTGGGAGGTTTACCAGCACGGGCGCCTAAGGTCACCCCGCTACACGGCTGATAACGTGCCCCCCACCGGTGCCATCCGCCGCCACAGAGTCTTGGGCAGGAAGCGCATGGGCAGCCTTTTCTCAGGTTCAAGCGAACTAGCCTTGCCGGCGGGCGCGCCACGTCGAGTCCAGCTCCCCTCGACCGTCGTCTCCTCCACGCTACGGCCATACCTCTTTGGGCACTAGGCGTATAAGCCCGCCTGATTAGCAGCTATGCGGGTCGCCCCGCTACTCGCTCAACTAGAGGCCCTCTATCTTAGGCGCTTTGGGTATGATCCCGCCTGGTTAGCGTACAGCCACCACAGTTACGCCTGCGCAAACGGGTAGGCTTTCCCGAGAGGATGCAAATTATTCTTCACTTGGTCAAGCGGAAGACTGACTTCACTGTCAAAAAGTAATCATCTGGCGCTGGCCATCCCTTACGCTTAAGCTCGTTGGCACTCCGCTTCGCGCTCGTGCCTCTCGGTTCACGGGTGGGCATCTTGCGCATGACAGGTCCCCTGGAACCTGGCCCGCCCGCTACAAGTTACGCGCCGGCAGCGGCGGAGGCCGCCCCACTACGCGGTGTACTTTCGGGGGCCCCAGCGGTCCTACCTCCCACCTGCGCAGTCCAAGGAGTGCGGCCGCAGTGCCCAATGTCGCCCCGCTACGCAACGAGCAACCCTGTGCCCCCCTTAGGTCCTTCGAGTCCTTGGCCGACCACTCATTTCATGTTGCGACCGGCAGCGTGTGGAGTCACCCCACTATGCAGGGATGTGTCCTTGGTCTCCCCTCGCGTCTCCCAGACCTCGCCGCCACTGCCTCGAGGATGGCTCGGCAGCAGCGGCAGCCCCACCTACCAGCAGGGAGCGGACTCATGTTGGTGGGCATTCCTCCAGGGCCCAGGAGCCAGCGTACCACTGCAGGTTCGGGGGCACAGCTCTCTCTCGGATTACGCACGACCTTCGTCTTCCGCTACTCGGTCAGCGCCTAGCCTAAGCCTCGGAGCCTCAGTGCCTCGGGAGGGCTCAGCGACCACGCTAGCGTGGCTCTAAGCAAGAGGGCGTCTCTTCGGGCCCCGACCCTACTTCACGTCCCCGGCCCACACATACAGCTCCTTGGTTAGCAGCTGCTGATGTCGTGCCTCGTGGCCCATGATTCTTCGGGCCCCAACGCGGTGAAGGATCCTGTGACCACTTCGCTCCTGGAGACCTTGCCTGCCCGCTCAGTTGAAGGAGAGCATCCGGCAGCGGCTTCGGTCATCCCGCTATGCGGTGAACTACAGGCCTTCTAAGCCGGACACGGCTGCTCCACATTTTCGCCAGATAAGTCGCAGAACCCTATCCCGCTAGCAGGCCCTCAGGGTGCGAGGGCTGGGACGTTGGCCTGCGCAGGCTCACTCGGTCCCAAGGTATCGGAGACCGAGACTTGTTTACTCCTCCACTCGGCCCCTCGATTAGTACGACTGGGACCACTCGAGGGAGCGCCTACACCGACAAGGCTTCTGGAATTGTCTGCCTGCTCTACGGAGCCTGGCCGACAGCGACTGCAGTCGCACTGCACGGCGGTGAACAACAAACCATCTCAACCGCACGACGCTACCGGATCTTGTCCTCTCGCTCCACGGTGTACAGTACTATGTGTGCCCACTTCACGGAGTCCGGCCCACAACCGCTTTGTTCACCCCACCTTGCGGCCCGAGATTCTTCAGACCCCAACACGGTCACTTGGAATCGGCCCACCCACTCCTTGGAGCCTGGCCGGCAGCGACCTTGGTCGCCCTGCACTGCGGTGAAGGACAGGCCCTCTAAGCCGGACGAGGCTAATTGAACTATGTGCGCCCGCTCCACGGAGTCCGGCCCACAGCGACTTTGTTCGGCCCGCCTTGCGGCCCAAGATTCTTCAGGCCCCAACGCGGTCACTCGAAATCAGCCCACCCGCTCCTCCGAGTCTGGCCGGCAGCGACCCTGCTGCAGAGACAGCGGCGAACGTCGGACCGTATAACCCGGACACGGCTATGGGATTTTGGCTGCCGCCCCACAGAGCCTGGCCAACAGCCCCTCGTCGTGGTGAACACCAGAGCGCACCAGTCCCGATGTCCCTCTGATGCCATGCCAGTGTGTGGTCATCAGCAAGGACGCGTCGGGTACATCGCAGACTCGGATCGCATGCATCCTCAGTCGCTCGGCTTCTCTGGAGCTCCTTCCCCGGGCTGCGCTTGGATCAGGGCCGCCTCGGGCATCTTCCCCCCCACTTAGGCACCAGGCCCTCACAGGTGGTCCTTCCTCTTCGCCTCGGCTTCGGCAACAGGTAAGTTGGTTCTTCCGCCGGAGGCAGGTTGGGACCATCACTGGAGCTCCCCGCCTAGCGAGTCGTCACTCCTTGTCCCCGGACCCCCCTCACGCTCTCTTCGCAGTGGATCTACATTGTATCCATTGGGCTCCAGACACAGGGTAACGGCAGTGATTGGTAGGGGGCCCTGCCGCAGATTCTGCAGGCTCTCCCTCCGGTGTTGTCCCCTCGTGCCCCAGCGCTCCAGCAGACGGCCCCGGCTTCGGTGGACCCCGCATGGCAGCTTACGAGACGGACGGCCCTGCCTCAACCACAGCTTCTCGGTTCATACAGAGGCCTTCCTGGTGCAGCAGCCTCCGTGCTATGGAGGATGGCGCCTTCTTCTCCGTTTCCAGTGGCCAATGGGATCGGCTTCAAGCTTCGCCAGTGCGGCTTGCGGTTTTCCCCCAGGCCTTCTCGCAGCCTTTCATTGGTCGGGCGTGCGGCCAAGTGCAGGCAGGTGGCCCAGGGCCCGGCGTCGTTGGTACCCACTCAGCTTCAAGACATCAGCTAGCCTTTTCCATGACACCTCGGTCTGTGAAGGGTTTCTGGACCTCGCAACTCGCACGGTGGTCAGAGCGCTGGAGGACCACTGGGACCTGTTTACTTCGGCGCCGCTGCGCGGGCTACAGTCCCTGGCGGTGCTGGCTAGCCAGGCAGCTTATCTCTCCGCTTCTCCATAGTCGATGGATCCCTGTTCTAAGTCCTGCCTGGGAGGCGGGCATGAAGTCGAACAAAGACATCAGACCCAGCGCCGCTCGACCAACCTTCGCTCCCCTCCGGCTGCCCGATTGGCTGTCGGTTGCGCCCGGCGGACCGTGGCTTTCCGGCCCGACCTCAGCATGGTACGACTACCTGAGCTCCAGTCAAGAAGTGGGTGGCGCTCGCCCTGCAAGCATTCCACGCCGCAGAGGTTCCGACACGACGATGGCTATATCTCGGATGATCTCCTGAGGTTCTGAAGCGCAGCAGCGGACTTCTTCCGCTCGGTCGACCCTCTTTACGGCCAATACTACGGCTTCCCCGATTCGACACCCGTCTTCGGGAGATCTAGGAGCCCTCTTTCTGGTGTCTCCACAGTTCCGGCCTCATCTGCAGTCGGGGGTCCTTTCGTGCTTGACCACAGGAGTGCCCCCCCCCCCCCCACGTCCTACCTGTCGCTCAGCACAGACGCAAGCCTCTCTGGCTGGGGAGCGCTCGTCCCTGCTCCCGGACCACAGCGCGACCACGGGCTCCTCGCCGCCGCCTTAGCGGCGTATGTCTCTACGGACCGCAGTGGAAAACAGTTGGCTTGCTCTCCTCACATGGGACACACACATGTCGGGGAACAGGAGGCCTTGGTTCTCTCCACCGACTCAGCAGTCGCGACCCTTTCCAGGTCTTTCGTGCTACCGGACTCCCTCGCGCTGCAGGGCTCACGCCTCGACTCCGAGTGCTTCCTCCGCACCGTCTTCCTCGGATGTTATACAGGAAACGGGGAGGCACCCATGGTGGACTGTGGCGCCACACTTGGAACTCGCTTCTCCCCTCATCTTGCCTGTAGTGGACCCTCTCCCCAGCATGGTGGGCGCCCTATCCACATCCTGGGATGGCCTCCTGGGGGACGCTTCCTCCCTCCGGGCTGGTACCCTCGGTCCTACTGATGCTCAGGGGCGGCTACGCAGTGCTTCTCTCGGTGGCCCTGTTCGGCGGGATCAAGTGCGGGACTACCATTCTCCGGGGCCTCGCCTCGGGGCCACTCCTGGGACTCCCCATGCCACGCTCGTGGCCGGAGCAGCCACGGCAAGATATCTTCGCCTTCGTCGGAGAGTCTCTTCTTTGCTCCTGGAGTTTTGCAGCGTTCCCTCACCTCTGGCAGCATCTCGGTGGGGTGGACAGTCTACCAGGGGCAGTGGCGGGCCTTACAGCCTTGGTGCGCCTCTTCGCCTCGGATCTGACAATTCCCACCGCTCGCTGATACCTCGCTGGGAACACCCGTGGATATTCTCTCGGCGGACCCCAGACCAGTTGCCCTAGCCCTTCGTGCCGTTCGCCGACTTGACCAGGAAGACGTGCGTCCTTCTGGCCCCGCCACAGCGGCACGAGTGAGCGAGCTTCTCGCACTCTCTGTGCCCCCCCTCCCCCCCCCCCCACCCCCTGGCTGCAGCTCAGGACCGGTGGCTCAGTTCAGCTCCTCTCCAGCCCGCCGTTGTTGGCCAGTGATCGCCCCCCTCCCCCCTTCGGCGGAGCCTCAGACGACAACTCTTCGGCCTCTACTGGCTCGTGGCCAGTCCCAGGAGTCCCAACTGCAGGAACCGTTCAGGCCACTCTAGATCTGCCTCCGCTGGTCAAACCCCTCCCCTTCCTACTCTTGGCGCCGGGCAAGAACGACATTCCGCACAGACTACCTCCGCGGGGCTAAGCGGAGTCATACGTTCCGCATACGCAGACCTTAGCCAGGAGGGCATGAGAGGCTGTGGTTAAGGTCTCTTGAGGTCAGAGCCATTGCCACGAGCCTCGCTGCAACCGCTATGGTGCGGTGGGGGACATTGTAATGACTGTAGCTTTGTGGGCAGGATCGACTTCGCCCACTTCCGCCTCGGGGACCTCTCAGGCCAAGGAGAGAGCCTGGCCCTAGTCTGGCGCATCACGCCAGCGCAACACTCCCTCCAGGCTTAGCTGAAATCGTCGGGAGTGTGCGCCTATGGGGGGCCTTGCTAAGCGTTGACACAGGGGTAGGTGGTAGTGGGCGGCACCCTCCTCCTCCTCACAATTCTTGTTAATAGTAATCACTAATGCCATCGGTAATGTTTTTGAAGAAATAAATGTATTTTTCACTAAAATGTATTTTTTTGAAAAATACTTACCGATGGCATTACTCGAACGTCCCTCCCACCTACCCCGCTTGCCGCCAGTACGCTAAGATAACAGCTCACGTGAGGAGGAAGGGAGGCTACTCAGGGTACTTGGTAACTGCTTGCTAGAGTTACGTCCCTGGTTGTGTGGCAACACACAACTGTTTGTAGGCTGAAATCAGCGAGCTAAGTGTACCTTCCTAATAGTAATGCCATCGGTAAGTAGTTTTCGAAAAAATACATTTTAGA
Organism: Semisulcospira habei; assembly: GCA_036245525.1. Lineage (NCBI taxonomy): Eukaryota > Metazoa > Mollusca > Gastropoda > Semisulcospiridae > Semisulcospira > Semisulcospira habei. The sequence continues at coordinate 134,189,873 of BTPG01000006.1, forward strand.
GAAAAATACATTTTTTGTGCCATTTATTTCATAAACATACACAATAAAATTGCAAATGATCCAAAATTTCCAAACCTCAAGGCTTATCATCAAGTCATTGTGTGTTCAGTGCAAGTGAATGTGCTTGTTGAACATTTTGGGTTTAGGTCATGGTGGCAGTTTGAGTCAATTTTCATTTGTGATAAAGCACCTTATTGAGTATATAATTCACTTTATTATATTATATTATATTGTCTTATTTTTTCACAGAGCCAGCATACCTAGCTGAGATCCAAATAGCAGAGGAGAAAATGAAGTGTCGCTTCCCAGCAGACCTGAGATGTTCTTTGCAGATCCACAATGGACAGGAGATGGGCACTGGACTTGGGTTAGTCCCTCTCAGTCCATGATTGTTTACATCCTGAGGCTGATTTTGTAAAATTTGCTTATTGTCCTATGAAGGCTACATTACAGATTAAGAATAAGAGATAGATCAACTATTTTAGTTCAAGGGCGGTGCCAGAATAGCTTGGCACCAATCTATTCCGGCACCACCCTTGAACTATCATAGTCAAGTTAATTTCAAACAGAAGTGTATCAAAATAAAAAAGATTAATTTATATTAACCTTGTGGATGTCAGGAGCACTTTTATGTCACGATTATTCCTGAGGGAATGGTTGTAACAAGAAGCACTACTGACAGTTAAGGAGTTAACACATTTTTCCTGCTGTAGACAATTTGGCAGGAGATGAGTGGCTCTTGGGCTGAGGAAGTGCATATACTGCCATGCAACGTTGTTTTATCTGCATTACAACTGAAATAAAGTAAAAACATTCACTGATTCAGTGATTATTCCTCATAGCACATACAAAATTCAGATTTTATTTTTAAGTGCAATAAGGGCATGTTCCTAACTGGAACAATCATTGCTAGCCTTAACCCTTTGGCTGTTGGTAGTAGGTTTTGTCGCAATGATTCCTGCAGGAATCATCACATCAAAAACCGCTACCGTCAGCCAAAGGGTTAAAAGAATTCATTATGTCCTCATTTGTTTCCTCAAAACACATTACCGATGATATTACTATTAGAAAAATGTGTCTAAGCTAGTCTAATTTTAGCCAAAAATTGTTGTGTACATGGTAGGGGAGATACATGGTAGGCAGTGACCCGAGTAGCCTCCCCTTCATCCCATCCGGGCACCGACCACCAGATGCTTACCAGTCTGTTTCTTCGCTAGACAGTGGAAGGTTGTGTACATGGATATCTCTCCTTCATAGGGAAGAAACTAGTGTTGGTGGCTTCGACTTTTCAAGTTGGAAGTGCTAGCAGCTGTGTGGGGACACTTGCTCTGTGGTTTTTCTCGTCAGTTCTGCGGATTCTTAGGCCTGACGAGCCTTGTAATGACTTGGTGAGCTGTGCTCACGTACAGCGGGTTGCGGCTGTGTATGGTGTGGACCGATCGTCAGCGTCGGGTGTCCTGAACTTTCCGCTTCGGTGGTGCTAGCCCCTTGTGCTATGCTGGGACGCTTTGCCTGCGGATTCCTCATTGGTGTTCGTGTTGTACTTCACCGGACGAGCCTATGGCGACGTTGGGAACTGTTGCCATGGACTTGGACTAGCCGGCGGCGGACTGGATTCTCCTCCGGCTGTCCTGGATGGGCTTCGCCCAGGGACGGCGGTGGTCTTCACACCTTGTTGGTTTGCTGTGTTCGCCTTATGTCAAGGTAAAACCTCGGTTATTGCTCTCGACCGGCGCTCAGGGGATGGGGAAGAGCGTCGGGCGTTGGCATACGTCGTACGCTTGGCTTCGTTTCGTTTTATACGCACGGATACTTATTGCGGACCCGTTGGGGTCACGCTCGCTTGCTTTTTTGTGCACTATGTGTTGCAGTATGCAGTTCCACACCTGCACGCGTTGTGGGCAGTTTCAGTGGCCGAGTGATGAGCATGCCGTCGACCTACCCTGCTCCGGCTGTGCTTCCACGCACCCGTGCCTGGTCTGCGCCACCTGGCGGGAGGTGCTATGGTCCCACACGGCTGTGCAGAACCACACTTTTAGTTAGGAGCGGCGGGGGGTCACTGAGTGCAAGATAAGCTGTCTGTGGCAAGGCCGGGCGTGGAGGCATTTAGTCATTAGCGCGCGCCTCTTCAGGCAGAGTGACAGAGCTGTTCATGGTCCTAGAAAGAAGTGCTCTTTCATTACCCTACGCTATGTGTACGTGCCAACAGCCACATACCGCCACACGGCAGCGGAAACGCTGAAAAGTGTTAGTAACTGAACATTCACAAAATGCTTTTTTTTTCTCGCAAGAATGTCATTATAACATGAGTGCAGATTTGTAGTTGATAAAATTTGCTTTCTTTTCATACTAAACATGCCCATGCTGCTTACTACAGCACACCTTCAAGAGCAGTTACATTTCATATTTGCAATACAATGAACATGCACTGACACAAATGAAAAAAACACTAACTTTCAAGCTCAATCTGTTGTGCATCTAATTTTTCGGTGGGATGAAAATTTGATGTATCTACGCAGCATTCTAGCCTCTACTGTTATCACTTACTAGAATTCTTGTTTCTTTCCTGCTAGAGCAACACTAGCGGCAGAAAGCACTTTACTGCTGAGAAGCTGGTAAGCTGCTAAATCCGTTAGGTCCATCAAGACGATCAACACAAACATGCTGATCCCAGCAGTGTTTATGCAGTACACTTGGGTTTACACAGTAAATTCATAACCACTAACACAACAGGTCTTAAGCACATCACACTGGTTCCTTTATATTAACACCAGAACAGAGAACGAATGTTCAAACCAACTCGGCACTGTGAGGCTCAGATAAGTTACCAGCCATGTCCAGTCACACACAAACATGGTACCTGTCTTTATCCTCGGACTGCACTCTTAAAAAAAAACGTAACTGGAATAATACCACCAACACAGGAACCAGCACACAACAGTACACAAGTGTGTCAAACGGTTCTATGTAGAAAATCTTTGAAGAGGAGATAGAGAACATTAAACACAGGCATAACCACCACACATCAGCGGTCCGTTACAAAGAATAGAGCAGGAATAGCTGATGTCAGACTGTGACCTACATAGCCTGCTCGCAGCGGGAGTCACTGCAGCAAGCATGTGGCTGGCTAAACTAAAGAGTGGAAAATCCAGCGTTCTGCACAGCTGTGCCCAGCTATGGAGCTTCTACCGGCGCGAACGGCCGACTCCTGTACGAGACCGACCTCCAGCATTGGTGACTGCCACAGACCCGACGAGTGGTAGCTCACCGGTTGTGGAGCCGCGAGGGGCTAAGGATAGACTTGAGCGGCCGGCGCCAGCCCCAGTAACAACTCTAGCATCGGTGGCTGCCACAGACCCGACGAGTGGTATGTCACCGGTTGTGGAGCCTCGAGTAGCGTGGGTTCCGATGCGGGAACAGACATCGACCCGAGAATGCACTCCAGCATTGGGGCCGGCCACAGACCGACGAGTGGTCCGGCACCGGTTGTGGAGCCTCGAGCGACGCGGGATGGACTCACACGTGATCGGCCTTTACCGTCCCGAGAACGCACTCCAGCATCGTTGACTGCCACAGTCCTGAGGAGTGGTAGGTCATCGGTTGTGGAACCTCGAGCAGCACGGGATAGACTGATGCGTGGACGGACTACATCAGCCTGAGAACGACTCCAGCATCGGTGACTGCCACAGACCCGATGAGTGGTACTTCACCGGTTGTAGAGCCGCGAGTGTCTTGGGATGGACTGACACGTAAACGGTCGCCATCATCCCGAGAACAGACTCCAGCATCGGTGACGGCCGCAGTCCCAACGAGTGGTTTTTCACCGGTTGTGGAGCCTCGAGCTGTACGGGATAGACTGATGCGTGACGGACGACATCAGCCCGAGAACGAACTTCAGCATCGGTGACGGCCACAGACCCGACGAGTGGTTTGTTTTCTCAAAACACATTACCAATGGTATTACAACTAGGAATGGTTTCTTAGCTAGTCTAATTTTAGCCCAAAAATTGTTGTGTACGAGTATGGTCATGATAGCAGGAGAGGGGCGCCATAGCCTAGGCGGAAACCCGGGTAGCCTCCCTTCCGGTTCAACCACGCATGCGCTCAGCGCTTAGTACTTCAGTCAGTTTCTTTGCTAGTCCAGAGTAGGTTGTGTATGTCAGTGGCTCTCTATGTTCGGACTGTATTTTCTTCGGTGGAAGCTTTGTGTTCGGGGTTTTTTTCCCCTCTTGTGAGCCTTTGGCTTGGATGCTTTCGCGTGGTTACAGCCTTTGGTGTGCCATTTCTCGGACGTGACAGCGCCTTGTGAACTTTACTCACTAGTGGGCCGGTCCGGCCTGAGTGCCTGCCTCTGCTGGTGCCCTCTGAGTTCGCCCTTGGCTAGCCTCGTGGACTTCGGTAGACTTGCTCGCTACCTGTGTCTCGCGGTGCTGTTCCAACTTCGCCGACCGGTTGTTACTGTCGTCGCTGGGTGCTACGCTGTTCACAGACCTTGGACTGGTGGGAACCGGTCTTCGACGCCATTTTTGTGGGACTGCGCCCGGCCTACACTGGTTGTCCCGTCCTTTGCGTGCCTCTTCTCCCTCATTATGGCAAGGTAAAATCTCGGTCACTGCTTCCGTACGGCGCTCAGGGGAAGGGTAGAGCGCCGTGCGTCAGCATACGCCGTGAACTTTCTTCGTTCGTTTCCGCGGTTCGTATTGCGTGCCTGCGGGGGCACATTCGCTCGCTTTTCAATTGTACAGAGCTGCCAACCCTTACGGAATTTCCGTAATTTGTTACTGAAATTGGTTTTGGTTAAGGAATTATGGAAAGGAGTGATTTTTTTTTACGGAAATTTAATTTGATTTTTTTTTTTTTTTGCTCCGGCGCATATGCAGATATTCGGCTATGCGCGCGAAACCGATCACGCGCATAGCTCGTGACGGAAGACAACATAATAACCAATCAGTGCTCGCGTTGTATTTTTTAGCAGCCAATCGTATTGCTGTTGTCACGTCACTGTTCTGTGTTGCAAAGATGTCGGCGAAGCGAAAGTATGATGCAGGTAGCAGTGGTGGGGGAGATAAACAAAAGAAAACGCGTTCCAGAGGTAGTTACATAGATAAATACCCATGCATCAAGCCTACAGTAAAACCGGATTACGTGAGATGTGATGTTGTTTGTGCGAATTCGACATGGAGGATTTAATGATAGTTCAGTGCCATTGCGAAGGCTTCTTAGTGCACTACATTCCATGAGGTAATTACTGAAGTGGACTAATGGTTCCTACCAGCCGACAGAACAGTCAACGCCGCGACTTCGGTCGCATGCCCGTTCTTCTATGCCGGCAGCTCCCACAGACCCGACTAGTGGCCTCTCCCCGGTTCCGCCGTCTTCCGCGGCACGAGATATCGTTCAGGAACAGGCTTCCGCTCCGGTACCTGTCTCAGCCCCGGAGGTAGCTGCTTCCAAGTTGGTGGATCCTCCGCTTCCGCACACGCCTAACACAAGAGTTCAGCGCTCCGGACAGGACCTTCGCACACCTCGACCAGAAGAGCAGACGTGCCGGACGCTCTCCCGCTCTTCAGCCTACAGTACGCAACAGGCAGCGTTACATCGAGAAGTCCCTTCCCGGTTTCGTTCTGATCGCCACCACTCTTCTCGCCGCCGATCGCGCTGGAGGGACAGGTCACCGCACCGACGGTCTTCGTCCCACTCTTCCCGTGCTAACCGGCCCTCTCAGACGTCTTCCAGGTACGACACGCGTTCGGTTGGTCGTCAGTCCAGGTCGCGTCCCCCGAACTTGGGATTATCCTCGCATAGAGCGCACCCGTCTTCACCTCCCCGTTCTAGACGTTCGTCTTCCACGGTCAGACGCCACTCTCGGCGACGCTCCCGTTCTAGGAGTTCCCGCTCCCGCCCCAGCCGCTCCCCGCGGGACAGCAGGTCACCTCGTAGTACGTCATGCCGGTCTCGGTTTTCGTCTCGGGAACTGTTGCCAGTTCGCTCTGTTCTACACCGCTCCCCGGCGGGTAGGTCCCCTCCCAAGGCCTTGACATCTTCCTGACTCGTGGCGGTTCCTGGCCGCTCCCTCCGACCTCGTTCAAGTTCCCCCCCCCCCCCCTCCTCGCGCCTTGCGCGTAGAGGATGACGCCCTCAGCCTGGCCCCTGAGGACTCGGTTTCGGCCCTGCTATGTGAAGACAGCCCCTTACGTTCTACTCCTTCTCACCCTGACCTTGACGATTCTGATCAGGATCAACAGCCTTCGGCAGATGGACACAGGTTGGAGACTCTCCGCGCCCTGGACGAGGCAGCTCGTATCATCTCCGCGTGCCTCCTGGCGCAAGACTGCCCTCCCTCCCCACCGCTGAAGGAGAAGGCTGCGGCATACGTTGACGCTGAGCGACACTCCAAGACCTTTAAGTCTCTTCCCCAACCTCCGGGCTTCGGCAGCATACGGGACGCGTTCTCGCCTCGCGCAGGGCTCCTTGGGCCCCAACGGGTTCTTCACGGACACCAAGTGGCCCTCAGATTTGCACATGTTTTTTTCGGCAGACCTGGTATGCGGGACACACACAGAACGTCGCCTGCGCCCTGCCCAAGCCGGACCCCCCCCCCCCCCCTTCCCCGCCTGGTCCTTGGCGGCTACTTCCGCACGTCGCATCCTCCTTCCCGGCGTCGATCAGACAGTGACTCTCATCCGCAACGCTTAGCTTCGGCGGGATTCCTCGACCTCCTGACACAAGCCATCGTCTGTCGTGTGGAAGAGGCTTGGCATCCGTCCCTTATGCCGCTGCTGGGAGACTTACTCGCCCTAGCCGTCTCCGGTAACCGCGCCGCCTACCACACCTGTGTCAACGCCGTGGCCGCAGCCTCTAACTGTGACCTCATGCGTCGGGATGCCCTTCTCCACGCCTGTCCGCTCCCTAATGACCTGAAGCTTCAACTTCGGCAGGCCCCCCTTGGCGGGGAACTACTTTTCGGTCCTACGTGGCTGGCGGTTAAAGAAGCGAATAAGGACACCTGGCCCAGCCGACCTGCTCCACCCTCCTTTCAGCCTACCCGCAGGACGCTGGGTCACGCCCCGTGGAAGTCCAGACCCACCACCCGTCCCTACACCAGAGGTGGACATCTCCCCCCCAGACCTCCGGCCTTCCCCCTCACCCGTCCTCTCCCGCGCTCCGACTCCACACCTGCTACCAGGACCTGGCCCAAGCCTGCCCGTCGCCCCCGGTGGGGCAGGGCCCACTGACTGTCTCTCCACTCGGCCCCCGCCGACCGCTTCGGGGTCTCCTGTTGGCAGGAGTCTCACACTTCACAGCGCCGCATGGCGGTCGCTGATACCGGATGACCCCTGGATTCTCGCGACCATCTCAGAAGGACTCCTGATCTCTTTTCGTTCTCCGCCCCCTCTGCGATGTTCTCCAGGGTGTGGACCTTGGTACCGACAGACCAGCTCAAAGCGGACGCCCTGCGCACCGAGGTAGCTGCCTTACTTTGGAAGGCGGCCACAGAGGTGGTGATTCGACACGACTCCCCAGCCTTCTACAGCCGGCTCTTCGTTGTGCCCAAGCCGGGCGGCAAGTGGCGTCCTGTGATCGACCTGTTGGCGCTCAACAAGTTTATCGTAGCACCGCACTTCGCATGGAGACAGCTCGGGCCCTTCATGCCGCGGTGCAACCTATGGACTTCGCAGTCAGCCTGGACCTCTCGGATGCGTACCTTCACGTCCCCATGCACACAGCCTCCAGACGTTATCTACGCTTCGCCTTCGAAGGTGTGGTCTATCAGTTCCACGTGCTCCCCTTCGGCCTCAAACTCAGCCCTTGGGTCTTCACTTGCATCATGGACGCCGTGGTAGCCAGAGCCCGTCGAACGTCCACGAGCCCCACGTCCAACTACCTGGACAACTTGCTGTTGAAGAACCAGGCCGAGTCCACCCTTGGAAGAAGACCGAGATGCCATGCTTCAGCTCCTTGAGATGCTGGGCTTCCTGGTCAACTTCGGCAAGTCAGACCTCGTTCCGTCGCGCCATTTTGTGCATCTAGGCATGGAGTTCTGCACTGACCTCAACATCGTCCGGCTGCCGGAACCCCGCATCCAGAAGTTGCCGAATCTAGCTCGGTATGTGTCCCAGTTGACTACGATCCCTGCCAGGCAGTGGTTTCAGCTCTTGGGTCTGATGAGTGCCGCAGCAGATCTGATCCCTTTAGGGCGTCTCTACTCCCGTCCGCTGCAGTTGCATCTCCTCCTTCACTGGCGGCCGACGACCTCCGACCTCGAGGTTCCAGTTCCGATCCCTACTATGTGCCGTCCTCACCTTCTGTGCTGGGCAGATTCCACCTGGCTCACGATGGGAGTGCCGCTGTTTTTGCCTTCTCCCACCCTCTCCCTCTGCGTCGAAGCGAGCCTCTCCGGTTGGGGAGCACACCTCCTTCCGTCATTCGAGACTGCCTCCGGCCTGTGGCCCCTGGATTCGCTGTCCCGACGCATCAACTGGTTGGAACTGAAGGCGGTCTGGCAAGCCCTCCTTGCATGGGAACCTCGCCTTCTACATCAGGAGCTCTTGGTGCTGTCGGACAACTCCACGGTCGTCACCTACATCCAGAAGCAAGGCGGGATCCGCTCTCCCTCCCTCTGCATCCTCCTCTACCAGGTGCTCCGGTGGTGCGAGGATCGGGACATCACTCTCCAAGCGCGTCACATCCCCGGTCACCTGAATGTGCTAGCCGACTCCCTCTCTCAACGCGGTCAGCTTCTCCATACCGAGTGGTCGCTGCGTCCAGACATTTTTCGGATGATCGGCGCAACCTGGGAGACACCCATGATCGACCTCTTTGCCACGAGATGGAATCGACAGCTCCCGCTTTTCGTCTTGCCAATTCCAGACCCCCTGGCCTGGGCAGTGGACGCCCTCTCCATTTCTTGGGAGGGTCTGGTAGCCTACGCCTACCCACCGACGGTGCTCATCCCCAAGGTCCTACTCAAGCTCAGAGGGTACAACACGATCCTGTTCCTGGTGGCGCCGTTCTGCTGGACCAAGTCGTGGACGACCGACCTCCTGAACCTCGCCACGGCCCCCCCGCTGCTGCTTCCCACCCCACGCACGATGCTCGAGCAACCACGGCAGGCGCTGTTCCACCCGTGCCCAGAGCGACTCCTCCTCCACGCCTGGAGGTTGTCCGGCAAGCCCTCACCACTAGAGGCTTCTCAGGTGCGGCAGTGGACGCGATCGCTACAGCCCGCAGATCCTTGACCAGACGAGTCTACGAAGGCAAGTGGAGAGTACTCTGCTCCTGGTGTGATGACAGACACCTCTTCCCCCATCGATTTGACAGTTCCTCAGCTGGCGGATTTCTTCCTCTGGCTGTTCAACGACCAGCGGTTAGCGCCCATCACCATCCGCGGCTACCTGGCCATGATCGCTGACACATACAGGCATCTGGGACGACCCGACCCGGGTTCCTGCAAAGACATCGCCGACCTGATGGCCCACATCGGTCTACAATGTCCCACTCTGCGCTCCCTGGTGCCACGATGGGACCTGCCTTGGGTGCTTACCTGGCTCAACTCGCCTCGCTTCGAGCCGATCCAGCTGACGAGACTACCGGACGTGACACGGAAGACTTGCTTCCTTATGGCCCTTGCCTCAGCCTTCAGGGTCAGCGAGCTGCACGCCCTTTCAGCGCGCCCCGCCTGTTTGCAGTTCCAGACGGACGGTTCGGTTCAACTGCTACCCGACCCGGCCTTCCTAGCCAAGACCAGATCCCCTTTGGCTGCACCTCAATTGGTCACCATACTACCATTAAGAGACCCAGGCTCCACCCGTGAGTCCAGACAACAGGACCCAGTGCGAGCTTTACGTGTGTACCTGTGCCGGACCAAGCCGCTACGCAGGGGACGCACCCGCCTATTCCTTCCTCTGTCCCCAGGTAGAAATGACATCTCAGCCCAGACGATATCCTCCTGGCTTCGGTGGGTGATACGATCTGCCTACCAAGACCTCGACCCTGATACAGCCAAACGCATGAACATCAGGACGCACGAGATCAGAGCCATGGCTGCAAGCCTAGCATTCGACTGCAACTGTGCTGTCAAAGACATTGTGGCGGCCGTGGGCTGGCGAGCGGAGACCACCGTCGCACGCTTCTACCTGAGGGACCTCTCCGGCCAGCGGAAGAACCTTTCGCTGGTGGGGGACATCGTGGCGGCGCAACACTTCCTCCCGGCGCCCTAGGCGCCGTAAGTATCTTTGCTAAAATTAGAGGGAGGTTGCTTGAGAAGGGCGACTCTAGTAGCTTCGATGGCAGGGGGTAGGGGCGTTATAGCGGCACCCGCCTCCTCTAGGGGATTCTTCCTAGTTGTAATACCATCGGTAATGTGTTTTGAGAAAACAAATATATTTTTCTATAAAATTAATTTTTTTGAAAAATACTTACTGATGGTATTACTCAAAGGTCCCTCCCACCTGCCCCGCTTGCCGCTGGTCCGCTAAGCAGAGATGTTTACCCATACGATTTTGGAGTAATTGCTTACGATTTTTGGCATAGATTACGCCAGTACGATTTTTTTTTCACACTATTACGATTATTTAAAACAAAAACTACGATTTTTGAAATCATATCCAATTTGCTTTTTTCTTAGAAAGTGATCAAACAAAATCCTACTTCAAAACATAACCGGGTCCATGACCAGATCCAACATTAGTACATAAAATAATAATTTATATGATTTCCTAATTTATCATTAATATTAGTTGCCTTTTAAATCTAGAAATAAAGTAAATGTTGGAGTTAGTCAAATTAAAACAATAACAAGGGGAGTAAGCACACTAGGACAATTTGCTCGATTACGTCCCTTTATTAAACCAACCCGTCAGTGTCTGCTTTCCCTTGGTTGGACCTAAGTGCAATGATCAGAAAATTTCGCAATGTGCAAGTTTTAAAAAAAAAATTAAAAAAATTAAGTGAGGAGGGGGGGGGGGGGGGGCCTAAGCCTATTTAACCCATTACAGAGATGTGCAAACTATATGTGTCCTGGTTAGTGATGTGTGTGTGTCATTTTTATTTTTGCGCTCGTGCTAATATAAAAGGCACAATAAAAAATAAAAAAAACAGTGCAGAAATAATAGGTAACAATAGTAATAGTATTACTGAAATTTTAATAGTATTACTGAAATTTCAAATAGCTAATACTGAAACTTCAAATTGAGGCTAGGCATGCTGGAATTAACACAGTGATTTTTTTTTTTTTTTTTCTTTTCACTTGTATCTCATTTCGAGTGCAAATAAAAACTGCAAGGCTTTGTAAGAACTTGAGTGAGATTGCGTTTGAGAACGATCAAATGTGCTGACAGAAAGCATTACTCTTTTTACCCAGGATTACTCTTTCTGGCATAGCCCATTACTCCATTTGTTTTTTCAAAATACATTACCGATGGCATTACTATCTGGGAATACACTCTATTGCTTATAGATTTCAGCAAAATTGTGTGTAGCACACAACTGGGGAGGAGACACCGGGGATCCAAGCACTATGACCCCGGGTGGCCTCCCCTTACTACCCTATCCCGGCGAGCACAGGGCGACCTCGTCAGTTTTCACTCATAGCTCGACCGGGGACGGTCGAGTTTTTGCCTTTCTCCGTTCTACGGGTTTCAGTGGTTTTTGACTGTGGGCTTGAATTGGAGTCTTCGATTCAGCCCTGGACTCACTACATTCGTGGTTTGTTTTTTCAAAATACATTACCGATGGCATTACTATCTGGGAATACACTCTATTGCCTATAGATTTCAGCAAAATTGTGTGTAGCACACAACTGGGGAGGAGACACCGGGGATCCAAGCCCTATGACCCCGGGTGGCCTCCCCTTACTACCCTATCCCGGCGAGCACAGGGCGACCTCGTCAGTTTCACTCATAGCTCGACCGGGGACGGTCGAGTTTTTGCCTTTCTCCGTTCTACGGGTTTCAGTGGTTTTTGACTGTGGGCTTGAATTGGAGTCTTCGATTCAGCCCTGGACTCACTACATTCGTGGTTTTTCCTTTGACAATTGGACTCTTTGTGACCTGTGCGCCGACCGGTTTTACCGGCTCTGACGGCTTGTGAGTTCACCCTTGGCTTGGCCTTGGGGTTCGACGACGCACGTGACTTGTGCCCTGCTGTTTTGTGCAAGGTTGACTTTCTTCGCCGGCGTAGCTGGTTTAGGGCCTTATGGCTTCTTCTGTGTCGAAGACTTGCCGCCGTGCGGGGACTTCCAGTGGCCGGTTGATGCACTCGACTCTTGCTTGCCGTGTTCGGGCTGTGCTTCGGACGGAACGTGTGATGGTGGCGCCGCTTGGACGGAAGACCGGTGTTCGCGCTGGTGGGACTTCTTCAGGCGTGACCGGTCCCCTCGCCCGCTTCGGTCTCCACGGGATCCTCCACGGGTGGACGTACTTCCCTCGGCGCATCGGGCTTTCCGGCCCACAGGTAAGTCCCCTTCTTGTACCGTTACCTCGCAGGTTCTCCCTCCCCTCTCCGAGTCTTCGGAGCAGGGTAGGCGAGTTTCGGAGTCACGCTCCCCACGCTCTGCTTCGTTAGCGCGTGGCTTGAGCCCATTTTGGTTCCCACCCCCCGCTCTGCTTCGGGCGAGCGGTCTGGGAGAGATGAGCGTTCGTCGGCCACCCCCGGCTCTAGGTCTCCGGAGCGGGGACGGGTGACGGAACGCAAGCATAAGAAAGAGAGTAAACGTGATAAGAAATGCTCTCGCTCACGCACCGAGGCTTCGGAACGTGACTCGAGACCGTTAGTGATGCTGCCTCCCCGCTCTGTATTTTCCGAACGGGCAAGGCATGCTTCGCTTTCTTCCCCCCCCCCGCCCGCCCCGTCTCGCCTGGGCGGGCCCGGGGTGTGGTTGACTCTCGCCCCCCACGCTCCGAGGAGTCGGAGCGGGGGTCGCGTGCACATAATGGTCCCCTCCCCGCTTCGCTTCGCCTGAGCGGGCTTGGCGTGACCGTAGACTGTCCCCCCCCCCGTCTCGTATCGACCGGACGGGCCCGGTGTGACTTGGACCCTCGCCCCCCCCCCCCCCTCGCTCCGAGGCTTCGGAGCTGGGGCAGCGGGCTCATAAATCGTCCCCTCCCCGCTCCGCCTTTCCTGAGCGGGCTTGGCGTGACCCTAGACTGTCCCCCCCCCCGCCTCGTATCGACCAGGCGGGCCCGGTGTGACATCGCGCGTCCTCCACGGTCCGACACATCGGACGGGGGGGCCGCGTGCCCGGTATTTGTCCCCTCCCCGCTCCGCCTTTCCTGAGCGGGCTAGGGGAGACTATTGGCGGTACCCCCCCCCCCCCTCGCACCGGTTCTCCCGGGCGGGCCAGGGGTGACCAGGCCACTTCCTCGGTATTCCGATCGCGGTTTGTCGCTCACGTCGGCTGCCGCGTGCGGATCCCGACTTCGAGGTGGACCGTCGCTTTGCCACGGTCCCTCCGTCGCCGCGGCGCGCCTCTTTGCGTGCGTCGCGGGCGGCTGCGTCTACCTCGCGCGCGGCGGTGCGGCACTCTTGTAGCCGCTCGCCCCTTTCGTCTTTGCCGCGAGAAGATCAGTTTGGAACGGACGTCCTCAGCCTTCATCCGTCGGACTCGGCCTCGGCGATCTTCTTGCAGGACTCGGCGGCGGGTTCTCCTTCCCGCCTTTTTCCGCTGTCGTGTCGGCCTCCGCCTCGTCAGACGTTGCCGGCCCTTCGCTCGGATCACAGTCGGTCCACGCTATGGGTGAGGCTTCAAGGCTTATCGCCAAGTCCCTACCGCCCGACGTCTGTCCGCCTTCGCCTCCTCCGAAGAGACAGGCTTCGGCCATGGTCGACGCGCAGAGGCAAGTCCAGCGCCGCAAGTCCCTCCCGCAAGCCGGCTTCCGGGACCTCACCGATGCTTCTCCGCCCAGCTGCGTAACGACGCTTTCGGCGACACGGGATACTTTACCGCCGCTCGATCGCGGGTGGGAATCAACTTAAGCTTCCGCCAGGCCTAGTACGCTGGACACTCCCAAGCCTTCGCCTTACCTTTTCCAGCGGTGGATGTGGCGGCCTTACTACAGGCGGGCGGCCGCAGGCTCGTCCAGAACTCGTGGCCTCGGCCTCTCGACAGGATCGCCTCCTTAGCGCGGAACTCGCTGGCGTGCTCGGGTTTGAAACTGGCTACCCAGGCAGCACTGCAGTGCCTACAGGATACGTGGGACCTGGAGGCTCAGTCCCCGCTTCGTGACGTGCAGTCCATCCTGATAGCGGCCAACCGGTCCGCCTACCATTCTTCCGCCACCGCCAGGGCAGCGGCTGCCAAATGCGACCTCTGGAGGAGGGATACCCTTTTGCGCCTCTGCTCGGACCTTCCCTTGTCAGTGAAGACCCAGCTCCGTCACGCCCCCTTAGGGGGTCCTCAGCTGTTCGGCGACACTTGGCACACCTTTAAGGAATCTTCCAAGGACTTGTGGCCCAAGCCTGCATCTAACCCAGCCTCGACCCGCTTTCGCGCCCCCCGCACGGCGGGGGTCGTGCCCAGCGGTCTTTCAGGCCCTCCTTCTCTACCGTCGGATCTTCACGAGGTCGGGCCCGTCCATTCCAGGCTACTCAGGCCGGCCCCGCCCCTCGCCCTTCTTGGCCCCGCGGTGCCCGTAGATCGGGCCGCGGTCGGGCTCTTTAACTCGCCCCCGCCTCCGCCCCCGCCTCATTCATCGGGCCTCCCGTCGGCGGGCGGCTGTCGCTCTTCAGCGATCTTGGAGATCGCTGTTCCCGGACGACCCCTGGTTTCTTTCCACCGTTACCGCAGGCCTGCAACTTTCGTTCCGGTCGCCTCCGCCTCTTCGCTGAGCACCCATGTGGACCCAGGAACCGCTCGACGGCACACAGGCGGACGCTCTGCGCGGGGAAGTGGCGACCCTCCTCACCAAAGCGGCGACAGAGGTGGTTTTGCGGCAGGACTCTCCGGCGTTCTACAGCCGACTCTTCTAGCTCCCAAACCAGGCGGCAAGTGGCGTCCAGTTATCGACTTATCAGCTTGGCCTCGATTCAGGATTGGCCTCGATTCAGGATGCTTGGCCCCTCGATTCAGGATGGAGACGGCCAGGACACTCCGTGCGGCCCTCCGGCCGATGGACTTTGCGATCAGCCTCGATCTGTCAGACGCCTATCTGCACGTCCCGATTCATCCGTCGTTTCGCCGGTACCTTCGGTTTGACTTGGGGGGATCGTCTACCAGTTCTGCGCCCTTCCTTTCGGCCTCAACATCAGTCCGTGGGTGTTTACAAGACTGCTCGACGCCGTGATAGCCAATTTCCGTCAGCGCTCCTTGAGCCCGGCCTCCAATTACTTGGACGACCTTCTACTGCGCAACTTGGTCTCCGCAGCCCTCCAGACGGACAGGGATGCCCTGCTTTCCCTTCTGCGTCGTCTAGGTTTCCTACTCATTGGGGAAATCCGTTCTTCTCCCTCTCGACGGTTTCTACATCGGGGGATGGAATTCCTGACCGACCGCACCCTTGCCCGCCTGCCTCTGGCCAGGCGACAGAAGATAGTCGACTTAGCGACTTCGATGGGGATGGGATCCTCCTTCACCGCCAGGGTCTGGCTTCAACTCCTGGGCCTCCTCAGGGCGGCTGCGGACCTGCTTCCCTTGGGCAGACTTTATGCTCGGCCTCTCCAGCTACGTCTCCTTCTTCACTGGCGACCCTCGGGCGCTCTGTTGGATCTAGTACCTGTCACGCCTCGGGCTCGTCCTCACCTCGAGAGGTGGGCGGACCTCGCTTGGCTGGCTTCGGGGGTGCCCTACACTCCCCGCCGCCTCGGTGGTCTCTGTACAGAGGCGAGCCAGGCCGGCTGGGGCGCGCACCTGTTACCGGATTTCTCTCGGCCTCGGGCGTTGGCTTCGGGAGCTGTTCGGGAATCACGTCAACTGGCTGGAGCTGAAGGCAGTTGGATTGGCATTCGACGTTGGCAGGAGACCTTGGCCAATCAGGACGTCCTCGTGCTCTCCGACAACTCGACGGTGGTGGCTTACATACAGAATCAGGGTGGCACTCACTCGCCCTCCCTTTGCATTCTTCGGTGCCACCTTCGCCTCTGGTGCAGGGATCGAGGCATTGCCCTACGAGCCCGCCACATCCCTGGCCACCTCAACGTGAAGGCGGACGCCCTGTCTCGTCGCGGACAGTTGCTCCACACGGAGCGGTCCCTACGCCCGGATATTTTTCGCCTGCTCTGCTCTCACTGGGAAACGCCGCTAGTGGATCTGTTTGCCACCAGATGAAGCAGCCAGCTCCCGGTCTACGTCTCGCCAGTCCTGGATCCTCTCGCTTGGGCAGTGGACGCGCTCCCCATTCCTTGGGTCGGCCGGATTGCTTACACCTACCCCCCGGCAGTCCTCGTTCCGAAGGTACTGCGGAAGCTTCTGGGATGCTCGGCGGTCCTCCTGCTGGTGGCCCCCTTCAACTGGACCAAGAGCTGGACCACGGACCTCCTCGCGCTTGCGACGGACCCTCCTCTGGAGCTTCCTACCCCTTCCACGATGCTCAAGCAGCCCCGTCAGCGGCTTTTCCATCCGTGCCCCGTACGCCTCCGCCTACACGCTTGGAGGTTGTCCGGCACGCCCGCGCCGCTAGAGGTTCTCGGATGCAGCAGTGGCGGCAATTGCAGCAGCCCGCAGACTCGCTACAAGGAAGGTGTACGAAGGCACGTGGAGGGTCTTTCAGACCTGGTGCACCTCCCATGGGCACCCTCCCACTAACCTAGCCTCCCACCAACTGGCGGAGTTCTTCCTGTGGCTCTTCGACGACCGGGGTTTAGCCCCGGTCGCCATCAAGGGCTACCGCGCTACGTTCGCGGACATCTACCGTCACCGGTGTCTTCCGGACCCAGGCGCCTGCAAGGATCTGTCGAATTTCTGGCTCACTTTGAACTCCGACGTCCGGTTTCACGTTCCCTAGTACCCCGGTGGGATCTTGCCTGGGTACTGACGTGGTTGAATACGGACCGGTTGAGCCCCTCCCCTTGGCTCGGTTCTCAGACTTGACCCGGAAAACCTGTTTCCTTCTGGCTCTCGTTACAGCGTCCCGAGTCAGCGAGCTTCACGCGCTCTCGATGCGCCCAGCCTGTTTGCGGTTCGTTCCGACGGCTCTGCGCAGAGGCTCTCCGATCCGTCCTTCCTGGCCAAGAACCGCCGCCCGCGGCGGCTCCTCAGGTGCTAACGATACGGCCCCTCTGTGGAGCGGACCTCTCCCCTGGATCGCGGCAACAGGACCCAGTGCGGGCGCTAAAGATTTACCTGCGCCGCTCTCAGCCGCAGCGCCGGGGGCGATCGCGCCTCTTCTTACCTTGTCCGCGGACAGACGCCACATCTCGGCCCAGATCGTGTCATCCTGGCTGCGGTGGGTGATTAGGTCAGACTACCTAGACCTCTCCCCACGCGGCGCTGAGCCTTTACAAATCCGGGCGCATGAAGTGAGAGCAGTAGCCACCAGTCTAGCCCTGGACCGCAACTGCTCGGTCAAAGATATTTTGGCAGCGGGTGGCTGGCGCTCAGACTCAGTCCACTTTCGCACGCTTCTACCTTAAGAGACCTATCCGGCTGACGTGACTCCCTGGCACGGGTGGGCGACATCTCCGCGGCCCAGCACTCCCTCCGAGCGCTGCTGGCGTCTTAGGCACATCATAGCTGAAATCGTCGGGAGTTCTCTCTCGAGGGGGCCGGCGGAGTGGTTGGGTTGTGGTTAGATACGGCACCCTCCGCCTGTTCGCCATTCTCCCAGATAGTAATGCCATCGGTAATGTATTTTGAAAAAACAAATGAATTTTTTTTCTAAAATGTATTTTTTTGAAAAATACTTACCGATGGCATTACTCGAATGGCCCTCCCGCCTACCCCGCTTGCCTCTTGTGGCTATGTGTGAAACTGACGAGGTCGCCCTGTGCTCGCCGGGATAGGGTAGTAAGGGGAGGCCACCCGGGGTCATAGGGCTTGGATCCCCGGTGTCTCCTCCCCAGTTGTGTGCTACACACAATTTTGCTGAAATCTATAGGCAATAGAGTGTATTCCCAGATAGTAATGCCATCGGTAAGTATTTTTCAAAAAAATACATTTTAGAAAAAAAATTCATTTTTCCTTTGACAATTGGACTCATTGTGACCTGTGCGCCGACCGGTTTTACCGGCTCTGACTTGTGAGTTCACCCTTGGCTTGGCCTTGGGGTTGGACGACGCACGTGACTTGTGCCCGGCTGGTTTGTGCAAGGTGGACTTTCTTCGCCGGCGTAGCTGGTTTAGGGCCTTATGGCTTCTTCTGTGTCGAAGACTTGCCGCCGTGCGGGGACTTCCAGTGGCCGGTTGATGCACTCGACTCTTGCTTGCCGTGTTCGGGCTGTGCTTCGGACGGAACGTGTGATGGTGGCGCCGCTTGGACGGAAAACCGGTGTTCGCGCAGGTGGGACTTCTTCAGGCGTGACCGGTCCCCTCGCCCGCTTCGGTCTCCACGGGATCCTCCACGGGTGGACGTACTTCCCTCGGCGCATCGGGCTTTCCGGCCCACAGGTAAGTCCCCTTCTTGTACCGTTACCTCACAGGTTCTCCCTCCCCTCTCCGAGTCTTCGGAGCAGGGTAGGCGAGTTTCGGAGTCACGCTCCCCACGCTCTGCTTCGTTAGCGCGTGGCTTGAGCCCATTTTGGTTCCCACCCCCCGCTCTGCTTCGGGCGAGCGGTCTGGGAGAGATGAGCGTTCGTCGGCCACCCCCGGCTCTAGGTCTCCGGAGCGGGGACGGGTGACGGAACGCAAGCATAAGAAAGAGAGTAAACGTGATAAGCAATGCTCTCACTCACGCACCGAGGCTTCGGAACGTGACTCGAGACCGTTAGTAATGCTGCCTCCCCGCTCTGTATTTTCCGAACGGGCAAGGCATGCTTCGCTTTCTTCCACCCCCCCCCCGCCCGCCCCGTCTCGCCTGGGCGGGCCCGGGGTGTGGTTGACTCTCGCCCCCCACACTCCGAGGAGTCGGAGCGGGGGTCGCGTGCACATAATGGTCCCCTCCCCGCTTCGCTTCGCCTGAGCGGGCTTGGCGTGACCGTAGACTGTCCCCCCCCCCCGTCTCGTATCGACCGGACGGGCCCGGTGTGACTTGGACCCTCGCCCCCCCCCCCCCCCTCGCTCCGAGGCTTCGGAGCTGGGGCAGCGGGCTCATAAATCGTCCCCTCCCCGCTCCGCCTTTCCTGAGCGGGCTTGGCGTGACCCTAGACTGTCCCCCCCCCCCCCCCCCCGCCTCGTATCGACCAGGCGGGCCCGGTGTGACATCGCGCGTCCTCCACGGTCCGACACATCGGACGGGGGGCCGCGTGCCCGGTATTTGTCCCCTCCCCGCTCCGCCTTTCCTGAGCGGGCTAGGGGAGACTATTGGCGGTCCCCCCCCCCCCCCCCCCTCGCACCGGTTCTCCCGGGCGGGCCTGGGGTGACCAGGCCACTTCCTCGGTATTCCGATCGCGGTTTGTCGCTCACGTCGGCTGCCGCGTGCGGATCCAGACTTCGAGGTGGACCGTCGCTTTGCCACGGTCCCTCCGTCGCCGCGGCGCGCCTCTTTGCGTGCGTCGCGGGCGGCTGCGTCTACCTCGCGCGCGGCGGTGCGGCACTCTCGTAGCCGCTCGCCCCTTTCGTCTTTGCCGCGAGAAGATCAGTTTGGAACGGACGTCCTCAGCCTTCATCCGTCGGACTCGGCCTCGGCGATCTTCTTGCAGGACTCGGCGGCGGGTTCTCCTTCCCGCCTTTTTCCGCTGTCGCGTCGGCCTCCGCCTCGTCAGACGTTGCCGGCCCTTCGCTCGGATCACAGTCGGTCCACGCTATGGGTGAGGCTTCAAGGCTTATCGCCAAGTCCCTACCGCCCGACGTCTGTCCGCCTTCGCCTCCTCCGAAGAGACAGGCTTCGGCCATGGTCGACGCGCAGAGGCAAGTCCAGCGCCGCAAGTCCCTCTCACAAGCCGGCTTCCGGGACCTCACCGATGCTTCTCCGCCCAGCTGCGTAACGACGCTTTCGGCGACACGGGATACTTTACCGCCGCTCAATCGCCGGTGGGAATCAACTTAAGCTTCCGCCAGGCCTAGTACGCTGGACACTCCCAAGCCTTCGCCTTACCTTTTCCAGCGGTGGATGTGGCGGCCTTACTACAGGCGGGCGGCCGCAGGCTCGTCCAGAACTCGTGGCCTCGGCCTCTCGACAGGATCGCCTCCTTAGCGCGGAACTCGCTGGCGTGCTCGGGTTTGGAACTGGCTACCCAGGCAGCACTGCAGTGCCTACAGGATACGTGGGACCTGGAGGCTCAGTCCCCGCTTCGTGACGTGCAGTCCATCCTGATAGCGGCCAACCGGTCCGCCTACCATTCTTCCGCCACCGCCAGGGCAGCGGCTGCCAAATGCGACCTCTGGAGGAGGGATACCCTTTTGCGCCTCTGCTCGGACCTTCCCTTGTCAGTGAAGACCCAGCTCCGTCACGCCCCCTTAGGGGGTCCTCAGCTGTTCGGCGACACTTGGCACACCTTTAAGGAATCTTCCAAGGACTTGTGGCCCAAGCCTGCATCTAACCCAGCCTCGACCCGCTTTCGCGCCCCCCACACGGCGGGGGTCGTGCCCAGCGGTCTTTCAGGCCCTCCTTCTCTACCGTCGGATCTTCACGAGGTCGGGCCCGTCCATTCCAGGCTACTCAGGCCGGCCCCGCCCCTCGCCCTTCTTGGCCCCGCGGTGCCCGTAGATCGGGCCGCGGTCGGGCTCTTGACTCGCCCCCGCCTCCGCCCCCGCCTCATTAATCGGGCCTCCCGTCGGCGGGCGGCTGTCGCTCTTCAGCGATCTTGGAGATCGCTGTTCCCGGACGACCCCTGGATTCTTTCCACCGTTACCGCAGGCCTGCAACTTTCGTTCCTGTCGCCTCCGCCTCTTCGCTGAGCACCCATGTGGACCCAGGAACCGCTCGACGGCACACAGGCGGACGCTCTGCGCGGGGAAGTGGCGACCCTTCTCACCAAAGCGGCGACAGAGGTGGTTTTGCGGCAGGACTCTCCGGCGTTCTACAGCCGACTCTTCTAGCTCCCAAACCAGGCGGCAAGTGGCGTCCAGTTCAGGATGCTTGGCCCCTCGATTCAGGATGGAGACGGCCAGGACACTCCGTGCGGCCCTCCGGCCGATGGACTTTGCGATCAGCCTCGATCTGTCAGACGCCTATCTGCACGTCCCGATTCATCCGTCGTTCGCCGGTACCTTCGGTTTGACTTGGGGGGATCGTCTACCAGTTCTGCGCCCTTCCTTTCGGCCTCAACATCAGTCCGTGGGTGTTTACAAGACTGCTCGACGCCGTGATAGCCAATTTCCGTCAGCGCTCCTTGAGCCCGGCCTCCAATTACTTGGACGACCTTCTACTGCGCAACTTGGTCTCCGCAGCCCTCCAGACGGACAGGGATGCCCTGCTTTCCCTTCTGCGTCGTCTAGGTTTCCTACTCATTGGGGAAATCCGTTCTTCTCCCTCTCGACGGTTTCTACATCGGGGGATGGAATTCCTGACCGACCTCAACCTTGCCCGCCTGCCTCTGGCCAGGCGACAGAAGATAGTCGACTTAGCCACTTCGATGGGGATGGGATCCTCCTTCACCGCCAGGGTCTGGCTTCAACTCCTGGGCCTCCTCAGGGCGGCTGCGGACCTGCTTCCCTTGGGCAGACTTTATGCTCGGCCTCTCCAGCTACGTCTCCTTCTTCACTGGCGACCCTCGGGCGCTCTGTTGGATCTAGTACCTGTCACGCCTCGGGCTCGTCCTCACCTCGAGAGGTGGGCGGACCTCGCTTGGCTGGCTTCGGGGGTGCCCTACACTCCCCGCCGCCTCGGTGGTCTCTCTGTACAGAGGCGAGCCAGGCCGGCTGGGGTGCGCACCTGTTACCGGATTTCTCTCGGCCTCGGGCGTTGGCTTCGGGAGCTGTTCGGGAATCACGTCAACTGGCTGGAGCTGAAGGCAGTTGGATTGGCATTCGACGTTGGCAGGAGACCTTGGCCAATCAGGACGTCCTCGTGCTCTCCGACAACTCGACGGTGGTGGCTTACATACAGAATCAGGGTGGCACTCACCCTTTGCATTCTTCGGTGCCACCTTCACCTCTGTGCAGGGATCGAGGCATTGCCCTACGAGCCCGCCACATCCCTGGCCACCTCAACGTGAAGGCGGACGCCCTGTCTCGTCGCGGACAGTTGCTCCACACGGAGCGGTCCCTACGCCCGGATATTTTTCGCCTGCTCTGCTCTCACTGGGAAACGCCGCTAGTGGATCTGTTTGCCACCAGATGAAGCAGCCAGCTCCCGGTCTACGTCTCGCCAGTCCTGGATCCACTCGCTTGGGCAGTGGACGCGCTCCCCATTCCTTGGGTCGGCCGGATTGCTTACGCCTACCCCCCGGCAGTCCTCGTTCCGAAGGTACTGCGGAAGCTTCTGGGATGCTCGGCGGTCCTCCTGCTGGTGGCCCCCTTCAACTGGACCAAGAGCTGGACCACGGACCTCCTCGCGCTTGCGACGGACCCTCCTCTGGAGCTTCCTACCCCTTCCACGATGCTCAAGCAGCCCCGTCAGCGGCTTTTCCATCCGTGCCCCGTACGCCTCCGCCTACACGCTTGGAGGTTGTCCGGCACGCCCGCGCCGCTAGAGGTTCTCGGATGCAGCAGTGGCGGCAATTGCAGCAGCCCGCAGACTCTCTACAAGGAAGGTGTACGAAGGCACGTGGAGGGTCTTTCAGACCTGGTGCACCTCCCATGGGCACCCTCCCACTAACCTAGCCTCCCACCAACTGGCGGAGTTCTTCCTGTGGCTCTTCGACGACCGGGGCTTAGCCCCGGTCGCCATCAAGGGCTACCGCGCTACGTTCACGGACATCTACCGTCACCGGTGTCTTCCGGACCCAGGCGCCTGCAAGGATCTGTCAAATTTCTGGCTCACTTTGAACTCCGACGTCCGGTTTCACGTTCCCTAGTACCCCGGTGGGATCTTGCCTGGGTACTGACGTGGTTGAATACGGACCGGTTGAGCCCCTCCCCTTGGCTCGGTTCTCAGACTTGACCCGGAAAACCTGTTTCCTTCTGGCTCTCGTTACAGCGTCCCGAGTCAGCAAGCTTCACGCGCTCTCGATGCTCCCAGCCTGTTTGCGGTTCGTTCCGACGGCTCTGCGCAGAGGCTCTCCGATCCGTCCTTCCTGGCCAAGAACCACCGCCCGCGGCTGCTCCTCAGGTGCTAACGATACGGCCCCTCTGTGGAGCGGACCTCTCCCCTGGATCGCGGCAACAGGACCCAGTGCGGGCGCTAAAGATTTACCTGCGCCGCTCTCAGCCGCAGCGCCGGGGGCGCTCGCGCCTCTTCTTACCTTGTCCGCGGGCAGACGCCACATCTCGGCCCAGATCGTGTCATCCTGGCTGCGGTGGGTGATTAGGTCAGACTACCTAGACCTCTCCCCACGCGGCGCTGAGCCTTTACAAATCCGGGCGCATGAAGTGAGAGCAGTAGCCACCAGTCTAGCCCTGGACCGCAACTGCTCGGTCAAAGATATTTTGGCAGCGGGTGGCTGGCGCTCAGACTCCACTTTCGCACGCTTCTACCTTAAGAGACCTATCCGGCGGACGTGACTCCCTGGCACGGGTGGGCGACATCTCCGCGGCCCAGCACTCCCTCCGAGCGCTGCTGGCGTCTTAGGCACATCATAGCTGAAATCGTCGGGAGTTCTCTCTCGAGGGGGCCGGCGGAGTGGTTGGGTTGTGGTTAGATACGGCACCCTCCGCCTGTTCGCCATTCTCCCAGATAGTAATGCCATCGGTAATGTATTTTGAAAAAACAAATGAATTTTTTTTCTAAAATGTATTTTTTTGAAAAATACTTACCGATGGCATTACTCGAATGGCCCTCCCGCCTGCCCCGCTTGCCTCTTGTGGCTATGTGTGAAACTGACGAGGTCGCCCTGTGCTCGCCGGGATAGGGTAGTAAGGGGAGGCCACCCGGGGTCATAGTGCTTGGATCCCCGGTGTCTCCTCCCCAGTTGTGTGCTACACACAATTTTGCTGAAATCTATAGGCAATAGAGTGTATTCCCAGATAGTAATGCCATCGGTAAGTATTTTTCAAAAAAATACATTTTAGAAAAAAAATTCATTTTTTTGGGGGGGTAAACATCTCTGGCTAAGAAACTGACTGAAGTAGTAAGCGCTGAGCGCATGCGTGGTTGAACCGGAAGGGAGGCTACCCGGGTTTCCGCCTAGGCTATGGCGCCCCTCTCCTGCCATCATGACCATACTCGTACACAACAATTTTTGGGCTAAAATTAGACTAGCTAAGAAACCATTCCTAGTTGTAATACCATCGGTAAGTATTTTTCAAAAAAATTAATTTTAAAGAAAAATACATTTTTCACTGGTTGTGGAGCCTCGAGTGACGTGGGATGGAATGACGCGTGAACGACTGCCACCATTCCGGGGAGGAACTCCAGCATCGGGGACGGCCACAGACCTGACTAGTGGTTTTCGCTGGTTGTGGAGCCTCGACTGATGCGGTATGGACTGACGCCACCATCCCGAGAACGAAATCCAGCATCGGTGACTGCCACAGACCGGCCTAGTGGTTTTTCACTGGTTGCGGATCCTCTAGCGGCACGGGATAGACTGATGCGTGACGACCGACATCAGCCCGAGAACGGACTCCAGCACCGGGGACTGCCACAGTCCCGACGAGTGACTTTTCACCGTTTGTGGAGCCTCAGAACGGCACGGGTTAGGCCATCTTCTGCCTCTATCCTTTGACCGAGTCCAGCCGGAGGTTGGCGCCCCTCTCCAAGGTTAGGAACAGGGGACCACGACTGGACAAGGATGCTGGACTGACGAGCACCCGCTCGTGACATAGAAGAATGTGGACGAGACGGGATCGAGCGAGATGACACGCTCCATCTACCCTCCGGGGACGCCGTTCGCCGCACCCCGGGGGATACCCCTGCATGGATAGACTATGACGTCACGCCCGTGGTGAGTGACGAGTTCCTCGGCGGGACGAGGATGCTGGTCCATGCGGCACTTGGGTGACGTACGCCGCAGGACGGGACTACTCCTAGAACTTCAGCTGACGCGCACTGACTCGTAGATACTGAGAGCACCCGCTCGTCGGTTAGACGGACTCTAGACGAGACGGGATCGCGACGAGCGGCCTCACCTGTCTCCCCTCTGGCGCAGCTTGGCTAAGGTTTGGCTGGATCATGTGGCGCTCTCTTGGGAGTATGGCACTCCGACCCTCGTCCAGCTCAGTCGTTAGACGCTCGCTCTTAGGGCTTTGACAGGGGACCACGTATCGTCTGCTGACCTAGTGTGCTCTCGCTCGTCGGGTTTGGTAAGTGACGAGTCGGGATCACGACGAGTTTCCTTGAAGCTCAGCGTCTCGCTCCAAAGGCAGTAACTTAGTTTAGTGGTTGATTGGGGGTTAACTCCGACAGTCAACTAAGGCCGTCTCTGGGCGGAGGTTCAATATAAGGCATTCTCGACCAGACAAGACTGTTGGGCTTGCGTGCACCCGTCCGTTGGTTAGAAGTTAACGGACGAGCCAGGTTCACATCGTTTTCGCACTCCCCTTCTACTCCATCGATGCGGACGGACCTTGGGCGTTGACGTACGAGTGGGCTGCCGTTCCTCGACGGGGACCGTGCTCGCAGGACAGGCCGCCACTGCCACAGACTGCTTACTGAGCCTGGATGCGCCCGTCGATGGGCCTGCGTCGGGACAAGAGTACGGCCGAACTAACCTGCCACAGGCCAACAGAGTTTCAGCCTCCAGCCCAGTGCAAGTTCCGTCGCCCAGGCCGAGACGGCGGGTCATGATGCGGTGTGCACCTGACTCTCACGGGACAGGTTGTCTCGGGCTGCACGGGTTACAACGCAAGCCTTCTGGCCCAACACAGTGGTACAGCTTCTGGCCCAGGGTGATGCCTTCCCTGGTTGGGATGAGTCTGCAGGGTTGCGTGCCCATGTGGCGCTTAGAGGCTTTGAGCATAGCCTTAGCATTGGCTGCCGAGGCAGCTATTAGGGTTTGTGTGTACATGTCACGGGGTTATTCTAGGGTGTATTCTTGGTAGTGCGTTACAGCTGGAAGGTACGTTAGGGCTGTGGTTTGTGATTCGCCGTATTCTCTTAGTAGCTTCGCCTGCCGGCGCCCTAGGGATGTCGGACAGTTTCTACGGTCCTGGGACTTGTGCGTCATCCTGTGCAGACGGCGCATGGCTATGCTTGACTGAGCCTCTTCCAGGCTTGGTTCCGCGCATCGAGGTTCAGAGGCTTCCTGCCCTCGCCGCGGTTAGGAGTTCCTGGCGTTCCGGTTACCTCCTACTATGCTGCGTTCCACTACTGGGTCGCCGCCTTGCCAGCTACCACTTCGTGTGCACGGGTGCTTCGGGTTCCCCCTGCGCTGCGGCCTCGACCTCCCGACCATCGGCGTGGTCTTCCGGTGTCGCGCACTTCCCGTTGGCTCTTCCGCAGCCTCTGTGAGTTCTACCGCTTCTGGACGCTGTAGTGGACTGGGCCTGTTGGACATCTTCGTACAGCCATTTCGACGTCCCGAGACGTTCAGCAGTTGTGGAACCGGTCAGAGACATCTTGGGAGAAGAATTCCTTCTGCGCGTCAATAGACAGCGCATCTCCAGACGTACCTCCTGTTTGCCTTCGGCGATGTGATTTACCAGTGTCACGCGCTTCATTCGGTGTCAGTCGCTGCCTCTGGGGCTTCAACCGTAGCGGTTCGTCTTAGTGGACAGGACCAGTTGGACATCTTCGTACTCCTCTTTGACTTCCCTAGTCGATCTTCTCGTGCGATACCGGTCAGGGTCCTCGTTGGAGAAGGATCGAGATGCACTTCTGGATTCCTTGACAACCTCGGCTTCCTGGTCTACATGGGCAAGTCCGACTTCACTTCGTAGCACCGCTTGGCCTAGGGATGGAATCACGCATCGACCTCATGAAAGATGACTTCCGGAGTGGCAGATTCAGCGGTTCGCGAAATCCAGCGCAGCAGGTGTTTCAAGAGCAGGCGTCCTACACCAGACGATGACTTCAGCTTCAGGATCTGGTGGGTACTGCAGCGGACCTTCGTCCCCTACGATGCCTCTACTGCCCCCCCCCCCCCCCCCCCCCCCCCCCCGCTTCTCCACGGACGACCCTTGTCGGACGACCTCGAGTCTCAGGTTTGGGTGTGGCCGTTGCTTCGCCCTCACCTTCTTCGCTGGGCGGATCCCATCTTCCTTGCGACGGGAGATTTTCTTCTCACCTTCACCCCAGATGTCCCTGGCGCCGTCGCAAGTCACGCCGCCACGGGTGCTCACCTGCTACAGAGATTTTACTCAGCCTTCGGCAGATGTGCTCTGGACCTCGTGGCCCAGCGTCGAATGTCCCGTCAGCGACGTCAGGAGCTTCTCATCCTCTCCGACAGCGCCACAGTCGTCGACTACGTTAGAAGCAGGGCAGGACGCGGTTCCTCGCCCTTCCTTTCTCCTCTGCTAGGGGCTCCGTTGGTGCGCAGTAGAGACGTTGCTACCCGAGAAAGAGTCTTCACGGGACTTCCGCATGACCTGCTGACTCCATCACGCGTCGCGGCCAGCAGCTCCGCTTTGAGTGGACACGCCGTCCAGACGTCTTCAGGTGATCGGCGCGGCTGTGAGTTCCCTATGTTCGCGCCAACTTGGTCCCGACAGTTTCCTCGCTTCGTCCTCCACCATTCCATTGCTGCTAGCCTGAGTGGTCGACGCTCTCTACCTCTCTTGGGCAGGCCTCGCCGTACCTCCTACGGTGCTAACTCCAAGCTCTGGCTCAGCTAAGATGGCAACGCGGTCCTGTTCCGGGTGGACACTTCTTGCGGAAGGTGCTCGTGGATCGCCGACCTCTGACCTGCTCCGTGAAACCTTGCACGTTGATTACAAGTCCTGAGAACTCTCGTCACACAGCTCAGAGGGCTCAACGCGGTCCTGTTCATGGTGGCCCGTTCTGCTGGACAAAGTCGAGGACCACCGACCCTGTGAACCTCGCCTCGGCTCCCCCCGCTGCGGCTTCCCACACCACGCATGATGCTCAAGCAACCACGACAGGCGCTGTCCCACCCTTGCCCAACCGACTCCTCCTCCACCTCGCCTGGAGATGGTGCGGCTGAACCCTCGTGGCTAGAGGCTTCTCAGGTGCAGCAGATCCTCGATCAGACGGGTCGACGAAGGGAAGTGGCGAGTCCTGTACCACTGGTGTGATGACAAACGACCCTACCCCACGCATTTGACGGTGTCCTCCAGCTGGCGCAGCGGGGGGAGCCGAGGCGAGGTTCACAGGGTCGGCGGTCCTCGACTTTGTCCAGCAGAATGGGTCACCAGGAACAGGACCGTGTTGAGCCCTCTGAGCTGTGTGACGAGAGTTCTCGGGACTTGTAATCAACGTGCGTGGTTTCACGCAGTGGGTCAGAGGTCGGGTCCTCTGGCTGTTCACCGACCCAGCATTCAGTGCCAATCACCGTTCGGGGCTATCTGGCTGTGATCGCTGACACGTACCGGCATTGGGGACGATCCGACCCTGGCGACTGCAAGACCTCGCCGATCTTACGGCCTCCTTCGGGCTACAACGGTGCGCTCTTCGCTCGCTCGTGCCACAATGGGACCTGCCCGGGGTGCTGACCTGGCTCAACTCTGCCTGCCTCAACCCTTTCCAGTTGGCGCAGTTGACGGACGTGACGAGGAAGACTTGCTTCCTACTGGCCCTCGCCTCTGCCTCCAGGGTCAAACGAGCTGCACACCCTTTCTGCATGGCATACTTGCAGTTCCGGACGGGCGGCTCTGTTCAACGGCTTCCCGATCCAATGTTTTGCGCCAAGGCCCGATCTCCTTTGGCTGCCCCAAGTGGTCTCCGTTCCTCCTTACGAGTCCAGACTCTTCCCGAGAGTCCAGACAACAGGACCCGGTGAGGGCTTTACGCGTTTTCCCTGCGCCGGAACAGCCGCTCCACAGGGGACGCACCTGCCTTCTTCTCCCTCTTTCCCCAGGTAGACATGACATCTCGGCCTGGACGATATCATCCGGCTCCGTTGGGTGATACGCTCCCATACCAGGATCTACCCTGATGCAGCCAAACGAACGAACATCAGGGCGCACGCAGTCAGAGCCATGACTGCTAGACTGACGGTCAACCACAACTGCGCGGTCACAGATATCGTGGCAGCCGGGGGATGGCAAGCGCAGTTGACCTTTGCCCGATTCTACCTGAGGGACCTCTCCAGCCAGCGCCAGAACCTTCGCTGGTGGGAGACATCACGGCGGAGCAACACTCCCTCCCGGTGCCCCAGGCGCCGTTGGTAATCTTCGCTAAAATTATCGGGAGGTTGCTTTGGAGGGTGGGCCTCATTGGCAAGTAACTAGGGGTTAGGGGCGTTATAGCGGCACCCACCTCCTCTTCGTCATTCCTCCTAATAGTAATACATAGCTGCCAACCCTCCCGATTTTATCGGGAATTTCCCGATTTTTTTTCAATTCCCGATTCTCCGGTTTTTTGTACATTTCTCCCGATTTTCATATTTTCAAGCTTTGTTTTAAAATTCGAGGCATTTTGGCGTACCGCGCGGGGTCAAGCGCCTGTAGTTGAGAGCCTACCGCTATACTGTACCGCTAAGCTTTCGGGGACCCACAGCCTGTCTTGATTACGCATGCGCGGCAAATTCCGTCCATTCTGTTTGTTCCGGTTCCTTCGAATTTGCCCTCGAGCACATGCTCAACGATCTTCACAACTGGTCACAGAGTATTTTCGATTTTCAACAAAATCATGCCTCCTAAGAAGCAGAAGTGTTTGGTGAAGTTCCATCCAGACTACAAGCGTTCCTTTCCTTACATCGACGAATCGAGAAAGGGGGAACACTTTGCCTTTTGTAAAATGTGCCGGGCGGACATAAACATCGGTAACGGCGGCCAAAAAGACATCAGTCTGCACGAAAAACGTAAGAAACACCAAGTATAAGTATAAGTAGCGAAATATAATGAAGAAAAAATAAAGACTGTCTGGCGGTCAGACTGAATGATGAATTAAATAAACGAAGGAATACATGAAAAAGTAAGAGCATCTTGTGAAATAATTATGAAAGTGTGGAACACAAACCGAAAGAGACGAGAGAGAGAGAGAGGACTTGCTGTTGAAGGCAAAATCAGCAACATCTCAGTCCCTGAAGGCTGCTGCAAACCCTTGCCCACCATCAAAAGAGTAGATAAACTTTGAATTTTGTTTCAAAGAGAGGCCTCCAAACTGCCTTCAAAATGCTGATTTTCGTTTCCATTGTCCTTGATTTAGTTTGTTCAGCTATGATTTTTTGTGCTGATGTGAATGTAAATAAACTTCAAACTGTAGGATACAAACTGGTCATTATTTTGATTTTTGCTTCAAGGAGAGGCCTCCAAACTGCCTTCAAAATGCTGATTTTTCGTTTCCATTGATTTATTTTGTTCAGCCATGATTTTTTTGTGCTGATGTGAATGTAAATAACTTCAAACTAAAGGATACAAACTGGTTATTATTTCGAATTTTGCTTCAAGGAGAGGCCTCCAAACTGCCATCAAAATGCTGATTTTCGTTTACGAGCGGGGGGCATAGCCCCCCTGCACCCCCCAGCGGGGCACTGCCCCTGCACCCTGCCGGGGCCTAGGCGGCCCCTGGACCCCGGCCAGTCAGGATTTTTATTTCTCCAAAGTTGGCAGCTATGGTAATATCACCGGTAATGTGTTTTGAGGAAACAAATTAATTTTTCTCTAAAATGTATTTTTTCGAAAAATACTTACCGATGATATTACTCGGATGACCCTCCCACCTGTCCCGCTTGCCACTGTTCCGTTTAGAAACAGACTGGTAAGCATGCGGTGGGCGTGTGCCCGGATGGGATGAAGGGGAGGCTACTCGGGTCACGGCCTAGGCTATAGCGCCCCTTGTTACCTCCCCTACCATGTACACAACAATTTTTGGCTAAAATTAGTCTAGCTTAGACACATTTTCCTAATAGTAATATCATCGGTAAGTATTTTTCGAAAAAAATACATTTTAGATAAAAATTAATTTTTTGCTCTTATTTTATTTTTGTCCTAGATTACTTGGCTGCATGATGATCTCCACATATTTCCGCTCAGAGGGCTTGTTGGACTGTGCTTCTATGGCCAGACATTATGAGGTAGATCTATATATTTAATTTTTAAATGTAATAATGGGGGTGTTTTTTTTTCAAAGTCTGCTATGTAATAAGCAAAATAATTTAAACAGAAAAAATTGTGATTGGCACTTCTAAAGATGTATCATGTCAGACTTGCAATGTCCAATTTTGTTTTAACTTCAAGTACCTAGCGAACTGAAGGTATCATACACATCTACTGACATTGTGCTGACAGTTTGTTATTAGCACCCTTTCTTTCAGGAGGATGGTGATCTACTGGGCTGTGTCCCCATCACGTATTGCTTCATCTCACGCAAGTCCCAGTACATGGCTGTCAGCGACATTGGAGGGTTCACGGTGGGCGAGATGTTCTACCCAACACCTGACCAGGGCTGCAGTGATGCTGATCAGTTTATCACAGGTAACAACAGTGTTCACGCTACAGTTTTTGACAACTGGTATTTTGTCTCTTACGTCGACAGTACCTTCAGTATAATTTCAGCCTCAATGCACTACAGCAGGAGATGGATCTACCATGATAATTCAAGGGTACTGCCAGATTAGCATGCCACCTGATCCATCTCCAACAAATGGTAGATTGTTGTCAAGTGACACCTCCCAAAATTTGGGAAATGCTCCCTTGAGGTTGAATGGGTTAATATATTTTTGGTATCTCTACAAGCAGTCTGTCTCAATTTTAATCATATGCATACATATTTTAATCATATGCATTCTGCCAGCGCTAGCCTCACCTATTCTGGTTTGTGAGTATCAATTTTAATCAGTATCATCACCCTCCTTTTACTGGACTTATGTGGTTCATTCCTTTCTCTGTTGTTTTATGTGTTTCAGGTCATAGCTACATGGAGTGGTTTGCACGGTTTGTTGAAGACCTGGAGACTAATGCCTTTCCTCGCATTGACAGCAGGATATTTCGGTGTGTATGCATGTGCCTTTACCTACAAGAGTTTGTGCAGTACACACTCAAAGGGAAATTAATCAGCAAACAATTATCATGAAGTACGAGACAGTCATAAACATCCCAGGGGATGTGTGTGAACATCATGTACTTCATACTTCGTGTTTTTCGTGGGCTAGTGATGGATGCCAGAAGGAATTGGCAGGGATCTGTTTGTCCGATGCTGAGTAATTTCCCTGTGGTATGTGAACTGTACCTACCAGCAGCAGTTGCCTCACCTATTTGATCTGGGAGAAGAGTGCCTGCAGTTTTGGGCTGCTTCATATGTGTCGGTTTACAGTCGCTCATCCTGCCTGATCCATCTGCAAGAAGCATAGATTCTCACAAACCCTTGCAGGATGCAGGGGCTCATGAGGATGTATACCTCTTGCTGACATACCAGCTATTCATCATGTTTATGGTGATAGCTAGGGTTAACTCTTTCGAGACATGCTGCATCCGGATTCACTGCTTTATGCCGCGAATCCAGATGCGGCACGTCTCGAAAGAGTTAAGAATACAATTGTTCCATTGACGATACATCTTTTTGTCTGTTGCTTTTGTTGCTTAACCCATTTAACCTCAAGACGTTATTTCCCAAATTTTGGAGGTGCTGGTTAGGGACTATGTACCTGTTGCAGGAGATGAATGACCATGATAATTCAAGGATAGTGCCAGATGAGCTTGTCACCTGAAGGCGCCAAGCTCATCTGGCACTACCTTTGAATTATCATCTCCTGCTGCATGGATTTGAGGTTAAATGGGTTAACCTTGACACTGACAGTGGTGGCAGATTGTGTTTTTGAAATCATAAACTCAGCAGCAAAGATCTCCAGCAATCGGAGGAGCGTGGATACAAGGTGGTTTCAGCAAGAGGCATTGATCTTCATGAGCCCTCCACAAATATTGTGGCACGTGAGGATTCATACCTCTTGCAGATGGGTCATATTTATTTTTTCTCAGCTGTGAACGGGTCAGTGCTGCAGTGTTGATTCTAGAGCGTGTTTTGCGCGATTTCTCGCAATATTTTGCTCCAAATCGCAAAAAAATACCGATAGCGAGGCCGAAGAATCGCAGAAAAAAGAAACTGGACGCTTTTTGCACGACCAGCACGGCCGCACCGCTGCTGCGTAAAAGCCTGCTCGAGCGTCTTGGTGCAGTGTGGCCTGAGTCGAGCCAGGGCAATTTCACTATTATTCACCTGTTTAACACGAACACAGATTCCATTCACAGAAAACCAATTCACGTGTCGCTCTCGCGCTGTGGAAGTACACATGACAGATCAGAGCGAACTCTAGTCTGTGATTGGCTGAATAGCCTTCGGCTGTTGTAATCTGTCTTCTCATTGGCTAGCATTTCTGTACTGTATTCATGTTGTATCATTCGTGTACCAACACAACCCTTTTACCGATGCGGGATTGTACTTCAGCCAATGTGTTGCTTTTATCTGAGGATTGTAACTTGGTATGGATTTTACCTGATGGATTTACATTAAATACTCGAGCTGTACACGTTTCCTTGTGTTTTCCTAGCGAGCTGAAGGTATGCATAGAAAGTACGATAATGTCGTGCACTTTTAACCTGGTACTCATTCACGCACACGTCTTACACACTTTCTCCTTGAGGGCCGTGATCAATTTTGAGGCCATATTGGTTAACACGAAATATGGTTAACACGAAGTGATTTTCCGTGTCCCCAGAAATTCGTGTTAAGCGGACTCCACTGTATGTATGAATGTGTGTATATATGTCGTTTTAAAGTAAGCAGTGCAACGCGATTTGAGGGCCTCCCTTTTACACCTTGAGGGGCTCCCTTTTTTGATTAGAGGGAGCCTTTGGGCTCACTTTTCTGAAATCCTAGAATCAACACTGGTGCTGATTTGTTTTAGTTTGTTTCAGTATGTTTGTAAGTTGTTGCTGTGATGTGTTTGCCATCTTAACCCTTTGTGTGTCGGTACCGGTTTTAGTTGCGATGATTCCTACAAGTAAAACTGCTACCGACACGCCAAGGGTTCACGTTTTCTCATACCTTTTCTTTTTCTTAGATTTTACCATGAGCCCGACTGTGTTGCTGTGACTGATGGCTGTTTCAAGGTCATCGCCTGTACAAGTTTCATGCCTGATCTGAGCACGATCAACCCTCCACACTATTTCTACGTATACCAAATCACGTGAGTAGCCGTGCTGTACAGTCAGTAAGTCAGTCAGACATGCAGACAGCCAGCCTGCCTACCTGCCTATCTGGTAATCCATTTAACCCCATTACCACATTTTCCAAATTTTGAAGGTGTCACCTTAAAACTAAGTATCAGCTGCAGGAGATGGATCAACCATGATAATTTATGGATAGTGCCAGATTAGCTTGGTGCCATCAGGCGCCAAGCTAATTTGGCACTATCCTTGAATTATCATGTTCAATCTGTCTCCTGCTGTAAGGTGTTGGGGCTAAATGGGTTAATGTGGAGCAAGTTTCCAAGACTTATCTCATGGGGAGCTGAAAGATCACATGAGTAGTCATGTTGACAAATCAGACAGCCTGTTAGCTGTAAAAATAGAAATACACTTTGGAAAGACAAAACAGTCGACGTGTTGTTTTTGTTGTTGTTTGAAATTTGATACTTTTTTTGTTGTAATAATTGTGTTTCACAGGATATTTATTTTTTGTCGTAATAATTGTCTTGTATTTCACAGGATATCTATGGACGAGCATGCAAGCAAGGATCTGTCTTGTCAGTTGGAGACGCGTCACTGGGTTATCACTGATGAAGATGGCCGAGAGGAACATGTTGATGGGCCAGGGGTTGTAGGTAAGTCTCTTTCGGTCTCTGCTTTTACTCTGGCTTTTGTTTCTTCAAAAACATTACCGATGACATGACTGAATGGAAGTGTCTACTACTTACTCATTCTAGCCTAAGAGCCAGTTGTGTTAAGACACAACCCGGGAGGCACTCGGGGAACCCCGAGGGGACCAAGAGTTGTCTCCCTATACCCACCACCCGGAAGCCGGGTACCCATAATCCCTCAGTCTAGTCTACTTAGGCGCACGATTCGGTCGTCTTGCGCTCGGCTCTAGCCTACGGACTTTGGTTTTCGACCGTTCTCGGGTTCGGACTTGCTGTTGGAATGAAGAGCGGGAGATAGGATCGTTTCGTCGGCCCTGCCTGTGCTGCTGCGTGGTTTTCTCGTCCCCACTGCTTGGCGCCTGCGCTTCGGCCTCTGGTGAGCTGTCCGGTGATCTTCGCCGGTCGTGCCAGGCGGGTTTTTGGACGTCTCCCCCCGTTCCCCTTCGGCGGAGAGGTAAGGTAGCGGGATTGACCCTCGGCTGGTTCCCGGGCTGGGCACTGGTTGTGCAGGTACGAAGTTTTTCGTCTTCTTCTCACTGTAATTGCGCCCCCACTCACCTTCGGTGAATCGTAGAGAAGTTTCCTACGCTTTTGTACCTTGGGTGTGGAGAATTCTTTTACTCCATGGCCTGATTAGCTGAGTGGCACAGCTTGAGTCACGCCTTGTCTTCGCGTGGTTTGTTCGGGACCAGCGCCTGTTCTGTTGTCGCTCACGGGTGGTGGATTTAAGCGCACACTCGCATACGCAGGCATATGCGGTAGACAAGTACTCACGTACCTTAGAGAGTGGATATACGTTCCGGCGGGCAGCTGGGGGGTTTACGCTCCTTGGCTGGGCGGGCCCCTCGTGGCATGTCCACATAAAGTGGTGATTTTCTGCCCCAGATGTTTTTCTTGTCTTGATTGTCATTGCGTATTGAGTTGTATAGCATGCGGCCGGTGTTGGTTTTTTTTTTTTTTCCACACACGGTCACCCTTAGTAATAATGTTTGGGGGCCTGACTCCTTTTGTCACAGGGGTTGGTACATATGTTGTTGCTCACCTTAGCACTTGACGGTGGTGAATCTACCTCGTTACTGCACTGCTAGATTGCAGACGTGCAGTTTGGTACCTCGCTTCCGTCATGACGTATTCGTCTTTTGTGTACATATGTTGTTCCCTCGCCTTAGCGCTTGGCGGCAGTGGGCCTGCTTGCTTACTGCACGGCTAGTTGTCGGCATGCAGTTTGCAGACCTGTTTACCCAAGAATACACTTTTTGGAGAAACTGACAACTCACTGGCTTGGGAATAATTACACATGTGAGGTCCAAAGTACACAATTAGTCAGTTGAAAGTACACTGACTACACCCAGGGGGTAAACAGGTCTGAGTTTGGTACCTCGCTTCTGTCATGACATGTTTGACTTTTGCTACATATGTTGGTTGCTCACCTTAGTGCTTGAGGGCAGTGAGTCTACCTTCTTGCTGCACTGCTGGCGTGCAGGCTTGACAGTCTGTTACCCCGCTTGGTGCTTGTGTGTTTTGTTGTTACGAAGGCTACCTTTCGTGGCTTAGTCCCACAGGACTCGCCCGCAGGCCTTCGGGTGTTATCTGTTGCAGGGATGCGCTACCCATTCACACAGATGACAGTGGCTAGTTCAGCCCCCAGGGGTCTTTCGCCACTGCACCGGATGCCCCGCCGACCATGCTTGCCTTGCAAGCGATCGGCACCGGTTTAGGCGCCTTCCAGACACTGCGGGTTTCCGCACGACAACGGACTGCCCTGGGAGAGAAGCCACACCGGATGTCGCGACTAGTGCGCGAGCATGGATCGTGGAGGCCGCTGCCAGGGGGAGCGCACGGGAACAGCCTCTGGCAAGGCCCGCTCGGAAAGACAATTACGCACACGTCCGACGTCTTAGGACGTTGCAGTACACTACCACCTTGAGAGGACAAGCAGCTTCTCGGCTGTAAGCCCCAGCCCGGCTGCTACTGGTAGGTGTGTTCTTCATGTCCAGGCAGCGCCCATTGGGACTAGGCCTGTCTTCCGACACGGGAGGTGCCTCCTACCACATTGGGTTGATTGCGTCACCTGGCCTCAGCAGCGCGGATGGCAGCATTGAAGCGTCTGCAGGCGGGAGCGACCTATGCTGTTGGTGCTTGAAGGATCCCGTTCCGCCCCGATGAAGAGGGGCATGCCGATGTCCTTCACGCAAGGCAGATGGTCCGGTGGCCGTCGGACAACCACTGGGTCGGGTCTCCTATGCGCAGGATGTGGATACGCCTTCCAACGTATCCTTGGCACCGGTCGCTTAAGACCAGGACGTCCCTGTGGGAATCCCCACACCGGATTCAGTGGACTAGTGCACGAAGTGGGCCTGGATCGATGAGGCCGCTTCCAGGAGGGAGCGCGCCCGGACTAAGACTTCCAAGAATCCATGTCCACTTTCTGCCCCACTTGTCTCCAAGAAGCCCGCGGGATCCCGCTGGGGGTCCCCCTTACCGGCAAGAAAGCCCGCCTCCCTCGGAGCCCGGCTCAGAGACATTCACGTGCACGTCCAGGGACTCTAGTAAGAATGCTCGTCTCCAAGGAAGCGGAGACTACTATCAACACAGTTCCGGGCCACCTCTCGTCCCGCTCGCTCTGCGCGGCGCCAGAGTAGGGACCACTATCGGACTGCTGAGGACATGCAAGCTATGCGGAGGCTTCCAGTGGCCGTCGGATAACCATACAGTCTGTCTCCTGTGCGCTGGGTGTGCTTCCGACCACTCTTGTAACGTCTGTGCTACCTGGCCGGAGCGGCGATGGTCTAATCTCTGGAACTTTAGAGGAGGGAGACTCCTACCCTCTCGGGTACTTGAAGATTGCCGAGACGCCTTCCGCTGTGCCCCCGGCACCGGACGTGCGAGACCAGCTGGATCCGACACAGAAAACGCCACTGAGTAATCGAGGGATTAGTGCAGTGTGGGAGTTCGACCGTCAAGACCGCCTCCATTAGAGAGCGCGCCCGGATACAGCTGGTGGAAAGAACCCGCCTCTCCCAAGAGCCTGGTTTGGTGGGACGCTCGTGGCGTCCCTCCTCCACCGTCGTTCCCCACTCGTCTCTGAAGAAGCCGCCGGGATCCCGCTGGGGGTCCCCTGGCCGGCAAGAAACCCGCCTCTCCCAAGAGCCTGGTTCACAGAGACATTCACGCACTCGTCCGGAACCTCCTGGTGGTGAAGAGCGTAGACACAAGGATTCTACTCGACGTTATCGCTCTCCCTCGCAAGATCATAAGAGGACCTTCCCGCTCGGGTGCTTGGAGTTGCCCAAGACGCCTTCCACTGTGCCCCCGGCACCGGACGCGCGAAACCAACTTGATCCGACACAGAAGACGCCACTTGAGTAGTCAACGGATTAGTGCACAGAAACCCGCCTCTCCCAAGAGCCTGGTTCGTTCCCCACTCATCTCTGGCCGCAGGGATCCCCTTGCCGGCAAGCAACCCGCCTCTCCCAAGAGCCTGGTTCACAGAGACTTACTCATCCGGATCCTCCTGTTCGCGAGGATCGTAGGCGCTGGGATTCTACTCATCGTTATCGCTCTGCTTCGCAAGATCGTAGGAGGACCTTCTCCACTCATCGTTCGACGGATCAGGACTCCCTCGACTGGTTTCGCCTTCTTCGCGTTCCTCATCTCGTTCGGACTCCCGTTCGTCCCGTTCCTCTTCCCATCGACCGGCCACTTCCCCTTCCCTCGTCCTCTCCGTTCCGTTCCTCCTCGTCGCAGCCGTTCTCCTCGTCGGAACCCGCCTTCGGCAAACGGGAGAACCTCGCCGCGTCGCTCCGTCTTCGCTCTCCCCTTCGGAGGGAGTCTTCGACCTGCGGTTCGCCGTCAGCGGGATTCCCTCCCTCGGAGCCCTCCTCGGTCGCCGGTTCCAGACAGCGGGATTTTGACACCCTGAGTTTGACGGCTGACGACCCCTCGGACTGGTTGCTCGGACGTCTCAGCCGTTTCTCCTCTTCCTCTTCTTCGGCTTCCAGTGCTGCGGTTCCATCAGACCTGTTCTTCTGCGCGGATGGACACTCGGCCGGCGCTGGACGGGACATCCAAGCTCATCGCCGCCGCCCTGCTGCGGAAGTTGCCCGGCATCGCCCCTTGACTCACCGGGGGTCTCATCCATCGTGGACACTGGGGAACCAAGGCGCAGCCCCTTCTCCCTGACGGCTAACCATCTCGACAACTCTCGTTGGGCACCCGGGGGGTGCCGTACTTCGGACAGGTGGTACCGCTTGGCTGTGCTCGGGGTGGAGGCCTAGCCACTACACGGAGTCGAATCTACTCACCTTAGTCGTCTCTAAGCCCGGCTGCTCAAGCTACGCTTCCTACTTCCGTGATTCTTCTCGAGGTCCAACCCTCAGACCTTCGGACTTCGCGGACAAGAGCGTGCTTAGCTTGGATCTGACGCGGACTACTAGGCCTGCTTCTTCTGCTCGTGGGGGGAAGGATAGGTCACAGGAGCTTCTCCTCTTCGGCTACGCGACAGCGGAGGTGTTCTTCCAGGTTCAGGGCAGCTGGCGATCCTCCGACCAGTGCATACCCCCTACCCTGGTGCTTGGGGAAAGAACTTCATCTCCCTCCGTGCGTGACGCTACCTGGACCGACGGTAGATCTGGGCCAGTCTTCCCCGGTGGGACCAGTGGCTACACACGGAATACACCAGGACACCTTCGGAGGATCGGCGCATGAGACCAGGATGATCCTACGTTTTCAGTGGACTGGGGCACAGGATGGGGCCTTGACCGAGGCCGCTACCCGGACGGAGCGAGCCCGGACACAGCTTTTGAGAAGCAGAGAACTCGCCTCACAGAGCCCAGTTCAGAGAGTCGCGCTTGGCGACGTCCCACGTACAATCTCGGTACCCACTCGTCTCCAAGTAAGCCGCCGGGATCCTGCTGGGGGTCCACTTGCCGGCAGGAACCCGCCTCTCCTCAGAGCCCGGGTCGGAGAGACTTACACGCGCTCGTCCGGAGCCTCCTGTCGACTCCCCTCGGGAGGAGTCATCGAATGCTACGTCTTGCCCTTGCAGCCATACGGCGCCTGAGGGATGTTGCCGTGGTGGATTGGTTAACGAGCTTCAGGAGCTACGCCTCACCCTGTCTGCCTACAGTTCGAGGGAACAATTACGTACAGCTCCTCTCGGACCATACCTTACCTGGACCGCTGCGCCTTGGTCCACAGGTTCACCTTGCGCCCGCTTACGGGGCGCTATTCCACCAGGAGACCACATAGCAAATCCCTGTACAAGCCTCACGGGTGCCTACGACATAGCCGTTCGCTTCGGACGCGCTCGCCTCTTTGCCGGTTCCGGCAGCACTGACGCTACATGCCGGACGTTCCTCCTGGTTAAGCTCAGTCATACGTTCTGAATTACAGGACCCCTCCCTCAGGGAGGTTAGAGGCTACAGGTACGTTATCAAGGCACTTGCAGGGCCACGAACGTCACATTCGTCAGGGACTGTACTGTCTTGCACTTCGTGGCTACTGGAGGCTGGCGGGCAGGATGACTTCGCCCGCCTCGATTGCAGAGCTCTGCCAGGCCAGAG
The DNA here is from genome assembly GCA_036245525.1 of Semisulcospira habei. Taxonomy (NCBI): domain Eukaryota; kingdom Metazoa; phylum Mollusca; class Gastropoda; family Semisulcospiridae; genus Semisulcospira; species Semisulcospira habei. Next base: position 134,230,419 of record BTPG01000006.1, read on the forward strand.
AGACTCCTCGCTCTGGTGGAGGCCTTTTTGCGGGGGGCACAACTCCCTCATGGCGCCTCAGCGCCGTAGGTATTCACCTACCTAGGGTCGTCGGGAGTTTGCGTTAGGGAGGACGGCCCTTGGGCCCTAAGGTGTGCTGGAGCGCGGCACCCACCTCCTGTTCGCAATTCTTCCATTCAGTCATGTCATCGGTAATGTTTTTGAAGAAACAAATTCATTTTTCTTTAAAAGGTATTTTTTCGAAAAATACTTACCGATGACATGACTCAAACGACCCTCCCACCTGCCCCGCTTGCCGCTCGTGCGCCAAGTATCCTGACTGAGGGATTATGGGTACCCGGCTTCCGGGTGGTGGGTATAGGGAGACAACTCTTGGTCCCCTCGGGGTTCCCCGAGTGCCTCCCGGGTTGTGTCTTAACACAACTGGCTCTTAGGCTAGAATGAGTAAGTAGTAGACACTTCCATTCAGTCATGTCATCGGTAAGTATTTTTCGAAAAAATACCTTTTAAAGAAAAATGAATTTCAAGAGGAAAGCTAATCCCCTTGTGCAGTGAATTGAATGATATGAATAAAATGAATTTTATTTAAGGTCTCTTCTCATCTTGGTGATTTTAGACAAACAAAACAACAAAAAACTCTTTAAACTTGAAACTGAATAATCTAAACTATTCAGGTATTACAAATGTTCACCTGTAGGGGTCTGACAAATTAAATTAACACTAGTTGCTATTCGTGTATGTAAAATATCTTTGATGTTTCCTGCAAGATCATCAATATTTCTATCATTTTGGCTGAACAAATGTGTAGTAATTGGGCATTCAAGTATTATATAATAAATAGAGAGAGGATGTTAATGTTTTTTGTATTGGTGGCAGAATATGCAAATAAATTTACCCCTTGGCTGACGGTTGCGGTTTTGGTTGCGATGATTCCTGCAGAAATCATCGTGACAAAAACTGCTACGACACACAGAGGATTAAGAATGTTTTCAAATCTGCAGGCGAGTACCCAGTTATGACTCCTGGCTCCACGTTTTCATGGACAAGTTGCACGACCTTCAGCACAACGTATGGCAACATGAGGGGACACTTCACCATGAAGAACTTGAAAACTGGTGAGTCTCCATCGTAGTTTATCCCGTTTTGCCCCGACGCACTACAGTATGAGACGAATCGACCATGATAATTGAAGGGTAGTGCCAGATTAGCTTGGCGCCATCAGGTGCCAAGCTAACCTGGCACTACCCTTCAGTTATCATGGTCGACCCATCTTCTGCAACTGGTATTTAAATGACACCTCTCAAAAATTTTGGAAATGGGGCCTTGGGGGTTAAACGGGTTATATGCGTTGGCATCATTCTCCGTATTGCTCCGCAAACCACAGGTCAGGCCGCGATGGTAGATACCTGTACAGTCTGCGTACCAAGACACAGTTCACGCACAAAAAAGGGGATCAGGGGATCCAACTGTTTGTATGGAAAGCACTCAATGCTGGACAAACAGCCAGATCTCTGAAGGGGTCAAGGGGATCTGTTCCCTTGTCCAGCATTGAGTTATTTCCCCATAACCTCTTCACTGCCAAGAAGAGAGTGAACATAATCCAACTGCAAGAGACATAGATCATCATGAGGGGGTGGGGAGGGGGGGGGGGCTCATGAGGATCGATGCCTGTTGCTGATCCAGCTTTGTACCCATGTTCCTCGGACAGCTAGGGCTCTTTAACCCATTTGACCCCAAGGCCGCGTTTCCCAGATTTTGGAGATGTCACCTAACGACAATGTACCAGTTGCAGGAGATGTAATGACCATGATAATTCAAGGGTAGTGCCAGATGAGCTTGGCGCCTGATGGCGCCAAGCTGATCAGGCACTACCCTTGAATTATCATGGTCAGTCCATATCCTGCTGTAGGGTGTTGGTGCTAAATGAGTTAGATTTGAATTAACAAATATTTCATAAACACAATCTGCATTCGCTCGCAGTGAAAAGGTTAGAACATATACCAGTACTTAGGATTTGATGCCGTCGGGGAGGGTTAAAAGGATCTTCGTTTATTTAGAATTTGCTGCCATCTGGGAGGGGTAATAGGATCTTCACTTGCTGCCGTTGGGGAGGGGTAAAAGGATCTCATTTATTTAGGATTTGCTGCCATCTGGGCGGGGTAAAAGGGTCTTCATTTATTTAGGATTTGATGCCATCAGGGAGGGGTAAAAGGATCTTCATTTATTTAGGATTTGCTGCCATTGGGGAGGGGTAAAAGGATCTTCATTTATTTAGGATTTGCTGCCATTGGGGAGGGGTAAAAGGATCTTCATTTCATTTATGTGCTTGTCCAGCTTTGTGCTATTTTTTCTTTGATATGTGCACTGTCTTTTTGTGTCATATATTTCTCTGTCCTGTATATTTCAACAGGTGATGAGATGTCCATTATGTGTCCCGTGTATCACATGAAGTGCCTTCCCTACAGAACGGCGCGAGAGCGACGGCAAGCCATGCTGGAAAGGAAGAAGAACTTGTGACCGAAAGGAACTTAGTCTCGTTTTTTTTCTCTGCATTTAATACCTTTGTGTATGTGCTACTGGCTGCGTGCACAAAGGAGTTGTATTAACCCCCATGTTCTGGCAAACACCAGTGTTGTGAACAGTGGAGGTGGCTGCATGCACAAAAGGGTTCGGTCTGAGCATGTGGTATGCTATATGGTCTGCTATGTGCAGATGCAAGATTTTTTTCAATGCGTTTTATTCTCCAGCTTTGGGGCAAACAACCAGCAATCTCAAAATAATCACCTGCTAAGCAGTGCAATAGAGCCATGATTGATGAATCGACCATGACAGCTCCAGGGTAGTGTCTGCTCAGCATGGTGCCTAAAGAGGCACTGCCCTTGGGCTGTCATGGCTGAACCATTTCATGCAGGTAACCCCTACCCTGCCTTCGGACACGGATTGTGTTTCTGAACTCTTTGTGAATTAAGCGCCCAAGAACCCTAACAGTCCAAGAAACACGGGTACAAAGTGGTGTCCGCAAGTGGCATAGATCTTCCTGAGCCCCCGCAACTTCAGGGGCTCCTGAAGAGCCCCTGCAGTTGCGGGGGCTCATGAAGATCTGTGTCTCTTGTATGTGAGTCATGTTCATTTGTTCTTAGCAGTGAAAGGGTTAATAAAGGAGTAAATGAGACAATGTCGCTGTTCAAATTGTGAGCAGATGGATACGTGCAGAAGGCTGTTTTTGTGAACTCTCCACACTAATGATCACAGTAGTTTTTGTTCTTACTATTAACCCATTCAGCCCTGATGCACTACAGCAGGAGATGGGTTGACCATGATAATTCAAGGGTAGTGCCAGATCAGCATGGCATCTCGGTGCCAAGCTCATCTGGCACTGCCCTTGAATTATCATTCTCAATCCATCTCCTGCAACAGGTGCATAGTCGTTAGATGACGCCTCCAAAATTTGGAAAATACGTGCGTCAGGCTGAATGAGTTAAATGTGTAAATGAACCTGCACTGAAATGAATACAGTACTCATAACAACTACGTCTTGTTTGTAGTTTAGTGTTACCTCAGTCATTTTATGTTTACAGACAATTTTATCATGTATTCTAATGCTGAGTTGTGTGAGTAATGGTCACACGGTATCTGCTGCTTGGGTTTGTTTTGATGTACCATGGAGATAGCATGCTTGCGTCTGCGATATTTTAAAATATGATATTTTTTGTTTCCTCAAAACACATTACCGATGACATGACTGTCTGGAAATAGTCTACTTGCTTACCAATTTTAGCCTAAGACCCAAAGGGTCCCCCCAGGAGGCTCTCGGGGATCCCTAACAGGGGCGAGAGTAGCCTCCCCTGCCCATCCGGTCACGTGCCCGGTGGTGTCTCCTTTAGCCAGTTGTCTACTTCGCTGTTAGCGTTCGGACGCTTTTACCTGAGCCTCTGACCCTTGGAAAGACTGTGTACGGTTCGACCGTCCCTTACCGGCCTGCCTTCGCCTAGCCTCTTGTCTACTGCGTCTGGCGTGGCCTCCGTCTTCGCTGTTAGCCCTCATCTGTGCCTCGTGCGCTTGGCTGGCCCTGGAACCTTCTAGGCTTCTGTCGCGCGGTGGTTGTGCTTCGTCACCCTGCCTTTCCGCCATGGACAGGTAAAGTCTCGGCCGTTTCCTACGTCTCGCCTGGCTGGGCCGGACGTCGGGCTTCGCTCGAGCTACTGTTGTTTTCTCTTCGCATTTCACGGTGAGTTTCCAGTGTTTCTTGATTCGAAGCTTTACATGGCGGGGTTCGTTACCCGCCGCCGGTCGCCTTTCATGTTTGGGTCTGGGTTGCAGTTACCTAGTGCGCCTCTCCCCAGTACGGCGACTTCCAGTGACCTACTGTCTGGTACTTGTGCTTCGTCACTCAGCCGTTCCGCCATGGAAAGGTAAAGTCTCGGCCGCTTCCTACGTCTCGCCTGGCTGGGCCGGACGTCGGGCTTCGCTCGAGCTACTGTTGTTTTTCTCATTGCATTTCACTGTCAGTTTCGTGTGTTTCTTACATTTCGAAGCTTTAAATGGCGGCGTTGTTACCCGCCGCCGGTCGCCTTTCATGTTGGGTTTGGGTTGCAGTTACCAAGTGCGCCTCTCCCCAGTACGGCGACTTCCAGTGACCTAGTGTCCGGCGCCTGTGCTTCGCCACTCTGCCGTTCCGCCATGAAAAGGTAACGTCTCGGCCGCTTCCTACGTCTCGCCCTGCGGGGCCGGACGTCGTGCTTGGCTCGGACTTCTGTTTGGTTTCTCTCCGCGTTTCACGGTGAGTTTCGCTCATTACTTCCTTCGGAGCTTTACCTGGCGGCGTTAGTTGCCCGCCGCCCGTCACCTTTCATGTATGGGTATGTGTTGCAGTACCAAGTGCGCATCTGCCCAGGACGGCGACTTCGTGGCCTGGTGTCTGCCACACAGTCTGTCAACCGGGTGCCGCCTGCTCCTCTGTCATCGGCTGCGCTGGCTGCCCCTCTTGACTGGAGGTTCTCGGTCTCTACTCTGGTTCCACCGCCGAGCGACCCGCGACTTTCTGTCTTCCTGGGGACCTCCCGCGGCACGGTGGGATTGTTCAAGCTCCCCTCGGACTTGGGATACCCACACCTCACGTCCCTGGTAAGTTGGTCGCTTCTTGTAGACGCGTTAAGCCCGCTGACTCCTCCGGCGAGTCGCCAAGCCGGCTACGTGCCCCCCTCCTTAAAAATAGGAGCCCCGGGCGCCGCGACCTTGTCGCCTTTAGTTCATGCGTCGGCCTTCGGCCAAACCTTAAGCCCGCTGACTCCTCCGGCGAGTCGCCAAGCCGGCTACGTGCCCCCCTCCTTGAGCCCCGGGCACCGCGACCCTTGTCGCTAAGCCCTCGTCTGCGCCTCGTGCTGCTACCGGGCCTGTGACCTTGCTGCGTCTTCTCGTCGCTCACGGTGGTTTGCGCTTCGGCGCCACCATGGAAAGGTAACGTCTCGGCCGTTTCCTTCGTCTCGCCCGGCTGGGCCGGACGTCGGTCTCGTCTCGACCTGTTTTGTTTTTTCCCGCATTTCGGCTTGAGCTTCACTCGTTTTCTCGTTCGGAACTTATTTTGGCGGGTTAGTTTCCCGCCACCGGTCGCCTCTCACCTTTTGGTTTGTGTTGCAGTTATCAAGTGCGCACCTGTCCCCTGTGTGGCGACTTTCAGTGGCCCAGTGACCGGCATAAATTCTGTCTTCTGTGTTCCAGCTGCTCCTCGGACCTGCCCTGCACTGTCTGCTCTTCGTGGCCGGAGGTTCGTTGGTCGGAGCTTTGGAGGTTCTACCGGCGCGACCGACCTGTCACAGCTCGCCGGGACCCAGTCCAGCTCCCCCCCTCGGACGTGGAGATACGCACACCTCGTCTTCTCGGTAAGACTATTGCTGCTACGGTGTCCGCACCGCCCTTGCCCGCTGACTCCTCCGGCGAGTCGCCTAGCCGGCTTAGTGCCCCCCTCCATGAGCCCCGGGCACTGCGACCTCTGTCGCCTGTTAGCAGACGCGTCGGCCTTGCGGCCTCTCCGTCTAATGGTGCCCCGCTCCTTGAGAAGGAGCCCCGAGCACTGCGACCGCTGTCGCCTGTGAGTAAACACGTTGGTCCTTCGGCCTCTTCGTCTAATTGTGCCCCGCTCCTTAGGAAGGAGCCCCGAGCACTGCGACCACTGTCGCCTGTGAGTAGACGCGTCGGCCTTTTGGCCTCTCAATCCAGTCGTGCCCCGCTCCTTGGGAAGGAGCCCCGAGCACTGCGACCGCTGTCGCCTGTGAGTAAACACGTTGGTCCTTCGGCCTCTTCGTCTAATTGTGCCCCGCTCCTTGGGAAGGAGCCCCGAGCACTGCGACCACTGTCGCCTGTTAGCAGACGCGTCGGCCTTTTGACCTCTCAATCCAGTCGTGCCCCACTCCTTGAGAAGGAGCCCCGAGCACTGCGACCGCTGTCGCCTGTGAGTACACACGTTGGTCCTTCGGCCTCTTCGTCTAATTGTGCCCCGCTCCTTGAGAAGGAGCCCCGAGCACTGCGACCACTGTCGCCTGTGAGTAGACGCGTCGGCCCTTTTGGCCTCTCCATCCAGTCGTGCCCCGCTCCTTGAGAAGGAGCCCCGTGCACTGCGACCACTGTCGCCTGTGAATACACGCGTTGGCCTTTCGGCCCTTCATCTATTCGTGCCCCGCTCCTTGAGAAGGAGCCCCGAGCACTGCGACCGCTGTCGCCTGTTTGCAGACGCGTCGGCCTTTCGGCCTCTCCGTCTAGTCGTGCCCCGCTCCTGGGGAAGGAGCCCCGAGCACTGCGACCCCTGTCGCCTGGTTCTAGACGTGTGGGCCTTAAGGCCCCCCCTTCTAAGCCCGCAGACTTCTACGACCAGTCGCATAGCCTGTTACGTGCCCCCCTCCTTGAGCCCCGGGCACCGCGACATTCGTCTCCGCGTCCGCCTGCGCGTGACCGGACTGACCGTTCCCGTTCTTCCAGGCGCCGCTCTAGGGACCGTCGGCTTAGCCCCCGTCGCGTCGATAGGATTCGTAGCCCCCGGCATTCATCGTCGTCACGCTCGGCTTCTTCCTATGCTTCCCGTCGGCGCAGTCGTTCGCCGCAACCCTGGTCCTCTCGGCGCCGCTCTCCGCGCACCCCTCGTAGGAGTCACAGAGACGTCAGGACTCCGCCTCGTTCTACGCGTAGTCGATCCCATCGGGACTGGCGCTCGCTTCGTTCTAAGCATCCTTCGCCTTCCACTTCCCCTCGGCGTCAGCAACCTAGCCCCTCGGCTCTTCCTCCGCCCCCTGCGCGCGCCGGTCTGCCCCTGTGCTTCGGGCTTCTCCCCAGCCTCCTCCTGCCTGGACCTGTCCGCTGCCTCTGCACGTCCCGATCCATCTAGCCTCACGCCGGTACCTCCGCCTTGCCATCGACGGGATTGTCTTCCAGTTTCGAGCCCTCCCCTTCGGTCTCAACCTCAGCCCATGGGTCTTCACGCGGATCATGAATGCCGTGGTAGCCAGAGCCCGCCGTTCTTCCTCTAGCCCGATCTCCAACTACTTGGACGACCTCCTTCTGCTGAACCAGTCGGTGGCCTCTCTCCTTCCGGACAGGGATTCTCTTCTCCTCCTGTTATCCCGCCTGGGCTTCCTGGTCAACGCTGGCAAGTCCGACCTCTCGCCCTCTCGCCACTTCGTACACCTGAGGATGGACTTCTTGACCGACCGCAACCTAGTGCGTCTTCCCGAGCCTCGGATCCGGACACTCGCCGACCCTTGGTGGCGCAGGAAGCGGCGGTCCCCGCCAGGGTGTGGCTCCAGCTCCTCGGCCTGATGAGTGCCACGGCAGATCTCCTTCCCCTCGGTCGTCTGTACTCTCGTCCTCTTCAATTGCATCTTCTCCTCCACTGGAGACCGTCCTCCGGCGATCTCTCCACCCTGCTGCCGATACCTCCTATGCTGCGGTCCCATCTGCTTCGCTGGACGGACGTTTCTTGGCTCGGCTCCGGGATTCCCCTGACCTCACCTCTGCCCCGTCTCTCTCTCTGCGTCGATGCCAGTCTCGCCGGGTGGGGCGCTCACCTTCTCCCGAGTTTTCGCTATGCGGCCGGCCGCTGGAACGAGGACCTAGTTTCGCGGCACATCAACTGGCTGGAGCTGAATGCAGTTTGGCAGGCCCTCCGCGCTGGGGAACCCGACCTTCGGACACAGGACCTCCTTGTCCTCTCCGACAACTCCACGGTCGTCGCTTACATACAGAAGCAGGCAGGGACCCGCTCGCCCGACCTCTGCATCCTTCTCTACCGACTCCTTCGCTGGTGCGAGGACCGCGGCATCTCCCTACGAGCCCGTCACATTCCAGGTCACCTGAACGTTTTGGCAGACTCCCTCTCTCGGCGGGGCCAGCTTCTTCACACAGAATGGACCCTGCGCCGGGACATCTTTCGCCTGACCTGCGAGCGTTGGGAGACCCCCCTTGTCGACCTCTTCGCCACCAGGTGGAACCACCAGCTTCCCCTCTTCGCTGGCCTGGGCGGTCGATGCGCTCTCGATTTCTTGGGACGGACTAGTTGCCTACGCCTACCCTCCGACGGTCCTGGTCCCCAAAGTCCTGCTCAAGCTCCGGGGGTGCAACGCAGTCCTTCTCCTGGTGGCCCCGTTCTTCTGGGACAGATCTTGGACCTCCGACCTGCTCAGTCTCACCACGGATCCGCCCCTTCCACTTCCCACCCCTCGCACAATGCTCAAGCAGCCCCGCCAGCCGCTCTTCCACCCCTGCCCCGAGCGACTTCTCCTACCCGCCTGGCGATTGTGCGGCACGCCCTCTCCGCTAGAGGCTTCTCGAGTGCGGCAGTGGACGCTATCGCTTCAGCCCGCAGACCTTCCACCAGACGTGTCTACGAGGGAAAGTGGCGAGTGCTTCGTGCCTGGTGCTTTGACCGTCATCTCTCCCCCGTCGATCTGACGACCCCTCAGCTCGCGGACTTCTTCCTTTGGCTCTTCCATGACCAAGGTTTGGCTCCCATCACGATCCGTGGCTATCCCTCCATGATTGCCGACACCTACCGTCACCTCGGCCGTCCCGACCCTGGTGCCTGCAAGGACCTGGCCGACCTTATGGCGCATTTCGGCTTGCAGCGTCCGGTTCCTGCTCCCTCGTTCCACGCTGGGACCTCCCCTGGGTCCTCACCTGGCTGAATTCGGACCGTTTTGAACCGCTCCATCTGGCCAGCTTCGCGGGCGTGACTCGGAAGGCCTGCTTCCTGCTGGCCCTCGCCACGGCAGCCCGCGTCAGCGAGCTCCACGCGCTCTCGTCTCGCCCTTCCTGCCTGCAGTTCCGAGTGGATGGCTCCGTTTTGCTTCTCCCGGATCCGTCCTTCTCGCCAAGACTAGATCTCCCTTGACGGCGCCTCAGGTCATCGCTATTCGCCCGCTTAAGGGGCCCAACCTTCCTCGGGAGACTCGGCAGCAAGATCCAGTGCGTGCACTCCGTATCTACCTGCGTCGCTCCAAGTCCGTACGGAGGGGACGGACTCGTCTCTCTTTTGCCTCTGACCGCCGGCAGAACTGACATCTCTGCCCAAACGATCTCCTCCTGGCTCCGCTGGGTAATACGGTCCGCCTATTGCGACCTCTCCCCACAGGGAGCCGAGGCCCTCAGGATATGCGCCCATGAAGTTCGCGCTATGGCCGCAAGTCTCGCCTTTGACCGCAACTGCGCGGTTACGGACATTGTGGCTGCAGTGGGATGACGGGCCGAAACCACCTTTGCCCGCTTCTACCTCCGCGACCTGACGGTCCAGCGCGACAACCTCTCTCTGGTGGGCGACATCTCTGCGGCACAGCACTCCCTCCAGGCGCCCCTGGCGCCTTAGATATGCACTTCGCTAAAATTGTCGGGAGTGTGATCAGGAGTCTTCGTCCCTAGTGAGGTTTCAGAAAGGGATTCTGCGGCACCCTCCTCCTTTTTGGCATTCTTCCAGACAGTCATGTCATCGGTAATGTGTTTTGAGGAAACAAATTAATTTTTCTCTAAAATGTATTTTTTCGAAAAATACTTACCGATGACATGACTCGGAGGTCCCTCCCTCCTCCCCGCTTGCCGCTGAGGAGACACCACCGGGCACGTGACCGGATGGGCAGGGGAGGCTACTCTCGCCCCTGTTAGGGATCCCCGAGAGCCTCCTGGGGGGATGCCCCACCCGGGTCTGCCCTGGGGGACTTGGGTGGGGTTAGGTATTTTTTAGTTCCCAGGGTCACCCTGGTCAGCCCCACAGGGTGGGTATATCTCTCTATTCTGGGGCATGTGTTTCTGTCTACCCTTGGTCCCTTCACCTGTATTTGCCTTTTTAAAACTCTCCCTACTGTCTGCACTGCCTGTAGCTCTTGATATTGGATGTGTGTTGCTAAATGGTCTTAGCTTTATTTAGGCCCATGTGTTAGGTTTATTTAATGTATTTGACCGGCTGGCGACATACATTCAATGTTCTGTTTAGTTTTTTTTTTTTTTTTTTTTTTTTTTTTTTTTCACAAGCAGTGCAGGCACGTCCTGAGAAAGCCTTGTTGCTGTCGGGACGTTAAGCAATGTACAATCAATCAATCAATCCTGGGGGGACCCTTTGGGTCTTAGGCTAAAATTGGTAAGCAAGTAGACTATTTCCAGACAGTCATGTCATCGGTAAGTATTTTTCGAAAAAATACATTTTAGAGAAAAATTATTATTTGTGGACATTTCGTTTCAGTTTATTTCCTGCATTGCATGTGATTGCTTTCACAGACACGTGAAAATGAAATGTATATAATTATGTTGAAATGAACATGAATACATGTGTTTGCATGTTCGAGTGTGTGTGTGCACGTGCGTGAGATGGGTCACATTAGTGCACTCATTAATACCTGCAAATGATGGATATGTCTGTAAAGACTATACAAGCTGTGGGAGATGGATCAGTCATGATAGATGGTAGTGCCAGATTAGCTTGGTGCCTCAGGTGCCAAGCTAATCTGGCACTACCCTTGAACTATCATGTTACATCATGAACTATCATGTAACTGTCTGTTACAATGGTGTCTGAATGCATTGAATGAAGCTGTTATCTGTTCCCTAGCTTGCAAGTTCCTAGTTTGTTTAGTAGTTCAGTGTTCAAAGCCTTATTGATTGGGAAAGGCAGCAGAATACAAGGCGTCATCAGCCAAGAATGAGAGTGTTGCTGTACTCGGCGTTTGATTTTGAGTCCAGCCGAATTTATTCAACTTTTCAAATTACTCACTTCGAGCGGCCACATACTAAAGTTTTTTAAATGCCTGAAAAAGTCTGCACAAAAATATTTTTTGGAGAACGTCAAGCTGTGTTCACCATTAATTTAGCCTCAGTGTCTTTTTATTGTGTTACAATAGTGAAAAATCTGTTCAGAACTGTGAATTTTTGCCCAGTTATTCAATAAATGTCATTCTAACCAATAGCCTCATAGGTTTTGGGTGGCACTTGTGGTTTCAAGAAGAATCTGAGCGTTAATATTCATGGCTTACACATGTTGAAAGACATCTAAAAAACGGGTTGATTTATAATTCAAATGTAAATACACGTAACTTTGATTATAACATGATCAGATATAACAAAGTTGAATATGACAATGGTTTCTTAGAGCTCCCAGACAAACTTTTGTATCTAAATGACTCCACATGTAATGCATTTTTAACCTTTATCATTAGGAATACATCAGTGTGTGAAATAAGTTTGACTAAAATAGTTCCAAGGGTAGTGCCAGAATAGCTTGGCGCCTCTAGGCGCCAAGCTATTCTGGTACTACCCTTGAACTAAAGCCATTCTTCTGTATCCTTATCTGTAAGTACTATAATGCAGCTTGCATATGGCAGTGTATAAATTTGAAGCTTTTAGCCTCAGTATGATATGGGTTATTGTAACAACAAACATTTGCGGGTTCTTTGGAGTTCTGTTATATCAGAAATGTGTAAATATTTATGTGTGTTTTGTTTTTTCGTTATTCAGTGACGTTTTGGCTCAAGAAACGAAAGGTTAACCCCTTCACTGCCAGTGGAGGCGAATTGTATTTCTGAAATCGTTCAGAAACCCATCGGCCCAAGGAACATGGATACAAAGTGGCGTGAGCAAGAGACATAGATCTTCATGAGCCCCCGCAACTGCGGGGGCTCATGAGGATCAATGTCTCTTGCACTTGGCAGTGAAGGGGTTAAGAGTGGAAGTGCAAGCTTTTTAGACTGTGCCAAGAAATCCTCCGTCTTTTTGCGTTGATTTCTTTCTCTTTTTTTCCAGTACATGAACGAGCACACAAGGTGACTGATATATTGTCCATTGGTCTTTCAGTGAATAAAGGGCGTTGACACAGTATCATTCGTTTATTTCTGTGCCTTTTGGTCGTTGCTGTTTTGTTAATGTCTTTAGTGTTTCCAAATATGTCGCATTTGTTTTGCTCTTCAGTGTAGTATTATGGTGTCGACGGCAGCCGTCGAGTCGAGAACGTTGACAATATTGACAGCTTGCATAATCCCGGACCACGTGTCCATGACAGTGTTCACAGCGGTCGACGCTGGGTATTAGCACGGGGTATGTACTGACCTGCGAGGTTTACCAGCTCATCAGAACTTAATGCGTGTGTGTTAACTCCTTCCCTGCCAGCCACGGGACTTTTCTTTGGTTTCTGAAATCTGTCTTTATTCAACGACCAACAGCCACAACTGTCCAAGGAGCATGGAGATATACTGGTCTCAGCAAGAGACATAGAACCTCCAGCCCCCGCAGTCGCTGGTGCTCATAAGGATCTATGTATCTTGCAGTTGTATCCTAGTAGGGGGGGGGGTTTGAAAAAAGGGACTTTGAAATGGCCCGGGGGGGGGGGGGGGGGGGCGGAACCCCTGGATCCGCCCTTGCTTAGCAAAAAGCTAAAAGTCATACGGCTGTGGGTGTTATGCCACCTTGTTATGAAAAACTGTCTTCCTCAAGGTTTTGGCCACAAAAGGTCTGTGACATCATTTTACTATTAGTGAAAAGGCTATTATGTTTAGAAGAAAGGTTCCGGGCCAGTACAGAGGCGGGTCTCGTGTCGTCATTTGGCTATCAGAAAGCCATCTTCGCCTGTAGGGTTTGGGTATCAAAGGCTTGCGAATTAAGTCACCTTTGTTATGAAAAGGCAGATTTAGCGAGGTTTAGGATGGAAAGGTGTAACTGAATTTGACACTTTACTGCACTGAAAAAAAAATCTGACACGGCAGGAGACTAACCCCTTCACCGCCAAAAGCAAGCTGGCGAACACCGTGCGGTTGCAAGAGGTCTATAGGTTCCATAGTCTCCGCTGCAAACCTGTCTAACGACTACTAGGTCTGTAAAACTTTGAAACACGTGACTCCAGTCAGTGACCGGCCAGAATGCCGCGCTAGAGAGTTTTCTAGCCTACTTTGTTCGCTTCCGAAATAGCGTGCCATTTCTCCGCTTAAAGGTCCGCAATTATAACGACAAGCTGACGATTTCATCCCAAAGTCTACCGTATTGTTTGGAGCTCACATGCGTTTATCTTTTAGGAACATTCAGAGTTGTTAATATTTTTAGGCTTATTATGCTGATCCATTTCTCTCCTCAATCTCTTAGCCAACCTCTGATCAACACACACCGCGTCGGCGCACACAACTTGAATCAAAGACGGACGCGCTTCTCGCCATTAGTACGCCTCTGTGGGCTCGTGTAGCGACAGGAATCCATCTTCTTCTACTCTAACTCCCACCCTCTGATTCACACACACACTGGCACACAGAAATAAAGACGGACACACGGCGATTCCCGCCATTCGTAAGCTCTGTGGTCTGGCGTAGCATAGCTATTCTAAAGAAACTGATAGCACGAGCAGCGAAATCAGTGACATCACTTCAAGCTTCACGTCATGGCATCATTACACGACGCCGTGTTCATAGTGACTCGATGTTATACGCCACTCATCGCAGTACTAACATTTGAGTATGAGAATCAACTTTGCAATCTTCTTGCTGATTTTCACACCTAGTGCTTACAGGTCACAATTTGACCTTAGTAATCCTATCCCAGGGCCGGGACAAACACTGAGCAGGCTTATGCAAACACTGTTTATGAAAAACCATGCGGGTATTAATAAGAAGAGCTTTTTTCGTAAAAGAAAATTAAAGTTATGTTAGCTGTTTTACAAATGACTCCGAAAAAGTGGTGCGGAAAATTGTCTGATTTCACACCTAGGGCATAAGTGCCACAATTGACTTAATCGTACCCGACAGCCGAGACAAACTGTAGGCTTATGTAAATACCGTATATGAAAAATGCGATTATTAATGAAAAGATTGGGAGGTTTTTTTTTCGTAAAAAAAAGATTCAGTTGTTTTAAGATTAACCCATATACTGCGGCGTGAAATTAATCCCAAAAAGGTGAAAATATATATATTTTTAAAAATATCTAATTATCACTCAAAAGTTCTAGAGGTACAATGCTGGTTAACGAACTCATTCAATGTGTCCCTTTTATCTAGCTATATGCAAAATGTCTATTAAAAAATAAGAAAATTACGGACTCAGTGTGGATCAACCGGTTTTTGTGAAACGGCCATTTTCTCGCCTATGAGCATCTTAATATAAAAAAATCGAAAAAAAGTCCCGAGATTATTCCTTTAGGGACAATATCCTAAAATGTCAAGCTTGTCCGTCTTCAAACGCCGCGCCGCGGGCTCTAGTCGCTGTCCGGCACATCCTCACACACACACACACACCACACACACACACACCACACACACACCATACACACATCAGTACGGCGCTTTGGCGCCAAAAAGACGTTCTCTAGCAAGGTTACAAAGTAAAGTAGGTTATAGCACTGTCAGGGGAGAGAAATGTGCATGATTGACCAGTGATCATAGATCTACTGTGGCCAAAGCACAAAAAAAAAAAAAAAAAAAGAGATAGGAAAGAGAGGGGGCGCTAAGAAAGTAACTGAAAGCAATGCATATGGAAGCCCCCCCCCCCCCCCCCCGAAGGGGGGCGTGTCACATATCCACTGTTCCAGCCACTCAGTGCATGGAAATTTAAATCTAGGTAAATTCATAATATTTTTTTTTTTTTGTGCTTTGGCCACAGTAGATCTATGATCACTGGTCGATCATGCACATTTCTCTCCCCTGACAGTGCTATAACCTACTTTACTTTGTAACCTTCCTAAAATATTAGCACTGGCAGTCTCCCCTTTTCTTTTCTTTTGTTCTCTAGCAAGGTTTGCGTAGCTAGACGTGACGTCATTTTTATCCTTGTTACTTCTTTGCCAGAATTTCTGCCCACGGCCCCATTTCTCAAAGTCTACTGTAAAAAAAATGCGTTAGACAAAAAGCATCCAAAGAGTCCCAAACAATTTAAGAGTCCTACTGTGCAGTAGCACAGAAGACTCTGAGGAAATACAACAAAACCGTGCCTAATACGTGCCCCACTTCCTGTCGCCGTCCGTGCGCGCAACTGTCAATGGAACTTCTCCGTTCAGCTCAAACCTGTGTTTCTTTGCCTCTTGCTGTCCCTATTTTGAATCCGTATTCCTTGGACGGATCGTGTTCATTGGCGCTGCGGATTTTATGGCCGGTGAGGTAACGGCTGGGGCCAGTTGCATGAGAGCTGTCCTGCCCCAGCCACTAAGCAAGGTGCTCCGCTATAGCGGAGCACCTTGCTTACTGGCTGGCGCAGGACTAAGCTCGCTCATGCAACTGACCACGGCTGCTTTGTGCGACCTGAGTTGTGGCCGGCCACCGGCAGTGCTTGGCCGGGTTAAGCACACAATATTTGTTTGGAAGGAGCCGAGTTGGATCAACGGCTTAGGGCGATCTCACGGCTGATTTGCATCTCAATGGTTACGGGAAGACGTGAAGCTTGTATCGCGCTAGATCTATGTGTAGAGTCAGTGTACACTGAACGTGAAAAAGTAAGCACGTTCCGAAGTTCGTTTAATGCCCTAATACTGAAGAGGCGCTCCCGGATCATGCTCAACATTGCATAATACTTTATAAAACTCTTTGACCAATATAATATCAACACCTGGCGAGTGGCTACGGTTGTCAAGTTATTTCGTTCATACTGAACTGCGTGTGATTATATCACTCTGTGTCCGCCGTTTTACCGCTCATGTCAAAAGCGGCCGTAGCGCCGCTCAACTTGACTCCACCAAGCGTCAGAGCCGAGGTAAAAGCTATTTATAGCGCCAAACTCCAGGTACTAGTCAGTAAAGTTAACTACAGAAAGTTACTATATAGTAACAGAAAGTAGCTGGCGAGCTGGACGGCCTTTGTGGAGTTATATCACAGCAGCGTGTCTTAATTAATCTGTCCGTGAGTGAAACATGCAGTTATGCCCGAAAATAAATGTAAAAGACTCCGTGATTACTAGATATGCGGCCGGTACGGTCAACGCGGACGCATAGTCAAGTTCAGTAGTTTAATGGTGGTTGGACGACCTAAGACTAATCACGACTGATTTCCTCCCAACTCCCCGGAAACCGCCTCGTGGGCTTAGCACCTCATTACTCTTTTAGTCAGTTTCGAAACTGGGTACAGGTATTTAATCTGTTTTGAGAAGCCCATTAGGCTTCAGTGGGCCGCCTTTGGCATGTAGTCTGTGTGGCTCTGACGCCAGTATCGTGGAGATCCGTCTTTTACCGTAGTAAATTCCGCACTGCGGAAGGTGTATACAGTTCTACCTCAATCGCCGCACGTGCCGTTTGTGGGCGTGGTCTAGAAGTCGGCTGAGATGTGAAACCTGTCAACACATCTTGATAACTCGGCTCGCTAACTCGCACTGTTTATGTTTCCGCGATGCTTGCCTGGCATCTGCTCACAGCCAAGACGGCCCTGTTTTCAGTTAGACTCAGTTTGAGATACATCAGCATGAATGACACCAGTAAGAGGAATAGATTCTCATGAGCCCTCAAGCAGAGGGGATAATGAGTATCTATGCCCCTTGCAGATGTGGACTGTTTCTTGCACAGACTACAATCATTACTTAGTCCGCATCCACTTCCTCAATCTGAGGAACGATGCCAGTTACAAACACGCAAAAATCAACTAAAGGCATAGTTTTCATAAATAACCTTTCGTGGCGAGGACTTATGAACATCTGTAGGCCTACCTCTTGCAGATTTCATAGACTCACTCTTGCAACTTGACAATCCTTACTTCAGCCGTTACGAGACAGTAGTGATTTTTCTTCAGGACGACGATCGGTGTCCGTCAAGGATGCCTGCTCTCTCCTGTCCTTTTCAACATATTCCTGGAGAAGATCATGCAGGAAACCCTCCACGACCACCATACTTCAATCTCTATTGGTGGCAGATCCCTGTGCAATCTTCGATTCGCAGACGACATTGACCTCATGGCAGGCAGCAATAGTGAGCTCCAAAACCTGACAGACAAACTTTCAAGTAGCGCAGGGTCTTATGGCATGGAGATCAGTACGGATAAAAGCAAAGTGATGATCAACACCACAAGCGACAGCAGCAGCAACATTCACATGAACGGCCAGAAGCTAGAAGAGGTCAATAGCTTCAAGTACTTGGGAGCCACCCTGTCCAAAGACGGTAGTTGCATAGCAGAGATCCGTATCAGGATAGGTACAGCAACATCCGCAATGGCCAGGCTGGACAGGATATGGCGAAGTAACTCCATCAGCTTCACCATCAAGTACAGGCTTTACAAGTCCCTCGTAGTGTCTATTCTACTCTACGGCTGTGAGACTTGGACACTGCTTGCAGACTCAGAAAAGAAAATCCAGGCCTTTGAGAACAAGTGCCTGAGGAAGTTGCTCCGCATCTCGTACCGCGAGCACAAGACCAACGAATATGTACGGAGCATCGTCACTTCCCTGGTGGGCCCACATGAACCCCTTCTGGCAACCGTGAAACGGCGCAAGCTTGCTTGGTTTGGCCACGTGACCCGACACAACACCTTGTCCAAGACTATCCTCCAAGGCACTCTCGAAGGAAGTCGTCGGCGAGGTCGTCAGAGAAAGAGTTGGGTCGCAAACATAAAAGAATGGACCGAACTCGAGATGCCAGACTTGCTTGCCACCGCCCAAAATAGAACTCAGTGGAGAGCACTGTCTGTTGCTGCTGCCTTTCAGTCCCCCCAACGCCCAGTTCGGGCAAGGGACTGATGATGATGATGATGAGTGATTTTCTAGAGAGTAACAAAGGTTTGGGTATATCAAAATAAAGTCTAGTATGAAAAGCAGTGCGTATTCAGAGGATTGGGACATTTTTCTGTAGCACATTTTGTTTCCAGTACGGCTGCAGATGACACCAGGACTGTCGCAGCCATGTTCACTGGGGATCAGTAGTTTACACGGGCTTCATTTGGTCCTGTATTCAGTGGTAGTATGCACTTTGTGTCACTTAAAAAGGAGTTCATTTTAGTTTTTAACTCATTCTACCCCAAGACCGAAATCCTTAAATGTTGCCGTTGTCCTCTGCAGACTGCATTGCAGACAGCCCATAGGCGCCAAGCTATTCTGGCATCACCCTTGAACTATCATGGTCGATCCTTATCTTGCTGTGGTGTGTCTGGGGTAGAATGAGTTAAGTAAAATTTCACAATTAATTATATTAAGAGAAGAAACAATTACGAAAAAGCTTGCCTTGAGCTCAAATATAGTGCAGGCACGTCCTGAGAAAGTCTTGCTGTCGGGACGTTAAGCAATGTACAACCAACTCAAATATCGTTACTCAACAATAAGGTATCACAAATCACGTGATCGACACATGATACAAGATACACGCGGACTCGTTGCCGTGAATTTCGGTGTGCCGATGCGTTCTTTTTTATTTGTTGTACATAAGCTTGTTTGTTTCCCCAAAAAGCAAACTTGTAAAGTTGCTTTGTGCATTTTTACGTCTTGATAAAGATTTGTCACGTTTATTTCCATTCACTTTACCATCGCTTTGCCCGTTTCATTTCGACACCACAGCATCAAAACAAAACACAACCCACAAAAACAAACGCTATCTTCGAAACCTATGTCGGAAGTGCAACATGCTGCATGCTGTAAAAGAGAAAGAGTGCCACACCACTTGGTTTTAACTGTTATGGCTGAACAAAGTTTCGGAACTTGATTAATTATTTATTACTGTAACACTTAATTCAATCAGTTGCACTGGCAAGATATGTTGTGATGTGCGATCACTGTCAGTGCCAATTATGCAGTCTCAGTGATCACTGATGTTACAGTACACTTCACACTGAAAAGAATAATAGCAACTTTTATAAATAAATGGCATTAAGTCCCCCGTAGATTAATCAGAGCAGAAATACAGAAGGTTGGGCTTTTCCCTCTGATTAAAAAAATAAAAATGAAAGAAACCACTAATGATCCGTAGCTATGTATACCAACGTGCCTAGAACTGAAATAAATGTGTGATTTCATTTGTCGCTAAGTACCTACAGTGTCATTATAAATTGTGAAAATATCTGTAAAAGAAAGTAAAGGTGTACGTAACTGAAGATCCATGACTTACATTTTTAAAAAGACTGCATAAATAACCGTCGGACGTCCTCTTTGGGAAACAATATCAAAAAGTTAAAGAGCTGGTTGCCACGTCATCAGTGGTGCCCCGAACGCTCAGCAAGACTACGGGATAGATAAATAGATAGAAATATTCATCGTGTTCTGTTCTCATGCGCTTTATTAAGTCGCACAGAGAAAGGAAATAAGAACTAAAGTAACAAGTCGACTGACGTTTTAGTCATGTCCAAAATAAAGCGTTAAGAATTTTTTGTACCTTACATGTAATTTGGGGCCTGACTATGAAACGCTTTAGTGCGTCACAAATTGGAACAAGACAAGGATATGCATAGCATGCTTTCAGATACTCAGCCCGTGATTTAGTAAGTCAACAAAATCAATGTGAGGAAAAATAATTTCAGTTATATTATGCAGTGGGCACACATGCAGCTCGATGATATCATGCAAACTGTCGGGAATCGTGTACAACGTCCAACTCTACCCTTTTTGCGCCGGCTAATTGAGCTTCATTACAATGGATCGAACTTTATCCAGAATTCGCCTGCCTTTGAGTACTGTTCCAATGATCTGTTTAGTTTTGCTGCTCTTTGTGAGGACTGTGATAAACGCATCACCACCTGGATACGTTTCAGGTATATTTTTTGCCCACTTAAAGTGATGATAGTTGCCATCTTTTCATTCTGTTGCTTTTCCTCTGATATTCCTGTCAAAATCAAAACCGTTTTGAAAGTTGTTTGATAGACTACTTTTGTATCATCTAGCATTTTCTACAAGTGGGTTGAGCAGTTCAAAAATGAAAGAGAAAATTTGTAAATTCGGATTACAGGTCAATTTTGTCAAGTGTTAAGCGGGACCTGCAAGCCTTGCTCTTTGTTTACACAAAGGAAAGATCGATATTATTTTGAACAATACTTGTAACTTCCCGTCTTTATTTCTGAGTAGTTCCAAAGGATATAATTTGTAAATTCGGATTACAGGTCATTTTTGTCAAGTGTTAAGCGGGACCTGTAAGCCTTGCCTCCTGTAACTTCCCGTCTTTATTTCTGACTAGTTCCAAAGGACAGTGTGCGATGACCCTGGCCTCCGAACATTCTCTGCAAAGGATACTCCATTTCTCGACAGAGGCTCAGAAGAAACAGAAAGTGGACCTCTCAGAGCAACTATTGAAAATGTTTAGGACAAGTGGCTCCCATAGGACTTAGGTTTCCATGTATCCAGGACCCAGCGAACACTGTAAATTCACAACACCGACCTTATCTACATCAGAATTAGTCATTATTGGGATGCTACTATAAAGACCATCTAACTGCGGTACCTACATCGGTGGAATGTTATGCTGCCTGTGAGTTGAGACTAGACCGGCCAAAATTGTGGAAGATAGTAGTAAAACTAGATGTATATCAACAGACTGGGTCAGTGGTCTCGGTTTCATGTGGCACAAATCTCATTAATTTTTGTTTAAATCATACCTCGTAAACTTGACAAGCAACACTCAGGCCTGATATTCACATGGCATCACACCGAGATATGATGTGTGAACTTATATATAATGACTATCATGCGTTCATGCAACATTTTCAATAGAAGCTCGCCACTACGAGGTGGAAAATGCTCCGGCAGCTTCATTTTAGCAATCTGACGCTCAGGTCTCACAATCGGGGCTTAATTCAAAACAGGCTGTAATCTACGGGAAGCCGGTAGATTACAGAACACATTTAAAAATCAATTGCCACCTCAACAATAATGCAGCTTTTAACAAATTTTGCTGCGCGCACTTAGACAACAACAAATAATAGCATGAGCCATGCAAGTTGGCCGCTGTCGAACACCTGTCCTTCAAGGACATCCTCCCGTATGTTACTGAAGTTTTAGACAAGCCCGGCACATGAGCATGAGCCCAAGTCCGCATGTCCCCCCCCCCCCCCCCCGCCCCCTCCCACCCCTGCTCTTATGCAGATTTTGTCTCGAGACATGGTTTTAATAGTAACTGGAACCGCGGACATGCAAATTTTGCGGAAAATGGGGTTTGAGCCCCACAGGTCAAAGATGTATGTTGTTTTTACGTTTTTTGCACCTGAAACAATTCGTTCTTATTTCACGCTTACACAATCAGTAACTCGATCTTGCCTGTTCCCGTCTTGTAGTCGAATCCACATCATATAATTACTTGTATACTGGCAACCACAAGCTGTTTCTTGCTTTGTTTGTTGTTTTCTAGGTCAGCCGGGCGGAGGGATGGGGTGTCTGTGGGACAAAACAGCCGTTCTCATTTTTCTTTCATTTTTATGTCCTGGACACTAAAGCTTGAATCAGTACTGCCAGAAAACTGCTTCTTGTTGCTGTTCTGTGTTAGACCTGCACGGGTTTATGCCTGTATACGTACGTTACATTCGTGTGAGCCAGTGCCAGTTTGGGTCTTTTGAATAGTAGTTTGTTTGTTTGGATGGTTGTTGTTGACATTGTTGTGTTTGTGTGTGTGTTTTTTTTTTTTGTTTTTTTATATATTATTATTATTATTTTATTTATTTATTTATTTATTTATTTATTCTTTTTTTTTAATGTATTTATTTATTTTTTATTTTATTTTATTTTATTTTTAAATTTATTTATTTTTTTATTTTTTAAAAATTTATTTATTTGTTTTATTTATTTATTTATTTATTTATTTATTTATTTATTTATTTATTTTATTTATTTATTTTTTTTTTTTTTTGGGTGGGGGGGCTATGTTATGTGTGAGTTCGAGAGACCACTGGTACATCGATTACAACATAGCACATCACAACATTTTGGACATCATGTAAAAATACACATATCTCTGCAAACATTACGAGTCGGCTGCTCTGACAACAGTAAACTATTTCTTTGCTTCCATCTGAATAGAACTGCGTTTGAGAGAGAGAGAGGCACGGAAAAAAAAAAAAAAAAAAAAAAAAAAAAAACTGGCTCAGTACAGACATCTAGACCAAGTCTGCAGCAGCACCCTCATACCGAGGATCAAAATCAGCGTCAATAAGACCAACAAGAGACTTGAAGTTACTGCAGCCTGGGCGCTGATGAGGATTTGTGCCTCTTACAGGCGGAAGGCGTTTTGCATCATGTTGGACGGTGTACGTAGTCGGGGCCCATGCTTGCAGTATCGTTTACATTTGCTCCGGAGAGGGAGCAAGTGTCATCCATCACTTTGACAGCCGGCGCCCCGCCTCCCTAATTTTTAGGATAACATTCTGTTCATTGAGGACTAACTGTATAGCCTTTCACTGCCGGGGCCGCAAGACGGACGCTACAACTTGAATCTGCAAGAGACATAAATCCTCTTGAGCCCCCGCAGTCGCGGGGGCTCATGAAGATTCAGTTATGTCTCTTGTTAGCCCTGTGTTCTTTGTGCCCAGCATTTCGGGTCCCATTTCATTTGTGTTCCTCACGCGAATGTCGCGGCGTCAGCGGGCTGTGGTCAACTTACTGAACAGACGCGACTGAATCCGCACCCACTCAGTGGCAGTCAAAGGGTTTATCATACATCACGTGACGAAACAAACAGCTGGTGTTACATGTGAAAAGCGGCTAGTGCCGGAAGGCAGTTTAATTTAACTGAAGTCAGGATGTCTGGTTTTCGTGCCAAGAGCGGGATTTCAAATAAACGAAACAGACGTACGCGTGTGTAATCTGATGATTTCAAGACAATGGGAGCTCCGAAAAAGGGCCGCTGTGAGATGACCCTATAGTTAGTGCAGCCTGCTCGGCGTTCATTTAACACGTGGCATTCTACCCGAGGACCGCCGCAATCCCCGAATTTTAAAGTTGCCCTTTGAAGGGACGTGACTACTTACAATTCTAGAGACAGATCGAGCATGATAGTTCAAGGGTGGTGCCAGAATAGCTTGGCGCCTATGGGCGCCAAGCCGCTATTCTGGCACCACCCTTGAACTATCATGCTCGATCCGATGTCTTGCGGCTATAGTGTGTCACAGTGTCGGCCGGGGCTGAAAGAGTTAAACCGAACTAACTAACTCTGAAGAAGGATTAAAGTCCGAAACCGCACGGTCTGCCCAGTAAGCACAGAGCCCTTGGCCGGGTAGACGTCGGCCACAATTGGGACACGCACACTTGTGCGCCGACGTGTGAGCCCGATGACCTTTGTGCCGCTTTTCAGTCTGGAATGCGTCAGTTTTACACCAGGGGCCGGGTGCACAACAGCCTTCTAAATTAAAAGCATTTTAAAGTTAAAATCGTTTTAGTTAACAGAGGTATTAAAACACTTTTAAAACTGGTGGACGACACGTTGCTAAAAAGAAAGTTAACGTGTTACCTACAGATTGCCGCACTACGTCACCGATATAAAAATAGACTGAGTTCCTTGAACAGTTCATTGCAGTAAAGATTTATAATCACTAGTATGGAGAGAAAATCCCAATGAAAAAAGAAACACGATTAGCAAAGACAGTTACACCACAATTTATTAATATGTAGGCCTGTTCAGAATATGTATACAAACAATTACACAATTTGCAACTTATTTTTTCTGATATTGAGGGTGCAACTGAAGGTATGACGTGAAACAATAGCTGATGAACTGAAAGTTCGTTAAAATAAATAAATATATAAATAAATTAAAAAATTTTAAAAAATACAAAAAATAACACGTATAAGACTGACGTCAATTAACTTTATTGCATCAAAACACGTCAGTTCTATTCCGGCCAAGATGGCTGCTCCAAGTCCGGCGGAGACTTTCCACACACCAAAACAAAAAACAAAAAAAAACCAACCAACAACAACAATTTTTCCTCGGTCGAGAAAGCAAACCTGCTGGAGGAATATGGAAATAATTAAATACATGCTGCACAATAAAAACAAACAAACAAGAAAACTAAAAGAAAAAAACAAACAGCAAGGCTGTGGCTCGAGCCACGCCAGTCTTGGTTTCAAAAGTGACATTAGTTTGAGCGCGCGCCTTACCGACTGCGCTATTGTGGCATTGAAGCTTCAACTCCGGGTCTAGACATGGTAACGTGACTATGATTCATCTACATTTTACATGTGTTTCCATGTCGTAGGCCTAAAGTGTTTGTTTTGAGCAATAGACAGACACAATTCATAAAACTGACGCCGGCCAAAAGTTCCAAAGAAGAACTCTTGAGCTGTCGTGATCGATTTACTTGACTAGTAGTCTTCTTAGGTCAGTAGTCAGTGCTTAACAAAATGTTAGCCGCTATTCGCCTCTGAGACTGACTCAGTGAAAGGCTCGCGGCATCGGTTTTCGGGCCTTTAGTCTTAGCCTGGTACCATAACGCTAAAAAAGGCACATTTGAGGCACAGCACTGCACAACAAGCTCCATGACCTCTTTCTCTGCTGCTGGGAGGAAGGAACACTACCAAAGGATCTCCGTGATGCTGTCGTTTATCACCCTGTACAAGAACAAAGGCGAGAAGTCTATCGGGGAATCACCCTGCTGTCCATTGCTGGGAAAATTCTTGCAAGACTGCTCCTGAATCGGCTGGTACCTGCCATCGCTGAAGACCACCTCCCAGAGGGCCAGTGTGGCTTCAGAGCAAACAGGAGCACCACCGATATGGTCTTTGTGCTGAGACAGCTTCAGGAGAAGTGCCGCGAGCAGAACAAAGGGCTGTATGTAACGTTTGTCGACCTAACAAAAGCGTTCGACACTGTGAGCAGGCAAGGCATGTGGCAGATCCTGGAGCGACTTGGCTGTCCCCCAAAGTTCCTCAGCATGATTGTCCAGCTACACGAGGACCAGCAAGGCCAGGTCAGACTCAACAATGACCTCTCAGAACCATTCCCTATTCTCAACGGCGTAAAGCAGGGCTGCATGCTGGCACCGACCCTCTTCACCATCTTTTTTAGCATGATGTTGAAGCAGGCCACAGTGGACCTCGATGATGACGATGCAGTGTGCATCAGGTATCGTCTCGATGGCAGCCTGTTCAACCTCAGACGACTGCAGGCCCACACGAAAACCCTAGACCAACTGATTCGTGAGCTGCTTTTTGCTGATGACGCTGCCCTCGTTGCACACACAGAGAGAGCCCTGCAGCGCATCACGTCCTGCTTCGCAGACGCTGCCCAGCTCTTTGGACTCGAGGTCAGTCTGAAAAAGACAGAGGTCCTCCATCAGCCGGCACCCAAGACAGTGTATCGCCCTCCTCACATCACTATTGGCGAGTCTGAACTAAATTCAGTGCACCAGTTTACTTACCTTGGCTGCATTATCACGTCGGACGCCAAGCTGGACAAGGAGCTTGACAGCAGGCTGGCAAAAGCAAACAGCGCTTTCGGGCGACTTTTCGAGCGGGTGTGGCACAATCAACAGCTGAAAACAGGCACCAAGATCAGCGTGTACAGAGCTGTGGTCCTCACCACCCTGCTGTATGGTTCCGAGTCCTGGGCCCTCTACCGCAGCCAACTACGACTCCTCGAACGCTTCCACCAGCGCTGCCTGCGCACCATCCTGGGCATTCACTGGAGTGACTATGTCACCAACGTCGAGGTCCTTGAACAGGCTGAAACTGTGAGCATCGAGGCTTTGCTGCTGTGGACACAGCTCCGCTGGGCGGGGCATGTCTCCAGGATGGAGGATCATCGCCTACCAAAGATCACCCTGTTCGGCGAGCTTGATACTGGACACCGTGACAGAGGGGCACCAAAGAAGAGATACAAAGACTGTCTCAAGAAGTCACTTAGTGCCTGCCAAATCGACCACCACCAGTGGTCTTCGCTTGCTGTGGACCGTGACACCTGGCGCTCCACCATTTACAAGGCAGCCGTCTCCTTTGAGGACTCTCGCAGAGCTAGCTTTGAGGACAAGCGGCTCAGGAGAAAAAACAGAGATGCCGCAACTCAGAACCCTGGCCATACCTCCCCCTGCAGCCACTGCGGTCGAACCTGCCTGTCCCGGATTGGCCTCCGCAGCCACGAACAAGCCTGCAGACGTCGTGGGCAACTCCTATAAAATCTTCGTTCGCGAAGTCAAGCCAAGAGAGAGAGAGAGGGTACCATTACGCATAAAACCGAAGACACGTTTCAGTGCACCATTTGTGTTTGTTATGTCTTGTCGACACACAATGAACTTTAACAGCAGTTTAGACAGGCACTACAACAATAGCACATGCGTAATCGCACGTATTTATTCTGTACGTGCAGCCGTTGGCGTTTCAGACTATTTATGTTTAGCTGTTTCTCGTACTGATAGCACTGTATTTATAGAAAGGAGTGGAGTCATCGTCCGGTTACTTGATATTAAGACGACGTGTGCTGAACTGGATTCTATTGTGTCCAAATGGCCATCATTTTTACTAGACCTGTGTGTAGCGTTTCATAACCGTTTGTTACCAAAGTGTATCATTGAACACTGCAGTTACGGCGGTAGTGGGCCTTTAAGCCACCTCCACACACACACACACACACACACACACACACACACACACACACAACTGAATCCGTCCGTTTGATTTTGAAGAACAGCTGAAACCGATCTTGATCAAGCAAGAAGCATAGATTCTCATGACTCTCTTGCACATGAAATGATCTATGTCTCTCGGCCGAGGGACCGTGCACGTGCCGGCAGTTCACTTCCCCGACTGAGACCGAAAACGATAGATACTCTAATGAGAGTCGTGTTTGATACCCTGGCCGCTTCATCGTACATGGCATTGTTTTTCTCTGCGGCAGTCAGGTAAGTCTACAACTGAACTCTTCGACCTTCCCTTCCCTGAGGACCACACGCATAAAGCGAGCTGTGAGTGTGCAGGCAAGAGCCATAGATCCTTATGAGCCCCTGCAAATGCAGGGGCTCATGAGGATCTATTTCTCTTGCAGTTGAGAACAGAACCTGGCAT
The DNA here is from genome assembly GCA_036245525.1 of Semisulcospira habei. NCBI lineage: Eukaryota > Metazoa > Mollusca > Gastropoda > Semisulcospiridae > Semisulcospira > Semisulcospira habei. The sequence goes on from BTPG01000006.1 coordinate 134,257,788, forward strand.
ACCAGTGGAATTCCGTTCTGCCCGCTTTGTGCACCTGAGACGATTAGCGCTATCCCTTGCATGGTCGGTGCCAAGGAGATCACTGACATTTTTTTAGAATTGAAATCTGCGGCTTTTGTAATTAGACTCAGCATTCTATTCTCCCGTTTCTGTTGTTTGTTTGGGTTTTTTTTTTTTTTTTTTAATATCTCTTTTTCTTCTACTTGCAAATTGTTGTTGTTGAAACGGAGGACTGAGCTGGGTAGCACAGGTGATAGAGCGTTCGACTCTCGTCCGAAGATCGAAACGTTGCAAGTTCGAGTCCCTGCCTGTTCAGACGGCCCTATCTGTGGTCACATTTTTAAATCACCTTCGTAGTGTGCAAAACACGCCATCACTGATGATGTGCAAATCCTATAAGAACACTCAATCGCTTTCACTAAAACTTCTCCCGAACTGCATTGAGCAGTCATTCTTAGACTGGAAATGAATATAGATAAACATAATACAAATGAACATCATCACCATCATCATCACCAGCAGCAGCAGCAACAGCAGAACTGGTCCAAATAGGTGGTGAATGCTAGATTCGACCATTACAGCTCATAGACACACTGGTAGTAATGACCTTGTGATGCATTTTACGCCTCTATGGCTCATCCTCCTTTGCATAATGTTGAATTAGCTTGGCCCGTCATGGAACTTGAAAGCCACTTGAGTAAAGTTGATCGAGTTAACACGCTGACTGTCGAGAAAACTGAATTGAACACTCAACAAACCAACTGCAAGAGGTATGGATCCTCATGAGTCCCCGCAGTCGCGGGGGCTCATGAGGATCTATACCTCTTGCTAAAACCGCTTTGTACCCATGTCAAGATCCTTTGACGGTTGGGGTTTCTATTTGAAGTTGAATTTAATACAATGATTTCAAAAACTGGCACAATCCGCGTCCACTGGAAGTGAAGGGGGTCCGAGTCATTATACACCGCAGACCTTGGCCCATCATATCACGGTCTCTGGAATTCTGCTCGTGCAGCTGGACAGAATGTAAAGGAGGTATATAGTATAGGTACGGAGATGGTGAATGACAACTGAGGAACAGGTTGGAGATTGGTGGACTGTTCTTGGCAGCTTAATGTTCCACGTTCGGCTGTGTGACGACTTGACGTTCTCTGTAACCTATCAACTTTCGTAAGAGGCGTGGATCCTCATGAGCCCCCGCGACTGCGGGGGCTCATGAGGATCCACGCCTCTTACAGTAGAATGTTCTTGGCAGCTTAATGTTCCACGTTCGGCTGTGTGACGTCTTGACGTACGGCTGTGTGACGTCTTGACGTACGGCTGTGTGACGTCTTGACGTACGGCTGTGTGACGTCTTGACGTACGGCTGTGTGACGTCTTGACGTTCTCTGTAACCTATCAACTTTCGTAGAGCTGAAAACAGTTAAACTCAAATCTAACCACAGGGGAAGGGCCCTCGAATCTAGGTTCTGCCGAGAGGTCCGTGCCAATGACCTACAGTATTAACATGATATTAACCTATTGACGCTCGGAGCAAGTCACGTCAGGGGCGCGAAACTCGTCAGAACTTCGACTTCCTCCCCCTGTGACTGAACTAATGAATTTGCCACTGAGCAGCTGATATGCTGATGTAATTAAAATTCACTACCGAAACTTCGTCTGTTTTCCAATAGCAACAATAACATGTCTGTGCTGGTATGTCATATTGGACCTTTTGGTTGTACATTGTAATGTCCACTACATTCTAATCCCATCCCCACAACCTCCTGTCCCGACAGTCGTGGCCAATATGGGACGTACTGCCTCAGTCGAAAAACAGAAACTCTCTGTCTGTTTGTGTGTGTGTGTGTGTGTGTGTGTGTGTGTGTGTGTGTGTGTGTGTGTGTGTGTGTGTGTGTGTGTGTGTGTGTGTGTGTGCGTGTGTGTGTGTGTGTGTGTGTGACAGTGTGTGACAGTGTGTTCCGCGTGCGTGCGTGATCGTGCCTGTGTGCGTGAGTGCGTACGGAGTATGTGTGTGTGTGTGTGTGTGTGTGTGTGTGTGTGTGTGTGTGTGTGTGTGTGTGTGTGTAAGGGGGTGGGGGTGGGGGTGGGGGGTCAGGAGGGGCCGAGGGGGAGGGCGCAGGCTGGCCGGATCGACTTTACACGCGTCTCTTAACCGCAACCTTTTGTTGGGGGGGGGGGGGGGGGGTAATTCTACTGAATTAACTCATCCAACGCGCCCAGCATCAATATCTGTCGTATACGGTAGGCAACGTTAAACGGCACTTCCGCAGCTATTGATGCGGCCCCTTGAATAACTTAATCAGGGGTGGATCTGGTGGGGGGGGGGGAGCAACCCAAAATTCACCCCACCCCCCACCCCACCCCCGACCCAAAATTCTCTCTCCCCCCATCCCCCTCCCCCTCCCAGTTTGATATTTTGGCGAATGGTGACAGTCTTAACACGCGCTCTCTTCCCGTCTTCCTCCCCTTCCCCCCACCGGCCCCCGTCCCCCGACCGCTTTTCGATTTTTCGTCCCTTGGAAGCAAAGTCTCCTTTTGTAAAATGTTGAAAGTCCCAAGCAAAAAGTTGGAACCCCCCCCCCCCCTCCCCCCTCATGGTAACTGATCCGCCCCCTGCCTAATGATTATCGTAAACTAGTTGACGCGTATGACTAGATCTTTATTTCGTCACATGATACTACTGCGACACGATCACTGTGGGGTTTCCTTGTCGCTGTTTTGCGTAGGTGAGTGACGGACAGCTAGTTTTATCTTTATTTCAGCCGCATTTCTTCTCACGATTATCCAGTCTTGGCTCAGTCTTCTTTCCGTTCTGCTTCACCTTTTTTCAGTTTTACTTGTTTTCCGCTTTTCTTTTTCACACTTCAGTTTTTATTTTTATGATTTTGAGCTCTTGACTAACCGTAACACACAACACGCTCTCATCGCCATTTACGTGTTCTTTGAAGGTAAAGCCAGCGATGAAGCGGAAATACGCTGCACTTGTAAGGGATAATCAGAATGCACATTTATTTAACCCATTCAGTCCTGACGCACTACAACAGGAGTTGGGTCGACCATGATAATTCAAGGGCGGGTTGTGCCAGATTAGCTTGGGGCCTGTCATGGTCGATCCATCTCCTGCAACTGGTGCATAGTCATTAGACGAAACCACCAAAATTTGTTAAATACGGCCTTCGGGCTGAATGAGTTAAATGGTGCACTGGACTAAGACGCTTACAAATTAACTCATTCTACCCCAGACACACCACATCAATATATGGATCGACCATGACAGTTCAAGGGTGATGTCAGAATAGCTTGGCGCCTATGGGCGCCAAGCTATTCTGGCATCACCCTTGAACTATCATGGTCGATCTGTGTCCTGCACTGCACTGCAGTCTTCAGAGGACAAGGGCAAAATGTGGGGATTTCGGTGATGGGGTAGAATGAGTTAAATTAGACGGAATTCATTCACTATCTACCGTGCAGCAAGCCGGCTGAGACCATTCCGATCTATATTTCGAGAGGCATAGATTCTCACCAGGCTGTGCAGCAGTCCGGTTGGGGCTCATGAGAATCTGTGCCTCTTGTTGGAGGAAGCGGCTCTCATTGAACTTCTCACTGAGGTTAAAGGAAGTAACTAAGTGCCCGAAACCGACAGTATTAAAATCCTGCACCGACGCTGACGGTGACGAAGTCAGTTTCTAAATCCTTGTGTTACTTCAACGCCAAAGAGCTCCGGCCGTCCAAGGGACATGGATACAAAGTCACGTGGCGTCAGCAAGAGGCATAGCCGATCCTCACCTGCGGGGCTCACGAGGATATAATTATGTCTATTCAGTGCAGCTGGATCATGCCGGATTTAACTCTTTTTTTTTCTCGGTAACGAAGACCGAGGTTAAGACAAATAGTCCATAAGCTAGTAAGATCTACCGTGCACCCCCCCCCACCCCCCCCCCACCCCCCCAGTACTCAATAAGATGGGTTTCAAAATGTACCTTGGTATGTCCTGAGATGGCGTGTACATCTGTTGTGCAGACCACACTACTACCTCCCTCTCCTTACCAGCTGGCGGCAGCAGCTCCAACTATCGTACAGATCTGCAGGTGCTCAACAGCAGCAGAGCACTAGGTAGGGAAAGGCAGCAGCTTGATCCACTGATCTCACCAGAAAGCTTCAAGATAGACTGGATGCCCTGTCCACAAAATAGTGCATTCCAGTGCATTCTGGAGTAGCTGGGAATGGAGAGGCTGACAGCCTGGCCAAAGCAGGCGCCAGACTACATCAAGATCACAACCTCCTGTAAAGAAACCAAGACACTACAGCAACAAAGTGATTGGCAACAGCAGAATGGCGGCTGCAGCCCGTGGGGAGACGACATCAACAACTGAACAGGGAGAGCCAGGCCACCATCTTTCATCTACGCACTGATTACTCTGGACAGGGTCCGTACAGAAAGCAGGGACGAAGTTCACAAACTTTTCATAACGTTTCACAAACCCAAACTGAAGCCTGAAGGTTTACACACTTTAAATTAATTAGATCACTCTGTATCAGCAGCTCATTTGAAGCTTTCGTGCCTAATGGATAAAGAGATACCAAAATAAAAGAACGCTTAGCGAATGGCGGAGCTCGGTAGAAGCATAAACCACCCATCAGAATATTCGGCAGAACGGCCATGCAGTCACTTTATGATCAGAGCTAAATATAGATCACTTGCAACAAGCGTCATCATGATCGTTCGCAGTGAAATAGTCACGAATTGGGGGAGAGAAAAAAAGAGGTAGACAAAAGTTTGCCAGACTCGTCATTTTTTACAAGCTTTCACAGAGTTTAAGGAAAAAGACTGAAATTGGCAGACTTTCCAGGGCCCTGAAAAAGCTTTGTCATTTTTTTAAACAATTTTCACAAATGTTCACAGATCCTACTGACCCTGCTAGACTCACCTCTTGAGACTGGGTCATGCAGAAACAGCCCTATGCGAATTTGGCGTAGAAAATCAGTCTCCTTAGAACATTCTCCAAACATGTCCACACAGAGAAGCGTTTCGCTGGCAGTTCTGACCAGAAGAGACGCCCCTGTACACCAAATTCTGAAAACATGCTGCCGAGCTCTTGACAGCTTACTTATTGGCAGCCAGAACAATATAAGATTTAAAGACGGCCATCAAGGAATTGAACGTTGCAGAAGAAGGTGGAAGTGGTGAATCGTGGTGGACATGTGGAAACTAACTATTTTGATAACATTGTTTTGGTTGTTAGGAACCATGAAACTTTATTACGCATATTCATATTTACTCATTTCTAGACGAAAATAAATGAAAGGAAAAGGGGAGACCTTACTACACCCGCCTTACGCTAGGTAAAATATCACCTAAAAGACCAGCCAGTTAAAAAATAGTTACAATTAAATTGATGGGTCACATTGAAATTAATGAAATGATCACAAACTTTTATGCTCAATATGCTTACTTTGTTAAGAAAACTGGTAATAAAAAAATATTTGACCTGGCTAGCTTATGGACTAATACGACTTATTCAGACTACTCGCTCAGTGTGGAATGCAGTACTGCACTGAATTGTGTGGGTTTACATAATCGTGCGTGACTGACTGTAGTGCAGATTCAAAGAACTGGGTAAATTGTTTAAGTTTACAATACAATACCAGGGCGCAGCACAACTGAGCAGATCTTCAACCTGAGAGTTCTATGTGAGAGATACCTCCAGCACCAGCAGGACCTCTATCATGTCTTTGTGGATTTTAAGAAAGCGTTTGACAGGGTATGGCATGCAGCCCTTTGGTCCACCATGAAGCTATACAACAAAGTCATAGCAAACCTTTACAACAAGGCCACTAGCGCAGTCTGCTTCAACGGCAAAATAGGAAACTGGTTTAGGACTACAGTTGGAGTCAGACAAGGCTGCTTGCTCTCACCTACTCTTTTCAACATCTTCCTGGAAAGAATCATGATGGACGCTCTGAAAGATCATGAAGGAACTGTCAGTATTGGAGGCAGAACAATCACGAACCTGTGCTTTGCGGACGACATTGATGGCCTTGCATGAACAGAGAAGGAGCTAGCTCAGCTGGTGGAAAAGCTGGATAGTACAGCCATTGCATATGGGATGGAAATCAGTGCAGAGAAGACCAAACTGACGACCAATAACGCCAGTGACATTGGCACTGAAATCATGGTTGGAGGCCAAAAACTGGAAACAGTTAAGAAATTCAAATACTTAGGAGCCATTGTGACAGATGAGGGATCAAAACCAGAAATACTGTCCAGGATTGCGCAGACAACAATAGCACTGACAAGATTGAAGACCATATGGAAGGACAGAAACATCACACTCTGCTCCAAGATCAGACTGATGCGCTCCTTAGTCATCTCAGTGTTTTTGTATGCCTGCGAGTCATGGACCCTCACAGCAGACCTTGAAAGGAGGATACAAGCCACTGAAATGAGATGTTTTCGAAGGCTGCTTGGCATCTCATACAGAGATAACATCACAAACGAGGAAGTGGGAAGCAGAATCAGGTAAGCCATCGGGCCCTATGAAGACTTATTAGCCATTGTGAGAAAACGCAAACTGAACTGGTATGGGCATGTCACGCGTTCAGCAGGGCTTGCCAAAACAATCCTGCAAGGCACTGTGCAAGGAGGACGAAGGAGAGGAAGACAGAGGAAAAGATGGGAGGACAATATCTCAGAGTGGACAGGACTGAAGCTGGGCGATACGCTGAGAATGGCAGAGAACAGAGAGGATTGGAGGGAGCTGGTTGCCAAGTCATCAGTGGTGCCCCAACGGTCGGCAAGACTATGGGATATAGATAGATAGATAGATAGATAGATAGATAGATAGATAGATAGATAGATAGATAGATAGATAGATAGATAGATAGATAGATAGATAGATAGATAGATAGATAGATAGATAGATAGATAGATAGATAGATAGATAGATAGATAGATAGATAGATAGATAGATAGATAGATAGATAGATAGATAGATAGATAGATAGATAGATAGATAGATAGATAGATAGATAGATAGATAGATAGATAGATAGATAGATAGATAGATAGATAGATAGATAGATAGATAGATAGATAGATAGATAGATAGATAGATAGATAATACAATACAATACAATACAAGGCAAAACAATACAATACAATAATACAATACAACTTTATTGTCTGCACGACAAAAATTTGCCTTTTGGCTCGTCATAAAACAACAAAACAAGATACTAATAAACACTATAAGAACGTTCCATTAAAATTATGATTGCAGCAATCTATCACAGACAATCTATCACAAGCAATCTATCACAAGATGGGAGGTAATTTTAAGTAGATCACACATTGTATATCACGTCGTTATAACCAAGACTTCAAAATCGAGACAGCAGTTGGAATAAAAGACTTCTTAAAAACATTCTTTTTGGCAAGTGACATGTTGAAACGTCTGTCTGATGGTAGCATTTGAAACTGATCAAATAGTGGGTGGCGAGGATCACTGACAATGCTAGCAGCTTTCCTTCGGACTACCCTATAGTACAGATCATCTAATGGTATAGATCATTATTTATTACTGTGGTCTTTACGTATAACTCATTTTAGTTGCGCGTGACCTTTTTGGCTGCCGGGACTGACTGTTGTGACGGGCGTTCGGCGTTTTTTTTTTTTTTTTTTTTTTTTTTTTTACAGAGGCCTTGCTGTACTGCGGCCTAGAAAGCGCTGAGCATTAATGAATTAAAAAAAAAATGCATTTAGCAACTTGTTCAGTCACGCTGGGAACGAATGCGATCAGTGACGCACTATATTGTAAATTCGATCTGAAGCAGAATTCATTTGCTTTCAGGTGAAAGTGACCTTGGTACAGAAAAAAAAGAAGAAGAAAAAAAAGTAACTAACAACCTTCACCTTTTCGTTGAAATGAATAGAACACGTGCACTGACGTCACCAGATATGCTGACGAGCAAAAGAAATGCGACAATTTTGGAATCATCGGAAACACTAAAAGTGTTTCCGATGATTCCAAAATTGTCGCTTTTCTTTTGCTCGTCAGTATTATAACAGATCAGCCCAGAGTTGTCGGGTTCTTAGACTTCTTCAGTAACCCTTTTCCTGCCAGTCATCAGTGGTGACGAACTGCGCGTCTGAACTGAAACACTACACACTAACCTACATTCGCGTGAAGAACACAGGTATAAACGAGAACAAAAATAGGCATAAAACTAACAAGTCACATAGAACATAGGACAAACCAGACACATAAATCCCTATGAGGGTTTATGTCTCGTCACTGCAGCTCAGTACCGGGTAGCGTTCCCACTGTCCCGGCAGTTAACTCATTTGAGACATGCCGCCTACGGATACGCGGCGGTTCGTCACGTATCCGTATGCGGCACGTCTCGAATGTGTTAACTTGCGGCACCAAGCTAATACAGCACCACTCTTGAAATGTCATGGTCCATCTGTCTCCTGTATTCAAGGGCGGATATGGGGTGGGGTGGGGGGTGGCGGATCCCCCCCCCCCCTACCCCCCTCGAAAAGAAAATCTGTAAAGTGCTATAACAAAGTTCCTTTTGTGTCAGGTGAAAAGGTCCCAAACAAAATATTGGAACCCCCCCCCCCCCACACACACACACACACACACACACACACCCCACCCCCTCCCCAACGCCCCACACCTCGAGGTAACTGATTCGCCCTTGCAGTACTAGCACTGTAAGCTGCACTGCGTTAGCAGGGGCTCATGACAGAGTGTATGCCTCTTGCTTGGGCCCGGCGTGAAAGGTCGTCTATCATAATAATAATAATAATTACGGTATTTATAATGCGCTTATCTTATAATAATTATAACTCTAAGCGCGCACTCACAACTCGCGCACGCATGCGCACGCTTTAGACAATGACTTGCGTACCACAAACAGTGGAATACATTACGACGGTCAGCTTGGGGTGGGGAGTGTGGTGATATAGTGCTAAAACTGTTGAAAGAGGTGAGTTTTGAGGGCGGACTGGAAGGAGGAGAGAGAGTGTTTCTGACGGAGAGAGAGTGGGAGAGTGTTCCAGGTGGATGGACCGTAGACGGAGAAGGAGCGGGGGCCGAAAGTGTTAAGTTTGGTGCGAGGGATGTGGAGGCGGAGAGGGTCAGACGCAGAGCGGAGGGAGCGGGAAGGTGTGTAGGGGTGAAGTAAGTTGGAGAGATAGGCAGGAGCGCAGTTGTTCAGGGATTTGTAGCAGAGAGACAGAATTTTGTATTGGATGCGTTGGGGGATGGGGAGCCAGTGAAGGAGTTTGAGCAGGGGTGTGACGTGGTCGGATTTTTTCTTTCTGAGGACGAGGCGGGCAGCATTGTTCTGAACGCGTTGGAGAGTGAAAATGGTGGAGTGAGGGAGGCCGGAAAGGAGAGAGTTGCAGTAGTCGATGCGAGATAAGATGAGAGAGACAGCAAGTTTGGTGGCAGCTTCGGTAGTGAGGTATTTTCTGATCTGACTGATGCGGCGGAGGTGGAAATAACATGCCTGGGCCGTGGCGGAAACGAAGCTGGTCATGGACAGAGAGGAATCGAGGATAACGCCGAGGTTCTTGGCCGAGTCAGAGAGGGAGATGGGGGTGCTATCGAGTTGAAGGTGGAGAGAGGGAGGGAGCTGGGAGAGTTTCTGGCGAGTACCTACCAGCATGGCTTCCGTTTTGTCGTCGTTCAGTTTTAGCTTGTTTGCTGTCATCCAGTTTTTCACGTCTTCGTAGCAGTCAGCCGTGCGAGTCAGTAGTAACTGAGTGTTGTCGAGTTTGTCTTTGTCTAGCAGTTGTGAGTCGTCAGCGTAGAGGTGGTGGTGTATGCGGTGAAACTGGATGATGTTGGACAGAGGAGAGGTGTAGAGTGTGAAAAGGACCGGGCCCAGGACGGACCCCTGTGGGACTCCGCAGGAGAGCGTGACTGGGTTGGAAGAGACGCCGTTGATGGTGACGGACTGCTGTCTGTCGGAGAGGTAGGAGAGAAACCAGGAGTGAGCAGAATCAGTGATGCCAAAGGAGTGGTGGAGTCGGTGGAGGAGGATAGAGTGGTCTATAGTGTCAAAGGCGGCAGAGAGATCGAGTAGTGTAAGAAGAGAGATGTTGCCCGAGTCGGTGGAGAGAAGCAGATCGTTTAAGATATGTAGAAGGGCTGTTTCAGTGCTGTGATGTTTGCGATAGGCAGACTGGAATGGACTGAGGAGGTTGTTGTCGGTGAGGTGGAGGTTGAGCTGGTTGAGAACAACCTTCTCAAGAAGCTTGGACAGGATAGAGAGATTGGAGACTGGGCGATAGTTCTTGAGTTCGTTTGGGTCGAGGTTGTGTTTTTTTAGGAGAGGACGGACGATGGCGGACTTGAAGATATCGGGGACGGAGCCGTTTTCTAGAGATGCGTTGATGATGTCGGTAATGAAGGGCAGAAGTTTTGGAAGGCCGTCACGGTAGAGAGAAGCTGGGAGGGGGTCTAGCTCGCAGGTTTTGAAGGGCATGGACTTTATGGTCTTGAGTACTTCGTCCTGAGAGACGGGGCGGAAGGACGAGAGGGGAGTGCCGGAAAAGGGGGGGTCGGGAGGGCAAGGCGGAGAAGGCAGGGTGTCGAGTGTGTCGCGCAGAGTTTGGATTTTGTCCGAAAAATAGGTAGAAAAAGCAGACAGGAGTTCTTCTTTGCTGTGTGTGTTGGGGAGAGGAGAGTCTTTAGAAGTGCCTAGGAGTGTGTTCATGGTGGCGTAGAGGGTTTTGGAAGAAGTGGATTCCAGGATTTGGTTTTGAAGGTATTTGCGTTTAGATTCGGAGATCATTTTGCAGACTTTGGATCTAATTGTTTGGAAGATCTGTCTGTGAACGGTGAGGTCAGATGAGCGCCAGCGGCGTTCCGCTTGTCGGCGCTCGCGCTTGGCTTCAGCTATGTCGTCAGTGAGCCAGGGGGAGGGGAGTCGGTTGGGTATGGAGCAGGTAGTGACAGGGGCATGGGTGTCTAGAAGTTTTCGAAGGGAGGAATCGAAATGGGATGCAAGATCGGGAGAGGGGGCGGGGTCCAAGAGAAGGTCGACAGCTTCGTCGAAGAAGCTCTCGCGGTTGACAGATTTTAGTTTGCGACGAGAGACAATGAGCTTGGTTTTTTTCGGGGGAGGTAAATTGAGGGAGACGAGAATAGCGAGGTGGTCAGAGGGAAGCACAGATGAGGTGTCAGAGTCGAGAAAGAGTTGATCGGAGGTGCGGGTGATGATCCAGTCGAGGGTGTGGCCGAGTCGGTGGGTGCGTTTAGTGATGTGTTGTGTAAGATTGTGGTTTGAAAGTGAGGTGCAAAGGCGTTTTGTGTCAGGGTGGTCGGCTTTGTCAAAGTGGAAGTTAAAGTCGCCTAGAAGGATGTGTTTTCCGGGTCGTGTGCTGTAGTGGTCGAGGAGGAGGTCGAACTCGGTGAGGAACATGGAGTTTGTGAGTTTGTTTTGAGAGCTTGGAGGGGAGCGATAGATACATGAGAAGATGAGGGACTGGCCAGGGAGTGTTGCTACGGCCTCGACAGATTCAAAGGAGGGATGAGCAAAAGGTAGAGACTGAGAGAAGGAGAGGTGAGCGGAAAGACAGTCCCTGTAGATGATGGCAATGCCACCCCCTCTGGAAGCGCGCGGGAAGGAGGCCAGGCGGTAGCCACTCGGAGTGATGCTGGCGATGATGGGTTCATCGCCAGCTGAGCGGAGCCACGTTTCGGTGATCGCGACAATATCTAGGTCATTGTCTAGAATGAAATCGGAAATCACGTCAGCTTTGCCATCTTTGCAGACAGACTGGGCATTGAACAGACACAGTTTTAGGTTTAGGTTGGAAGAGACAGCAGAGGGAGAGGGAGAAGAAACGGACGAAGAAGAGGACAGAGGAGGAGGAGGGTAGGGAGGGGGGGAGAGAGGATGGAGGGAGGAGAGAGGAGTGAGGGGTGGAGGGGGGAGGAGGAACAGTGGGGGAAGGAGAACCGGGTAAGAAAGAGGATGCGAGAGGAGGGTGGGGGGGGGAGAGGGGAGAGAGGGAGGAAGGGGAGTAGGAAAAGATGAGGAAGAGCGAGGGGGAGGGTGAAGGGGAGGGAAAAGGGGGAGGAGGGGACGAAGAGGAGAAAGCAGGCGAAGGAGGAGGGGGTGAGGGGAGGAAGGGGGTGAGGGTGTGGGAGGGGGCAGCCGAGGAGGGCAGGGAGCAGTGAAAGAGGAAGAGAGGAGAAGAAATGGGAAGGAAGGGGGAGAAGGCGGGGAGGCGGGGGGAGGCGGAAGGGGTGGAAGGGCATTGGAAGAGATGAAGAAGTGTGTGGTCGTGTGTGTGGTGGTGCGTCCTGCCTTCTGCTAATTCCGCCCCTGCGGCCTCTCATAGCTTTAATTAACCCTTTTCATCCTGCCACACTTGTGCTTGAAATAAATTTGACTATGATAGTTCACTGGTGGTGCCAGAATAGCTTGGCGCCTCAGGCATTAGTCAAGGGTGGTGCCACCAGAATAGCTTGGCGCCTCAGGCGCCAAGCTATTCTGGCGCAATCCTTGAAATATAATGATTGATCTGTCTCCTCATCTGTAATTTAGCCTTCATAGGACAATAAGCTATTAAAAAAAAAAATTCAGCCTCAGCCGGGATGTAATGGGTTAAGTCTTTGCTGTGCATTCGTCACAGCTGTAGTTTCACAGCTGGTTGCTCCCATTCACAGTCAGTATAGATTCTGTCAGCGACACCACAACAATGCCGACATCATGCAGTGGAGGCGGCTGGAGACTACTGACAGTTCAGCTTGTTTTAATTGTCGTGGGGAGACTTCTCAGTGTGCGTTGTACCCCTTTGATATGATTTAATTTGTGGTTTCAATCTAAGAAGTAGCAAATTTACTTGTACGCCGAGTGTACTTCACTTATGTGGTGAAGTGCTCTGAAGTTGCATGGCAGCCTGTTTCACTCAGAAATAATGCTCAACCGCCAATCTTCGAGGGTGCTGACAGGGCTGACGGTGTGGTGTCATGGGTGTGTAGATTCCCCTTCATGCGTCTTCATGGCTGTAGTAGGGGCTCCTGAAAATTTCACGAGCCTTTTTGACTGCACTGATGGGCTGTTGTTACTCTGTGTTCCTTGCGGAAGGAAGGAGGAGTTAAATGAGAGGCAGGTTTCATACGATCATGATGCCACTGACATTGTTGTAATTTCGTTCACTTCATTACCTTCGTTTTTTAAGGAAACCTGGTGTGTCAGCGGCCAGGAGCGGAGTGGTCTGATAATCTGCCACTGACATACTTCATTTAAACCTCGATCATTTTCTTCGAATGACTGCGGAGAACAGAAGTGTTCGTCAAATAGACCAATCCCGCTCATGTGAGCCCATGCTGTCGCAGGGAGTTATGAGCATCTATGCCTCTTCAAGTGTAGCGGATAGTTTGAAAGTTACAACTGAAAGCGAGGAGAGGTTTTGTAATACCGCATTGTAAGTCAGGATCCGTCATACAAAAACTACGCAATTTCAGTTTTCTCAAAGAAGCTTAGATCCTCGTAGTGCACCCCTGCTGTTTGCAGAACTGAAGTGGTTGTGAGGACCGGTGGCGGCTCTTGCGAGGAAAAAGAACTTGACTGATTTATTTACATGTGTGAGTGTGTTTTTCTATGAATGAATGCCAAAAGATTCAATGACTGTTGAGAGTGCCACCCTGATCTCTGTGTGCAGTCGCCTAGCCAGTCTGTCCAGCCGCACTAAATAGGTAATAATATATTTTCGTATATCCATGTGGAATGTTTCTCTAGTTTAACCGTTTGGCTATCGGAAGCGGTTTTTGTCGCGATGATTCTGGCAGGAATCACCGCGACAAAAACCGCTACCGACAGCCAAAGGGTTAATTTTACTGGAAACTGGTCGGGGAAGACCGGTCCCATGTATTTACATCCGAGTGCATGTACCTCAGACAAAAAAAGTATTGTGGTTAAAGTCGGCATACGACACTCAGGCAGCCGCATTATTCATACAATCGCTTAGGCAGTTTCTGTGTATCTCAGTGCACTGAAGAGGTATTGATTCTCATGAGCCCCTGCTGCTGCAGGACCGGGCTCATGCGACTCAATGCATCTGGTTGACAGAGGTCGGCTCCAGTTTACTTCCGAGGCAACATCGTTAGGGGAGAAGACTACAGCGGTGTGGGTACGCATAATTATTGTGACTCGGAGCCGGCAGGTCGATTTGTGTGACCGACTGACTGAAAGGCTGGCACGGGGCTTGTTTCACAGCGTATGTGCGCGTGCCGGGAGTCTGGTTGTGACGTCAGTCAGTGCACGCGGGCTGGTTCACGCACGTGTGGGAGCGAAACTAAAACCAGCTGACCGTCACGTAGGAACTAAGGCAGGAAGCCGACTACAAAACTACCGAGTGTCAGACTTCCGACGTTACTGACTCAGTTCTCACACAGCCCAAAGACGGAACAGTACTAGTACGCTTCATAAACTACGACAGAAGGCTGCTTTTTCAAGTTTTGTTTTGGTGTGTACACCCTAAATATGAGAAGGGACGGTCTCAGATAGACGAACTCTCCGGCTATTCTTTTCAAGTTGACCTTTTGGCTGTCGGTAGCGCCTTTAGTCGCGATGATTCCAGTCCTTACACCGGGGATCATCGCTACTGACTAAAAGCGCTACCGACAGCCAAAGGGTTAACGCGATCTGCTCCAGTGTACTTGAACTATGCGCTCGATCCATGTCTTGCCGTGGCGTGTTGGAGTTGAATGAGTTAATACAGCCATTGCATACACTGACTTTCATTGCCGGTAACTGGCATACTCAGTGAACTGATAAGAATCAGTATTTGCAGAGGAGATCAGTAACTTAAATGCGAACTACGCACCCTTTCTTTCCTGGCCGCAGAGCAGCTCGCTTTAACTTGACACCTTAACAGAAATATCATAGTGCTTGGAACGTTTCCTGTGATAACTATTATTTGCAGGTGATCGGCATTAAAATTCTGTGATCGTGTGACTGAAGGAACATGCAGAGCTGAACATGCAGGTGGTGACCTTCAGGTCAGCCTTGATCATCGAAAATGTGCTTGGCCGCTAACGAAACTGACAGTGTGTGGCAAAATTCCTGAGGGCCGGGTAAATGATCCGGTTTGCGTGTGATCGCCAAAACACCGAAGACGTTGTTAGTTGGAGTAACAATTATCTACAAGTGCTCGGAAAAAAAGAAGATAAACTGGTGCCAAAAACCGATAGCCTTGTAGCCAGAGGACTCTGCAGACTTCAGTGAGGTTTCGTTTGCAACGAACGACTCTCAACAACGAACGAGAGTGAAATCACGTCGGATAACGAGCTTCACCGTAAGCATAGGCAACACTCCACACATGTCCAAGAGGCATAGGTCCTCATGAGCCAGCATAAAAAACACTCCAAGCATCTCCAAGAGGCATAGATCCTCATGAGCCCGGAGGGCTCATGAGGATCTATGCCTCTTGGATGTGTTTGGAGTGTTGTCTATGCTTATAGAACACGTTGGCTATGCCTCCTGGAGATGTTTGGAGTGTTGTCTATGCTTGTAGAACACGTTGCCTATCCGTCGTGCTTACGCTGTCGTTCGTCGCAAACGAAACCTCACTGAAGTCTTTCGTTGCAAAGGAAACCTCACGTCTGACAGCGAAAGCGAAAGCAACGGGCCTTTCTTTTTGTTCCGCAGTCTTCCCTTCGCCAGCGGGGAGCTTCAGTCAGTCATCCACTCGCGCCGACACTGACAGTGGCGTGCGTGACTTGGAAGCCGCGGAACACACCACACCATCATGCAGATCCTAGCAGCCACTCTGGAAGCCCACCTGGGTACCATTCTCTCTTTTGTCACCGTCTTCCTCCTCACGGCCTACTTCATCAAGCGGTACCGCCTCAACAGCCGCCTCCCTCCCGGACCCTTCCCCCTCCCCATCATCGGCTCCGTCGCCGTCCTTGGCCGGCCAGACAAAGTGAAGCTCTTCGCGGAGTTCCGGGAACAGTACGGGGACGTGTTTAGCTTCCAGCTGGGCACGCAGACCGTGGTGGTCATCAACGGGTTCGAGAACCTGAAGCGCGCCTTCGTGCAGCAAGGGAAATGCTTCGTGGACAGGCCCCAGGTGTTCACCTTCACGCATGTTGGCCAAGGCAAAGGTAAGGGTGTTGTCTGTACCATCTAATGCGCATAAGGCCACCGGGCGGACGTCGGCCCGATGGCCTTTGCACACTGGGACCTGTACCGTTTGCGGGCGAATACTCCCCAGACAGACCCACACGAGGAGTGCGCCAAATTAAATTCAGACCAACCCCCCCCAAAAAAAAATAAAAAAAATAAAATAAAATAAAAAAATAAAAAAAATAAAAAAAATAACTCATTCTACCCCAACACAGAAATCCCCAAATTTTGTCGTTGTCCTCTGAAGACTGCATTGCAGTGCAGGACACAGATCGACCATGATAGTTCAAGGGTGATGCCAGAATAGCTTGGCGCCCATAGGCGCCAAGCTATTCTGGCATCACCCTTGAACTATCATGGTCGATCATTATCTTGCTGTGGTGCGTCTGGGGTAGAATGAGTTAAAATAAATAAAATAATAAAATAAATAGAAAAATGACTGTTGAGCGTGTACGCTGCAAAGAAAATCCCAAGAAAGAAAGGAGCAAGATTGCAAATGGCAGCCACAACACAGTTTACTAAATTGTCGGATTCAAAACTTTTTTTTTAAAGCAGAAAAAGGTAAAAGAAATTGCGTTGTAATTTACCGTTTTAAGCGTGTTTCTTTCTTTGCTTGGATTTTCTTTTTTATTGAAATGAGATGCTACAAACAGTTGTACATACTCCCGAGGCAAATTGATGCATTGTTGGAAGTTGGGTGAGATCAAACTTGAAGGTTGGGTTAGATCAAATCCCCCCCCCCCCCACCTCCACCCCCCTCCTTCCCTCTATCAACAGTATCTAGCTTTTTTAACCGGTTGGGGGTCGGTATCAGTTTTAGTAGCAATGATTCCTGCAGTTGAGACAACTTAACCCTTTGCGTATCGGTAGCGGTTTTAGTCGCGATGATTCCTGCAGGAATCATGGCGACTAAAACCGCTCCCGACACCCAAAGGGTTAAACTGTCTTAACGACAGCACTCCCATGTTTTAGCCATGTTAACTCTTACACTCCCAGAACTAAATGACTTCCATTCTGTAGAACGGAAGTCATTTAGATCTGGAAGTTTAAGAGTTAACAGTTTTTCCTACCCCGGCCTCGCATGCGCACATAAGTGGCTTACTCCTCTCCACAGAAGTTTCCACTCGACCAGGAGCCGCAGAGAAGAAAAAAAAAAATGCCACACACCTCATTTGAATAGAAGTGTACTTGGAGCCGGCATCCCCAGTAACAAAACGTCTTCGGGCCCACGGCGGCCGCAGCGGGCCCGCGCACATCCGTGCGCGGGCCCACTGTGGCCGCCGTGGGCCCGAGGACCTTTGCTGATGCTTACCGAGAGTGTTTATACTCCCGCAAACGGTCTCCGAATGTTCCTTTAGTATACGTCTGCATTATATCGTCGCTACTCCCCAAACCGTCTGAACGACGTCGGCTCCGGTCGGCCCGCCCACGGCGGCTGTGCGCGGGCCGACTAGAGTAGTCGTCGGCTCGATGACCTCTTGTACGCACTGGCTCAATCAGTATTACCATCATCATCATCATCATCATCATCGTTTTTCTTCCTGTTTCCCCCGCGCGGTCAGTCTGTCCTTCATGAGTCAGTGGAAACTTGCGTAAGGTTAGCTATTTTTCTGCTAACTCAGTCCCAGGGTCACCCTGATCAGAACCAGAGTGGCGCGGGTTTGAGTCTTCGCGTTTTAGGTTTTGCAGTTCTGACGGCTCCGTTTCATCCACTTCGCTTACTTTTTTTTTTTTTTTCGATCCCCTCGCTGTCGAGAAAAATGGGACACCACCCAACTGCAAGGGGTAGGCCTATAGATCTTTATGAGCCCCCGCAGTTGCGGGGGCTTATGAGAATCTATGCTTTTTGCTGACACCACTTTGCGTCTCGCATTGCTCCTGGAGATCTTTGACTTTGAATTTGAAATAATTTCAAAAACACAATCTGCGTCTCCTGGCATTGAAAGGGTTAAGTTGTCCCTCTCGTATGCCGCGCTGCGTGCAGTCATTAGCAGGTGTTGCAAAGTGGGTAAGAAATGGTCACTTTTTGTATTTTCGATCCTTGCCTCTGCCTTAGCCGACATGTGTGACGATGCATTTTTGTGTATATTTTTTAATTGTGTATTGTATACGAACTCATCACATTCTGAGGATGAAATGGCCATTTTTTAAATATATCTTTTGATGTCTACGTCAGTCGCAGTTCTGGAGACAGATCGACCATGATAGTTCAAGGGCGTTGTCGGAATAGCTTGGCACCTACAGGCGCCGAGCTATTCCGACACCACCCTTGAACTTTCAAGGTCGATTCACGTCCTTTTTGTATCATGTCGCAGTTTCATGGGCTAATATTGTGACTGCATTTTAGCAACCTGGAGTTCGATAAATCAGCATGAAGTGCAGCGCCTTCAACTATTCCGATACTGACCACCCTTGAACTATCATGGTCGATTCACATCCTTTCGTATCAAGTCAAGGCTTTATAGGCTAAGTTTGTGACTGCATTTTGGCAACCTGGAGTTCGTTGAATTAACATGAAGGTGCACCGCCTCCGGCACGTCTTGCCGGGTTTATTTTTCTTGTGAGGCCGGCATTCCTTTCAATTTTTTTTTCACGTTCCGTTTGCTGCCGTGTCAGTCGGGACATTTTAGTAACATGAAGACAAGTAAACAAATCCTTCCAGTTCTTTCGTCACCCTGTCCGCTAACATTCAGTACCGACGTTTACACTGTTAAGTAGTCGTTACCGTTATCTTTATCAGTGTTGTATGTGATCGTCGACATCATCATCATCACCACCACAACAACCATCATATGCTTCCAGCTTCGTTACCATCGCCGACTTTTTCGTCCAAGTGCGTTGTTGTTGTCGTTGTTATTGTTGTTGTTGCTGTTGTTGTCATTGTTTCAATCGAAATTTTTCTTTCGCACCGATCACCGCACAGCTACCTTTTTTTGTTTTTTGACATTACGTCCTGAGGCTGATTTCTAAAAAAAATGATTATTGTCCTATAAACGCTACATTACAGATTAGGAGATAGGTCAACCGTTTTAGTTCAAGGGTGGTGCCAGAATAGCTTGGCGCCTTTATTGTCTATGATGAAAACGGGTTAAAGCGCATTATTTCGGCAGGGTGCAATGATTGTAGCCCGTATAGTAATGAAGCTTAGCTTGGACACAGCCATGATGCAGTCATCCCGCACCCAAGTTCACGGCGCACCTTGCCACAACAACAATTGTCCTCTTTGGCTTGGTTCCACAACCACATACAGTTGAGTTAATCAGTATTTACAGTATTGCACGCCCAGCATCAGCTGCCACCCTACTGAGCCACACAACAACAACAACAACAAAAACAACAACAAAATCAAGGGCAGTCGTTGGCGCAAGGACCTTTTGCTTTATAGGGCGATTGATCGAATATGATTAGTATCCGTAGATTAGCATCGCACCTCACCCCACCCCCCTCCCCTCCACCCACACATACACCCCCACACCCCTCCTCTCTAGACTCCTCTTCCGCGATCCCCAAATCGACTTTTCTCAGTCAGAACATTGTTACTTTGTTACCCTAAGGGTTGCGTAAGAGGTTTTTTTTTGGTGCCCGTGCCGTGTGAGCGGAAGGGTTACGCAGTGCTCTCTGGACAGTGGACAATTATGGATCGCCTCTCCTCACTGGCTCTCACAATTAAACGGGGTCAGTGATGTAACGAGATCACCACGTAGTAGGGTGCTTGCTACTACATGCAAGGCATGTGGCAGATCCTGGAGCGACTTGGCTGTCCCCCAAAGTTCCTCAACATGATTGTCCAGCTACACGAGGACCAGCAAGGCCAGGTCAGACTCAACAATGACCTCTCAGAACCATTCCCTATTCTCAACGGCGTAAAGCAGGGCTGCGTGCTGGCACCGACCCTGTTCACCATCTTTTTTAGCATGATGTTGAAGCAGGCCACAGTGGACCTTGATGATGACGATGCAGTGTACATCAGGTATCGTCTCGATGGCAGCCTGTTCAACCTCAGACGACTGCAGGCCCACACGAAAACCCTAGACCAACTGATTCGTGAGCTGCTTTTTGCTGATGATGCTGCCCTCGTTGCACACACAGAGAGAGCCCTGCAGCGCATCACGTCTTGCTTCGCAGATGCTGCCCAGCTCTTTGGACTCGAGGTCAGTCTGAAAAAGACAGAGGTCCTCCATCAGCCGGCACCCAAGACAGTGTATCGCCCTCCTCACATCACCATTGGCGAGTCTGATCTAAAGTCAGTGCACCAGTTTACTTACCTTGGCTGCATTATCACGTCGGACGCCAAGCTGGACAAGGAGCTTGACAGCAGGCTGGCAAAAGCGAACAGCGCTTTCGGGCGACTTTTCAAGCGGGTGTGGCACAATCAACAGCTGAAAACAGGCACCAAGATCAGCGTGTACAGAGCTGTGGTCCTCACCACCCTGCTGTATGGTTCCGAGTCCTGGGCCCTCTACCGCAGCCAACTACGACTCCTCGAACGCTTCCACCAGCGCTGCCTGCGTACCATCCTGGGCATTCACTGGAGTGACTATGTCACCAACGTCGAGGTCCTTGAACAGGCTGAAACTGTGAGCATCGAGGCTTTGCTGCTGCGGACACAGCTCCGCTGGGCGGGGCATGTCTCCAGGATGGAAGATCATCGCCTACCAAAGATCACCCTGTTCGGCGAGCTTGCTACTGGACACCGTGACAGAGGGGCACCAAAGAAGAGATACAAAGACTGTTTCAAGAAGTCACTTAGTGCCTGCCAAATCGACCACCACCAGTGGTCTTCGCTTGCTGCGGACCGTGACACCTGGCGCTCCACCATTTACAAGGCAGCTGTCTCCTTTGAGGACTCTCACAGAGCTAGCCTTAAGGACAAGCGGCTCAGGAGAAAAAACAGAGATGCCGCAGCTCAGAACCCCGGCCATACCTTCCCCTGCAGCCACTGCGGTCGAACCTGCCTGTCTCGGATTGGCCTCCGCAGCCACGAACAAGCCTGCAGACGTCGTGGGCAACTCCTATAAAATCTTCGTTCGCGAAGTCAAGCCAAGAGAGAGAAGGGTGCTTGCGTACATGCACGACACAGCCTGTTGACTTGCGTCTCTACTGCGTCACGCACGTAGTATCCTAAAATGGAAGTAAAAAGACAGAGGATTCAAAGTGTGGAAGAAATTTTAGGCGATTAGCGCATCCCTGCGAAAACCTCGTCAAAGTCTGCGTTTTAGTTTATTTCTTGTATTTCTCGATTGAAGTATGTCACATAACGTTTATGAGTGACTGATCGATTGATTAATTGATTGACCGAATGACTGACGTTTGGGTGGGTGGGTGGGTGGGTGGGTGGATGGATGGATGGATAGATGGATGGATGGATGGGCGGGTGGATGGATGGATGGATGGATGGATGGATGGATGGATGGATGGATGGATGGGTGGTTGGATTATTTGAGTGAGTGTGTGAGTGAGTGAGTGAGTGAGTGGATGGATGGATGGATTTTTTTTTTTTTTGAGAGGCAAGGTGGCGAGATCAGGACTGAATAGTGCATACTGCATCGACTAGAAGCCGCATTGTTGCTCTTTGACATTTTGGCTGTCGGTAGCGGTTTTTGTCGCGATGATTTCTGCAGAAAATCATCGCGACAAAAACCGCTCAGACTACCCGATAATCTGTGAATGCATAAACGCACCCTAGTGGACTGACGATGACGCATACACGCAGCATGCACGAATATATTCGACCGCGCTAGACAGAACAGACTGAATTAAGCCGTCAAACAGCGTACACCAGTCTGCGCCAAAAGACAGCGACGTTGTCTTCCTCGAGGCCGTTGAAAATTCAGTCTGAAACTAAAATTCCTTTGGCACGCTTTGGCTGTCGGTAGTGCACTTTGGCTGTCGGTAGCGCCCTTTGGCTGTCGGTAGCGCGAGTCCGACAGTCGAAGGGTTAAATGATGCATTGTCACACGGTACCTGTTGCTATGTTTGCCTTTCGTGTTGGACATGTGGGTTAGGTGCTCTTTTACGACCGACACTATTGACACTGACCTGTTATTAGACACTTTGGCTGTGGCTTGGCTGTAAAGCTCCCTGCTAGATCAAACACCGATCTTTTGATAGCGATCGCCGCATCAAGCCCGTTTTATTTGCAAGAGGCGTAGATTCTCATGAGTCCCTGCATTCGCAGGGGCTCATGAGAATCTACGCCTCTTGATGGGAGAGGTGGGGTACATATCTATCTCCTCGGTCAGTAGGAGGCGGTAATGGGAGGCTTGCCGATTATTTTTCGACCGTTAAGCCATTAGCTTATTAAACATCGGTAGCGCGCTGAACAGCATCAGCAAACACGTGATGAATAAAATCACTCGCTGAACTCCCTCGAGGCGAGGAACAGCATGGGCCGATCTCAAGTGGCGAAAGGAATTGATTTTCGCGAGATCCATTGCGGCTGCAAGTGTTCATGTAAATCTATGTCTCTTGTGGATGGTGGGGTTGTGGATCAGAGGGATAGAATAAGCTGGCCCTTCCCCCCTGACAAATACATGTAGATACAACGCTTCCCCGAATCCTCAACACAATTAACGCTGGGATAGAGTGGACAATTAACCCGGGGACAGACGCCGGGGATGGGACAGTCTGGGGCGAGACATTTGGGAACGTGTAGAGGGGAGGGGCTGTCGCATGAAAGTTAACCCCTTCGCTGCCAGCGGACGCGAAACTGCTGCACGTCTGAACTCACTGCATACTGACCGACATTCGCGTGAAGAACACAACGTAAATGGGACCCAGCGTGGGCACGAGAAACACAGGACTAACAAGAACCATTAATTTCTCATGAGCCCCCGCGACTGCGGGGGCTCATAAGGGTTTATGTCTCTTGCAGATGGATAGCGCTCGCCTTGCCCCCGGCAGTTAATGGGTTAAGTGGTTATAAATCGTGAGCTACAGACCGAAAAATCTTGGGGAAAATGATCATCGGTAGCAGTAGCGGTTTTAGTCGCGATGATTCCTGTAGGAATCATCGCGACTAAAACCGCCACTGACACACACACACACACACACACACACACACACACACACACACACACACACACACACACACACACACACAGGGACAATATCTTCCTACGTTCTTACGCTACCGAGAACCAGTGACTGTCAGTAAAGTTGTGCGTTTTGTCGACACCGAAGGGAGTGGCCCGGCACACGTGTGTTCTGTAGTATATATACACTTGATGCTGTGTGATGGGGCGTGTGACGAGGGTAACATGGGGGCAATGGATAGTTAGTTATTCCAGCCTCTCCCAAAAGACAACATGATATGAATGGAGGGCAGCGCTTTTTTTTTTTTTTGGGGGGGGGGGGGGTCGTTTTTGCAGCTCATGATTGCATTATTGTGTTGTCCATTAGTTTCTAGCCCCTTGATATACATGAACAGTAAACGTTGGACACAGGCCCTGTAACTAAAGACCATAGGCCGGTTGCATGAGTGATCTTAGTCCTGCGCCAGCCATTAAGCGGCGTGCTCCGCTACAGCTACAGCGGAGTACCTGTCTTAGTGGCTAGCGCAGGACTAAGCTTATTCATGCAGCTAACCCTCGAGTTATGTTCGCCGCATTCCTTCTCAAGGCTATGCTGTCCGAGGTCACGCTGTCCGGAGTTCTTCATTGAGTTATCAGTTGCCTGAAGTTTTGTTGAAACTGAAGGGTTTTGCACAATGGGGTTCACCACAGAGTTATTTTGCTGGGTGTTTCTTTTTCTCAGAGTTTTGCTGCTTAGCGAAGTTCTTATTTTCAGGGTTTTGCTGCGCAGAGTTCTTCGTCTAAGGGTTTTGCCGCTGTGTAGAGTTCAGTCATCTTCTCAGGGTTTTGTTGCTCACTTAGAGTTCTTCGTCCGGCTCAGGGTTTCGTTGCTTAGAGTACTTCTCAGGGTTTTGCCCCCGCTTAGAGTCCTTCATCTCAGGGCTTTGCTGCTTAAAGTTTTTTCTTCTCAGGGTTTTGCTGCTCAGAGATCTTTGTCTCAGGGCTTTGCTGCTTAGAGTCCTTCATCTCAGGGCGTTGCTGCTTAGAGTTTTTTTCTTCTCAGGCGTTTGCTGCTTAGAGATTTTCTTCTCAAGGGTTTGCTGCTTAGTGTTCTTCTTCTCAATGTTTTTTTTTTTTCTGCTGATAGTTCTTTGTCTCAGTTTTTTGCTGCTTAGAGTTCTTTGTCGCAGGATTTTGCTGTTTAGAGTCTAGCTTGTAAAGTCTTTGCTGCTTAACGTTCTTCTTTTCAGGGTTTTAGCGGCTTACGGTCTTCTCCTCGGGGTTTTGCTGCTCATTTAGATTTCTTCTTCAAATGAGCTCAGGGTTTTGCTACTTAGAGAGTTCTTCTCAGGCTTTTGCTGCTTAGAGTTTTCTTCTCAGGGGTTTGCTCCTTAGAGTTCATCTTCTTAGGATTTTGCTGCTTAGAGTTCTTTATATTTGCTTAGAAGTTCAGAGTTCACATTAGTTGACCTCTCTCGATTCGCTACTGCTGAGCGGCCGGTAGCGAATCGAGACAGGACGACCGGCGTGTTCAAGGTTCTCAGGCTGCTTGCAGTTCTGTTGACAAGGCTCTGCAGCCTTGGGTTCCGGCTGTACAGAAGCGGCCTTCTTCTTCTCATGGTTTTGCTGTTTAGAGTTCTTCTTCTCAAGGTTTGCTGTCCAGATCTAGGGTTTTGTTACTCATTTTGTAGGCTTAGTGTCAGAGTGCTGGAAAACCGTCAGCAGACACCGCTGATCGGCCGCTGGCCTAAACCCAGACGTTGCGGCACTCCCGCCGCTAAGGGAACAGCTATCAAACCCGCGTCGACCGACCTAAATCAGCAAGAGACGTAGATTCACATGAGTCCCTGCAGTTGCAGGGACTCATGTGATCTACGTCTCTTGCGCAGGGTTTGCAGAGGCTCATTTGCATCTACGTACGTCTCCTGCTCTTGGCAGAGGGCCTGTTTTAGTGTAATCAGAGAAACGCCGAGCGTGCCGATGTGCCGGCTGTCAGTTCGCGCCACTAGCGGTGCGGTCTGGCGTTGCGGTCATGCAAGTCTTTAGGGAACCAATTAGTCGGGGCTTTAGCCAGCAATAGGTCCTCGGGCGGACTACAGTCTACCGCAGTCGGCCCGAGGACCTTTTGCTTACTTACTGGGGCTTTAGCTAATAGTAGCTGCTCGCAGAGTTCGCCTGTCAAGGGAAAAGAACAACTGGAGGCCAGTTTGATGTCTACGGGCCAGTCTTTTCAAGCCGTCGTCTGTTTAACTTGAGAGGTGGAGAGAGAGGGAGGATGGCAGTGAGAGAGAGAATCAATGAATCAATGAATCTTTATTTTACAACGGTAAAGATATTAACAATGCCAGAGGCAAAGCCATTTATCAAATCTGCCGTTGCTACATCTACAGACAAACACAACAATTACATTACTTTAATACATGTATATGACCAACGCCTACGGGTGTGTTGGGGGAGGGGGAGCAATGGTAAGGGGAAAAAAAACAACAACACAGCAGCACTATACATACACAGCAGTAGAATGGGTACTTATTAAAAATGATATCTACGTAGAGAGAGAGAGAGAGAGAGAGAGAGAGAGAGAGAGAGAGAGAGAGAGAGAGAGAGAGAGAGAGAGATATGATGATGATGATGATGATGATGATGAAACGTTTATTAGGATAAAGTTTTAGGCATTTTCCAAACTGTCCTTTGTTCACTATAATACCAGAGAGAGAGAGAGAGAGAGAGAGAGAGAGAGAGAGAGAGAGAGAGAGAGAGAGAGAGAGAGAGAGAGAGAGAGAGATGATGATGATGAGATGATGATGATGATGGTGATGATGAAACTTTATGTATCAACAGTAAACGTCACGGTCTTGACAGAAAAGATCGTCGATTTACAAACTTGCTATTGCTACTTCCTACTACTAATGAAAGCACACAAAAGAAAAAGTAATCATACAAGACATTATCGCTACATAGTTTACAGCTATACACCATAACAATCATGAACATGAACACCAGAGAGACAGACATGCAAACAGGGACAGAGAGAGAATTGGACTGTCAGAAGCGCCCGTAGAATGTGCCATGTAACACTGACTTGACGTTGCTTGAATAGCCTGGGCTCTCACTCTGAAACATCGCAATTCTCGCTGAGTTAAGAGTCACAATAGATAGCGATCTTTGAGCCCACGGTCATTACCTACGTAGGCGTAGGACAATTTTCAAAAAAATTATGGCCAACCGTCTTGACCCCATAATTCACCGCCTAAAAATGTAGAACACCACCCAACTGCAAGAGGTATAGATCCTCATGAGCCCCCGCAATTGCGGGGGCCCATGCGGATATTTACCTCTTGTTGAAACCAGTTTGATTCCATGTCCATGGGACGCTGCCCAAGTCTTGCAAAATTCAGGCGGCAGTCCCGGAGGCGGCGGTGCATGGCCTTAGAATGCTTTGCGGACCGTATCGCCCGCACGAAAAAAAAAGGATGTAATGCCACTTGACAAAAATACTTCCCCATATCACGCTCAGAGGTGAAAACCCCAGGCTGTGCCTGGTTCAGGTGTTCCTACGACACTGCCTATTGAACCGGCCGAGCTGGCAGGTAAACGACGTTAAATGACGAAAGCCACCTGCAGTGAGTCTAGGAATTTAACGTGCACACTCTACGTCAGGACTGATACCATGGTGTCAGTCCACATTGAGTACATTTCACCTGTTCTTTGCCTGTTGACGCAGACTGCATTTCTGCAGTCTTCGTGAATTCGACACTAGATACACCCTTGCTGTTTCGCAGGGACATGGATTCAAAGTGGTGTCAGCAAGAGGCATAGATCATCATGAGGATCTAACCTCTTACAGTTGAGTAGTTCAGTGTTCATTGAAATTCTCTCGGCACTGAACCGGTTAGCTCAATCGAGAAGTGCCGCAAAAGTCCGAAATGGCCGCGGATCCGGAGGAGCCTCTTTATGCTCTGGTCAGTATGCCGCCTGTCTCTCCATCATTGAAAAGAAATTACCAAGTAAGTAGGGAAAAGCAACTGTCAGGGGAGAGAATTGAGCATTATCGACCAATGATCATAGATCTACTTTGGTCAAAGCCACACCACAAACAAAACAAAACAAAAAGATAGGAAAGAGGGGTGCGCTAAGTAAGTGACTGGACAGTGCTTTTTCCTACTTACTTTGTATTTTTTTCTAAATTACTGCACTGGCAGTCAAACCTTTTGGTCTCGTCCATTTCCATTGCCGGCGTATAGATGTCTCTACGTACCTGACCCTGTACCTCTTTCAAGCCTGGGACGGCCTCCTTTCTAACATTTTTTAGACGGCTGTGACTGACCTGAAGACTTATGATGGACGAGTACTTTACTCCCATTGTTACAGGAGATGGACTGGACAAAATCAGTTCCAAAATAGTGCCAGATTACCTTGGCGCCTTCCAGGCGCCAAGCTAATCTGGCGCTACCCTTGAACTGTCATGGTCCATTCATCTCCTGCTGTAGTTTATGAATTGAATGAGTTAACAGCCATCTTCCGTCACTCCGCCATCAGACGGCTTTTGCAGCCTGTTCAGTGTTAAATTCCAATAAATAAATTGATTCAACCGCACCCCACGTTGTTTTTTTCCAAAGGGACCATCACTTTATACCAAACACTATGCACAAAACGGAAAATCCCAGCAACGAAAAAAACACGCTTAGAAAGGACATTAACAATACAGCTATTATGTTTTCGGATTAAACGCCTTTTTCAAATTGGACATTTAAAAAAGAAAACAGTTCACTACTTATCTTTCGGCCATTGCCAGTAATACTGAGCAGTGAATTGTTTTAATACATTTAATTTTAAAAAAGGAATGTGTTGTACTTATCCTTTCTAAGAGCCCGTGTTTCTTTCTTTGATGGGAATTTCTTTGCATATTACTCGCCTGGCAGTCACTTTTTGGTCTGGATTAAACAGACTATGCAAACTCTTCTTGCCACTAAATTCCGGCCTTTTCTAATATCGCAATATTCGATTACCAATACACAGGGGCAGATACGTTGCCTGTCGAGGTGGATTTCCAACTTTTTCTTCGGGACTTGGAACCGACTGCGTTTGTTCGGGACCGATTCTGACGGTGTTTTGGCCAGATACATGGCAAAGAAAATACTGATTGTCAAAAACCCCGGCGCGAACACTGTTTACCCAAGATACGGAGCCGAGCGCCCACACGAGGGTTCATGCTTTCCAAACTCTCAAAATATCAAGCTACGGGAGGGGGTGGGTGCAGGGGGAAGTGTCTAAAATGTCGACGCTTTGCATTATCGACTTCGCACTTCTTGTTTTGGCGTATTACGCCAGTCCGAGAAGTGCAAAATCGATATCTGCCACCAGCAGATCCGCCCCGCACTGGCTGTCTCCCAACGACAGCGAATCGACGGAGGCAGCCAGTGTGGCCGGATCCGCCCCTGATGTAACACACACGCGTGCAAGGTTACCGTGTTAAGCTGCCAAGAACTGATGAGCCACTGACGTTAACAGTATCAGTCGGTCACTTAGCGTCAGCCTCAACCGCTCTGTAATTAGAAACAGGTACGCAATGCTAACAAGAACTGATCAGTCGGTCCCGTGCAGGCAAAAGACAGTCCATGTTTGCGAACAGCAGAAATTTTACTGTGTTACAATGAAAATCTCGCTTTTCACAAACAATGGACTCAGAGCTGCATTTTGCGCTCCGGGCAGAAGTGTGCGTGCTGGTATGTTATAATAATAACAATGATAATAATAATGATAATAATAATAATAATAATAATAATAAAGAGCATTTATATTGCGCTGTATCCCCAGGAGCAGCGGGCTCAAAGCACGGCGTAGAGCCGTAATAAAGAGGTTACGTTTACGCCGCGCAACTCCCAACAACGAACGATAAAAAGTCAGTCACGGCGGATAACCAGCTTCTTTCATTAGCTTAGACAACCTTCCAAACATCTCCAAGAGGCGTAGATCCTCATGAGCCCGGAGCAATGACAACACTCCAAACACCTCCAAGAGGCATCGATCCTCATGAGCCCGGAGGACTCATGAGGATCTATGCCTCTCGGAGATGTTTGGAGTGTTGTCTGTACATATGATACGAGCTGGTTGCCCGCTGTGATTTTGCTTTCGTTCGTTGCAAACGAAATCTCGCTAATGTTCCAAATCGCTGACGAGTGCACCGCTCTGTGATCCAATCAAAGAAAATCTCGCTGTTCATAAAACTAGACTTATAATATTTGCCTTCACAAGGCGGTAGACGTAACAGCCAGGTGAAAGCTTACCTGTTGTATGCCATAATTGTGTTGTGTCCGGAATTTTGCATGCTATGACTTATGGCTCAAAGTCGCGTAATCTAGCGAGCGTTCTCGCGCAGCTGGGCCGGGAACTAATTTACAACCGGCCTATTGGTAGAAGCCATCAAAGACAACCATTGCGAGCAGTGGAACTGAATACCGTATAGCGAACTCCGTAAACAAACGCCGGGTTAATGCCTTACAACAGCTCTTGAATGTCGTAAAATTAAAGACTTTTCTGCATTTCTTCTCATGATGCTCAGCCGTCAGGAGAGATGACCACTGAGTTGCGCACGTGGGCCAGTGACACACTTCTGTTACGTATGCCCGGCCTATACTCACGTCGAGTGTGTAAAGAGGGTAGACAAGTTTTAGGGTGAGGCAAGGCAACATCACTTGAGAGTTGGGGGCTTCCATATTTACTGCTCTTCCAGTCACTTACTTAGTACACCCATCTGTTTCCCCCGTTTTTTGACCTACTACACTAGATCTGTGATCTGTAGTCAATAATGCACAGTTCTCTCCCCTGACAGTGCTTTTACTGACCTACTTTACTTGGTAGTCGCATATATACTGTAGTGTTCTGTCTTTGGTAGTCTAGTCTGCGAAATTATTGCACTGGCAGTCACCCTTTTCTTTTCGTTTATATCGACCTTCCTTTTAAAGACACATTTCAGCACCTTTTGTGTTCGTTATGCCATGTAGACACATCTAATGAACTTTAACAGCAGTTTGGACACCAGCGAAAGCTCGCGCGTAATCGCACATATTTTTTCTACGCAGCCGTTAGCGTGTCCATCTATTTTTTAGCTGTTTCTCGTACAGATAGCGTTGTATTTCTAGAACGGAGTGGAGTCATTGCCGGTCAGGATTCTTGATATGAAGACGTCGTGTGCTGAACTGGATTGTCCTGTGTCTAAATGATTGAACCATTACTAGACCTATATGTAGCGTTTCGTAACCATCTGTTACAGAAGTGTATCTTTGAACAGATAGAGCGGTAGTGGGCCTTCAAGCTAACACTCAATGATAGTCCATAATAAACAGTTATACTTTTAGTAAACATTCTCAGTATCACTGGACTCTTTTTTAAAAAAGAGTGGTACGGTACTATGAAACGCGGGTGTGCAGTCCTGGTAGAAATTGAAATTAGAAAATCGATCCTGAACTGTTTATTACAGTTCTGAACTATCACTGAGTGTCTGGAAAGGAAAGGGATACGTTATTCACTTATTATTCAACAGGTTTCAGTTTTAAAATATGCGTCAGCTATCGTTTTTTTTCCCCCCGCTTGGTTAGTTTTGTCTCAGAACCATCTATACTCGTTTTTGCGTTGATACAGCGTGGCCAAGCCCGGCTAACCATGATCTAAACTAGCCTTGAAATAAAAGTCGCGGTCGATCCATTTTCCTCTGTAGATTTCCTGGACCGAGTCACGTACCACACTGTCGTCGGAATCACTTCAAAAGACGACAAGAAAAACGAGCGAACATTTCAATGTGGACACTAACATCAGAGAATTCCATTTCCCCGACAACATTACCACATTGGCGGTCGGTAGCGCTTTTGTCGCGATGATTCCCGTAGCCTGTAGGAATCATCGCGACAAAAAGCGCTACCGACAGCCAAAGTGTACACGGTGCCCGTGGCTGCTTGCTCAAGAAGGTTAACCCCTTAACTGCCGGGGGGGGGGGGTAGTCAAAGGATATCCATCTGCAAGAGACATAAACACTCATGAGCCCCCGCAGTCGCGGGGGCTCATGAGGGTTTATGTCCCTTGTTAGTCCTGTGTTGTTTTTTTGTTTTGTTTTTTTTGGGTTTTTTTTTTTGTCCCTCTCTGTCTGTCTGTCTGCCTGTCTCTCTCTCTGGTGTTCATGTTCATGATACGTTAGTTGTTATGGTGTGTAGATGTAAGCTATGTTTCATTTTTGTTCTTCACGCGAATGTCGCCCAATGTGCATTCGTCACATTCAGACGCGAAATTTGTGATCCGGGCGGCAGCGAAACGGGGTTAAAGTACCATTACGCTTAAAACTGAAGACAAATTTCAGCACCATTTGTGTTTTTAATGCCTTGTCGATACTGACACCTAATGAGCTTCTATGGCAACCGTGTTTGGAAGTGTGCTGAACTAGATTGTCCTGTGTCTAAATGAACCATAACTAGACCTGTGTGTAGCTTTTCGAAACCATCTGTTACAGAGGTGTATCTTTGAACAGTTACGGCGGTAGTGGGCCTTTAAGACAGGGAATCTAATCACTTTTTGCAGTGGGAGGGACTTTTCCGTCCACTGGCGTTGGTTACATACCGTCTGTGGCAGTGGGGGTAAAAAAAGAGCGTGATGTATGTACATTGAAGGTGAGTTGGACGCACCGTACAAACAGTTTCTTGTTTCAAAACGGAGCGAGCAAGATTCCTGTCTGACTCCGACTGATGGGCCTCGCATCGCCGGCGCGCACGTATACACACGACATCTGTTTACTGACGTACTGTAGTATGTTTAGGAACAAAAGCAGTGCAACACCACATCGGCTGAATTATCAGAAACATTGCTTGCAGAGAACAGCTTAGTATCAACGAAGAAAGAAACACGCTTAGAAAGGACAATTACAACACAAGAAACACACCCAAAAAAAGAGAGAGAAAAAAAAGGAAGCACTGTCAGGGGAGAGAATTGTGCATTATCAACCAATGATTATAGATCTAGTTTGGTCAAAGCACACAAAAAATAGAAAAGAGGGGTGCACTAAGGAAGTGACTGGAAGCAAGTAATATGGTAGCCCCCCCCCCCCCCACACACCTTTTCCGAAGGGGGGTGTATCACATATTCACTAACTTGATTCCCAGCCCCTTGACGGATGCATGAGAATTCAGATCTAGGTCCCCCAAGAGCGGGGGGGGGGGGGGGGGGGGGACGGTTGGGGGGGAGTGGGGTCCAAATTGTACTGCCGGTGTGGATAGCTGTTTCGGTCTAGAAGACCTCTTCAGCGCACCATCGGTAATTGTGTTGTCATATACTTGTCTTTTCTAAGCTTGTTTCTTTCTTCGGTGGTATGTTCTCCAAACTAAAATGTTCCGACAACTTCCCGATAATTCCGATGATGTTGCGTTTCTTTTGCTCCTAAGTATACTACACGTAAACAGATGGCGTGTGTTTTGGTTTTCGATTTCAAGTTTTTTTTTTTTTTGGTTGAGATTTGCGTCACAACGTCCATCTATCTGCACTCAGACTCACGAGCATAAGAAACGCGATATCCTTGAAGGCTGGAAACATTGCGAAATGCACTGATCTGCACTTGTACTGACGTGCAAAAAAGAAAATAAATTATTTAAAAAAAATATTTAAAAAAAAAACCGCGATGTCTGGATCATCGGGAAAATGTTTTTCACGATTACGATGACCTGGCATTTCTTTTCCTCGTCAAGAACAAAGAAAGAAACACGCTTTTAATGCCGGACAAATACAAAAATAGAAGGATACACACCACACAATTTACTAAATTTTCGAGTGGGTTGTCGGTAGCGCTTTTTGTCGCGATAATTCCGGCAGGGATCATCGCGACAAAAAGCGCTACCAACAGCCAAAGTGTTAAAACGTTTTTCAAAACGAACATGCCGACACGAATACAATGCACCGCTTATCCTTTGGCGTTTTCCTCGTACACGTAATTGGATGTAGTTGCGTTGAATGTCTCTAATGCGATGGTTAAACTTGACGGTATGCCGTCGCATTTTCTTAGCACGTTAGCCCTGCCCTGTCGGCCCTGTCATTAATTAACGCCTACGTGGGAGTCTGTTTAAATGCCCCAACAGCAAAGTGCCAATGAATTCCGCGCGAAGGCATGGTGGTTTGGGATCGGCCGGGTCGGGGGTGGAGTTGTTTGTGACTGGGGGTGGGGACCTGCACGGGATACAAAAATCGCTTGTTATAATTATTCAAGTAAAATAACCCCTTTACCGCCAGTGGACGCAGATTGCGTTTTTGAAATCATTGTAAATTTTACTTCAAAGATCCCCAGCCGCCGTCAAAAGAACGTTGATACAAAGTGATTTCAGCAAGAGGCATAGATCTTCATGAGCCCCCGCAACTGCGGGGGCTCATGAGGATCTATACCTCTTGCAGTTGGCTCACGTGTTCAGTTTTTTTTTCTGGCAGTGAATGGTTGAACAATTCATCCGTCACGATTTTGCACCTGCTTTTTCGCGAATCTGCTATCATTCTCACAGAGATGATTGATCATATCACGAAGGGCAAATGTTTAACCACTTGTATCATGATAACAACTTGAACACGCCCTGCGCCGCCCCCTCAGTCGCCATCCCCCCCCCCCCTTCCCCCTTCTCCCCTATACTTAGTCTCTCTGCAGACCTGCCTAAGAACCAGGTTTGTGAAACGTTGATTCACGTGACTTCAATGACTTTTGGCCAGAATGCCAGAGGGTTTTCCCGTGCTATTTTTACGAATAAAGAAAATACGCCACTTTCCGTAGAGTTGTGCAAGAACGAAGAATACATATAGGCAAGGTTTGATATAAACCGTGATGCACGATTTTGGACGAAAACTGCCAAGCAGGGAAAACAGAACGGTTAAAAATAGTCCCTCATGGCTGAGGAAACTGGCTCGGGATGAACCCTTGACTGTAGAGAGAATTCCATCAGGTCAAAGTTTACCTTATTACAAACTGTTTATTTTTTTATGTGATAATGCTCATTGTTATTGTGATAATATTTCACACGTTCACTATAATAACTTTATAGACAAGTCATGTTTAAACTAAATAAAATGCTACACATTGACTTTCGGGGTCATATGAAAAGCCTAGATTAAATTCCAACGACGTCATTTGTCGTTGAGTAAGCTATTTCGAAGCGAACAAAACAGAAATTCCCCTGTTACCACTACCTAACCCCGCCCCTCCCAAGAAAAAACGATTTCAGTGCCGCATCAGCACATATTCATACACACAAGTTCAGACCAAAACGTGACTGTCAAATTGCAAAGAAAGTAATTTTTTAAAAAAATAAAGAAGCACGCTTAGAAAGGACAGTTAAACACACTTTGTTAGATTTAAAGTGGAAATGATACATACAAGAATAAAATGCATTACTTATAATTTTAACTCATTCAGCCCGACGGCCGTATTTCCCAAATGTTTTGGAGGCGTAATCCAATGACTATGCACCAGTTGCAGGAGATGGATCGACCATGATAATTCAAGGGCAGTGCCAGATTAGCTTGGCGCCGACAAGCGCCAAGCTAATCTGGCACTACCCTTGAATTATCATGGTTGACCCATCTCCTGCTGTAGTGCGTCAGGGCTGAAAGGGTTAATAGGCGAGATCATAGATCTTTTAGTAATAGCATTACGATATAGCAATAGATGGCGAGACATATAGCCCTAAATCTCGCCTACTAAGGAAGATAAGTAAAGCATTGTGTGTCCTTCTTGGACAATGTTACAACATAGTTTATTAAATTTTCGGGTTAAAACCCGAAAATTAGATAAACTATGTTGTAACACATATTCAGATTTTTTAAAAAGTGGCTCACTAAATATCACAGACGCAATTTTATAAAAATCAACTCTCGACCACTGGCAATCCGGCCGATCGACTGCAATTCAGCCTCTCGTCTTGCATCTTCTTTACAATCTTAACAAGGTAAAACATGAACTGTGATTGGGTTACCGTTTCTTGTTTACAAAATGGCGTGTCATGCCTTGCATTTTAGGTATTTATTAGAACATCATAGCAATCGTGCCTGTAAGTCTTTGCATTGGCTTGCCACCAACACAAATTCGGAGATGCGGCTTCAGTTTAACCCGTTCAGTGCCGAGAAAAATTGAACATCACCCAAATGCATGAGGCTTAGATCCTCATGTGCCCCCGCAGTTGCGGGGGCTCATGAGGATCTATGTTTTTTGCTGACGCCACTTTGAATTCATGTTTACTTGGGACCTCTAGGGTGTTTCGGTGATGAATTAACGAAGATTGCACAAACACAGTCTGCGTCAGCTGGCACTGAGCGGGTTAAAACGATTCCTCCAAATCGTAACCGTAAATCTCTGGTCTGTGTGGGTTAGGCAGCTCGCAGGCTCCCAAAAAGCCACAAAGGAAAAGGTTAGGGAAAGGTTTAAGGCTCGTTAGAATTGACACTGTTTATCTGTGCTCAGGGGAAGTACAAACACATTTTCGCGGCACTGAACTGCACCGGGTTTCCTATGCGGTAAGACATTCAAGGTGGGCAATTTTACTCCTGGCGGTGTATAGTCTATGTAATGTTTGACATCCTCTCAACTGCGGATCTGGGGAGTTCTAGACCCCCACCCCCACCCCCTTGACAGGCCCCACGCCCAAAGTTCTTTAAAATGCTATGTCAAAGTTTCTCTTGGGGAGGGGGGGGGGGGGGGAGGGTTGCCACATCCCCCAGAAGTTTGGACCGTCTCAGGCCTTTAAAATGCTATGTCAAAGTTCCTTTTCTGGGAGTTTGGAACCCCCACCCCACCCCATCCATTACCCCCTCCCCCTCACCCCCCTCCCCCTCACCCCCCCCCCCCCCGAGGGGGGAAGTGGTCAGGGGGTAGAGGCGGGTGATGACAATGTGAAGAACCTCACACTCCACTGGGAAATAACTTGAGGTCGGAAGGCCCTATGTGTCAGGTTGAAGGTCCCAAATAAAAAGTTGCCCCCACCTCCTTCCACTGGTGTCAGGCAGGGGTGTTTGCTGTCTCCGTTCCTCTTTCTACTGGCCATAGACTGGGTCATGAAGAGGACCACAGAGCACAGACGAAGTGGAATACAGTGGACACTGTGGACACA
The DNA here is from genome assembly GCA_036245525.1 of Semisulcospira habei. Classification (NCBI taxonomy): domain Eukaryota; kingdom Metazoa; phylum Mollusca; class Gastropoda; family Semisulcospiridae; genus Semisulcospira; species Semisulcospira habei. The sequence goes on from BTPG01000006.1 coordinate 134,294,080, forward strand.
GCTTGACGACCTCGATTTTGCAGACGACTTGGCTTTACTGTCCCACACTCATCAACAAATGCAGGACAAGACCACGAGGCTTGCTGACATCTCGCCCCAAGTGGGCCTCACCATCCACAAACAGAAAACAAAGACAATGAGGCTGAACGCAATCAGGGAAGAACCAGTCTTGCTTGCTGGCACCCCGTTGGAGGAGGTGGAGTCCTTCACCTATCTCGGGAGCATCATAGACAAAAAAAGGTGGCACTGATGCAGATGTCAGAGCACGAATCGGTAAAGCCAGAGAAGCCTTTCTCCAGGAGAAAAAAAGTGTGGAGTTCCAGAGAACTGTCACAACACGCCAAAGTCCGGATTTTCAACTCCAACGTAAAAGCAGTTCTCCTATATGGAGCAGAGACTTGGATATTGACAAAAACCACAGTCAACAGAGTACAGATCTTCATAAACAGTTGCCTTAGAATAATTTTGAAAATCCACTGGCCAGAGAAGATCAGCAACGTCAGACTCTGGGAGAGAACAGAGCAGATAACAGCAGAGAATGAAATTGGGCGAAGAAGATGGGGATGGATTGGTCACAGTCTGAGAAAGCCAGTTTCCAGTATCACTAGGCAGGCATTGTCATGGAACCCCCAGGGAAAGAGGAAAAGAGGCAGGCCGAGAAACACCTGGCGTCGAGACCTCCAAGCAGACATCAAGAGACTGGGAACCACCTCAGTGGAGTAAAATCGAAGGAGAAGCACAGGACAGGAGTCGCTGGAGGTCTCTCGTCGACGGCCTATACCCGGGGAGGGGTGACAGGCGTAAGTAAGTAAGTACCTCCACCCCACACGCCTGCAGGTAGCTGATCCGCCCTTGTCCTCTGAACCGGCCAATTTCGAGACACATATTCTCATGAACCCCTGCAGCTGCAGAGGCCCATAGGACTCCATGCGTTTTTGTTAGCAATGGCAGTCTGCACGGCATCTCAGCTCTCCGGACGGAAAAGGTCCTAAGCTATGACTGTTTTGCCGCTGCCGACAGCCAAAGGGTTAATTCAATATTCCAGACGCAAAGAGTCGATCAAATTATGTAGTAACATGTAGTTTGTATTGAGCACCAGATTGGAAGAAAACAAAAAAGGTTTGTTGCTAGTGAAACACCTGCACGGTATCTTCCGTGGCAAAACAACGTGCGGTTACAAAGGTTTCACATTCTGCTTTGACCTTTGTATCTTCTACCTGCGCAAGCAATTTGCTTTTCCTAATGTTTGTAGGGTTTGTTTTTGTTGTTGTTGTTGTTTTTAGACCTGTCTATTTTTTTCATCATTGAACCGACAGAAAATGCACCGTCAGCACTTTTTTGTTTTGTTTTTCTTAACCAAATGAAACTCATTTGAGAAAATAGCATACCAAAAACCGTGGTAAAATGTCCGAATTGGAAAGTTTAACCAGCAGAAAATGCAACGTCAGCACTTTTTTGTTTTTCTTAACCAAATGAATTTATAACACTCAAAACGCATTATGAAAGAACTGCATACCAAAAAAAACCGCGATAAATTGTCCTAATTGCAAAGTTGGAATTCACTTGTGTTTGTGGTTGCGTCTCTTTTGCATGATAGTGTAGTACTGAAATTCCAAGTCTTTTTCTGCAACCAAGGTGAACGCCAACACGAGTACGCAGCTTTACTTTTACTGTTATCCAGGAATACAATGCTTGGACTAAACATATGCGCTAAGTTGCATAAGCGAGCTTAGTCCTGCGCCAGCCACTAAGCAATGTGCTCCGCTATAGCGCAGCACCTTGCCTAGTGGATGGTGTAGGACTAACGGCTCACTCATGCAGCCGAGCCCTGGTTCTTTGCCCTTCGATTGACTTTTTTCTCTCTCGTCAGTCTTCACCATGCAGACGTCATACATGACACAACAACCCGACTTTGTACTTGTACAAGTGGCGGAGATCGAGGGGTTCAACCTTGCTCGTCAGTTCAAGGTGGTGGATATAGTGCCATTACAGAGAAATTGGAACACCACCAATCTGCAAGAGGCATAGATCCTCACGGGGGCTCATGAGGATCTATGCCTCTTGCTGACATCACTTTGAATCCATGTTCCTTGGGACAGCTAGGGTTTCTTTAGCGAAGATTGCAAATAGTCTGCGTCAGCCGGTACTGAACGGACCGGGTTTATAAGCTTTTTTGGCTGTCGATAGCGGTTTTTGTCGCGATGATTCTGGCAGCCAAAGGGTGCACAGTTAAGCCCCATTGTCTATGTAGTACTGTTTATAGTACTGGTGGCTGCACGCACAAGGGGGTTAAACGCACAGGGCCATTCTTGTTAGTGCCTGATTAGATTTAACCCTTTACTGCCAGTCAGTGGAGGCAGATTGTATTCCTGAAATCATTGTAAATTCAACGCCACAGATCCCCAGCCGTCAAACAGAATATGGATAAGTGGCTTGAACAAGAGACGCCAGTCAGAACTTGCGTTGCATCATCTTTGTACACATACCAAGGGGAATTACTCAGCGCTGGACAGACAGTTAGATACGCTGCCCCCGCCTATCAGGAACCCAATCGCCAGCCCACAGAAAACAATCTGTGACTTGCGATTGGGTGCCTGATAGGCGGGGGCAGGGGATCTAACTGTTTGTGTGTCCAGCGGTGAGTAATTCCCCTTCGTATGTGCCGTACAGTTCTACCAGCCTAGCCTCACCTATCTGGTTTGTGAGAATCATCTTTGCAGTCTATATGATCACGGTGCAACGCAAGATGTGATTAGTTGCTCGTTTTCTTGAGAAAAAACAAAATGGCAACTGAAGGGCCATACCTTCTACCTTATATAAAACAAGCCGTGCATCAGTCGTGCAGTTTCGCCTTTGTCCCCACCCTCGCTTCTCTCTCTTCCGTCCTTTGATTTGTTTAAGAGGTACGCCCTACCTCTTCCATACACCATCCTACGCCTCGGCAGACGATTCGGCCGTGAAAGTGAAAGGCTAAAGCACACTGGTTGTCTCCCCCGATTTGCAGCGCTGAACAGCGCTGCGAATGGGGTAGAGAGAACCAGTGTTAGGCTGGAGTAGGCCTACTTGGCGTGGACTGTTCGGCGGGGATTTTATCTCAGTTTTCTTCTACATCTTCTGGCGTGCCCTTTTGCCGTACGCTATCACAGGCTTTTGTCAAACGTCCATGATTTTTTTCTGTCTGTGAGACACAGACGTAAATGTGTAGACAGGCCTGCAAGAGGCATATGTTTTCATGAGTTACTGTAGGGACCCGTGAAAATCCGTGCCTTTTTGCGTGAGCGAGCGTAGCCTCATGCTGTCTTCAAGGGTATAGTCCACGGCCGTTTATTGTTCCGTAGATGTCTGTTACCAAGATATAGCGTGCTTCTAAATATACCTGTACATGTACAACGCTAACAAAAACTGCACCAACTCAGCACGCAAAAGGTTACCGGGCCTAAGTAGGCCGCAGTGGGCCCGCGCACTTTCGTGCGCGGGCCCACTGCGGCCGACTTCGGCTCGATGCCCTTTTGCCGCGCACTGCACTGGGAACTGATGTTTCTGGCTATAATCACACAGATTCGAATGAGACAGATCCCGAAGGTATACTGTGACGCATGCGAGCACCTCGGGGTTAGCCAAGGTGGTTGAAATCTGGACCTCGTCCGATGTATGTCGCGACTCAGTAAGTTCGAAGTCATCTAGTGTTTCATAATGGTTTATATGTACTACGTATACGGCATAAACAGTACAATGATGATGGGTGGAGAGAACAGGTTGTGCCATGACCTCCTGCGTGTTCTCGTTATATGAATCACCTGGCAAGCAAGCGCTCAGAATAGTCCTATTATGTCAGTTTCGTAATGTTGTATTCAGCTTGCGTGAAGGGAGGAACATCCCTGAAGTAAAGTGTGTTGGGGTGAGGGCAAAGGCAAAAGCGCACGACTCCGGCACTTATACATAGGTAGAAAGTATGACCCTTCAGTTGCCTTTTTTCCCCCAAGAAAACGAGCAACTTAGTAATCACATCTTACGGCGTTGATGTTGGGGGGTGGGGAGGGGGGTGAGTGGGGGGGGGGGGAGGAGAGAGAGGTGGTTAGGCGTCTAAGGGCCGAAAAGCTATATTTCTACCTTGAAATTTCACACCTTCAATTGCATCTTCACGAAAAGATAAGTTATAAATTGTGTACTTGTTTGTATGTTTATTTTGAAAAATGGCGTTTAAACCGAAATATAAATAAATTGTGTTGTAATTGTCTTTTCTAAGCGTGTTCCTTTCTTCGTTGGGTTTTCGCTCTTTTCACTGAATAACTCCGCCAGGCCCGATTTTTTTTTCTTTTTGTCTGCAGTAACTTTCAACTTTTTGCAATGAGTTATCTTACCTGACGTTTTATGACAAGGTATGAATTAACCCCTTCCTTGTCACTGCACGTACATCAAGTTTCGTTTCTGAAATTCTGTTTTCCCTGAACGACTAAAAGCCACAACTGTCCAAATAACAAGGACGCAAAGTGGTCTCAGCAAGGGGCATAGATCCTCATGAGCCCCCGCAGTCGCGGGGACCATAAGGATCTATGTCTCTTGCAGTCGGATCGTGTTCACTTGTTCTCTTCAGTGAATGGCGTAAATTGAAAGAATGGAAACCCCTTGTTGCTATCAACCACCCCTGATGCTGAAGCACAACAACGTGTATAGTAGTGTTCTTGTTTGTGTGTGTGCAGGCTTGGTGAACTCCTCAGGAGATGTGTGGCTGGAGCACCGAAAGTTTGCCGTGAGCACGCTTCGCTCCCTTGGCGTGGGCACAGCCTCGTTCGCCGACAAGATCAACGAGGAGTTACAGGCCTTTTGCTTCGTTCTCGACAAACAAGTAGGCGAGGACTTCGACCCCGGCAACTTTCTGCAGGTAGGAGCTTCGTGAACTCTGGCCCGTTCAAGGTGCTCCGCATCAATAGCTGCGGAAGTGTCGCAAAGCGTTGCTATGCCACACGTTCGCAGCTATTGATGCGGGACGTCTTGAGGAAATTTAGCCCATTCACTACACTACAACACTACATGATATGGACGGCCAGAGCTTGATAGTTCAAGGGTGGTGGCAGAAGAGCTTGATCCCAATAAACCCACTCATCCAGAGATATGGATCGAGCATGATAGTTCCATTCTCTCTTGGCTTGACTTCGCGAACGAAGCGTCTGCAGGCATTTTCGTGGCTGCCGAGGCCAATCAGGGACAGGCAGGTTCGACCGCAGTGGCTGTAGGGGGAGGTCTGGCCAGGGTTCTGAGTTGCGGCATCTCTGTTGTTTCTCATGAGCTGCTTGTCCTTAGGCTAGTTCTGCGAGAGTCCTCAAAGGAGACGACTGCCTTGTAAATGATGGAGCGCCATCTGTCGCGGTCCGCAGCAAGCGAAGACCATAGTTTTATGGAGGTGCCATAACAGCATGGTTCCTCTGTGGACCCGTTCAGACCTGAATCACTACAAAATATGGATCGACCGTGACAGTTTAAGGGTGGTGCCAGAACAGCCTGGCGTTTCTCTGGACTGAATGAGTCCTGAAACACTACAACAAGACATGGATCGACTATGATGGTTCAAGGTTGGTGCCAGAGTAGCTTGGCTCCTGAATAAATCCATTCAGCCCTAAAACACTACAAGATATGGATCGACCATATAGTTAAAGGGTGGTGCCAGAATAGCTCGGCCTTTTTATAGGCCCATTGAGTCCTGAAACACGGAGTCCACAGCACGATATGGACAGAAAATGATAGTTCAATGGTGGTGACAGAACAGTTTGGCTCCTCTAAACCCATTCGGTCCTGAAACACTATAAGATATGAATCGCCCATGATAGTGCAAGGGTGGTTACAGAATAGCTTGGCGCCTAGAGGCGCCAAGCTATTCTGGCATCGCCCTTGAGCTATCGTCTTCGATCTGGCTCCTGAACTGCAGTTTTCAGAAGATAACTCCCAAATTGAACATTTCTGGTTTTCGACAGATGAATAAGGAATGTACAGATTTCGTTCGATCGACCATGATAGTTCAAGGGTAGTGCCAGGATAGCACGGAGCCTTGGATGCTCCAACTCATTTTATTTCAGGCATCACCTTTGAACAATAATGGTTCTAGCGTCATCCTTGAGCTATCACGGTTAGTGGTCTCCTGTGCTGTAATGCATATAATTGTTACAGGACAACGCCTACCCAATGCGCAAAAGGCCATCGGGCCGACGTCGGCCCGATGGGTAGTTTTGTAAATGCTGACCGCAGTGTTCAACGTGTTCAGACTGTTTCATAGGTGGCCATGTATAATGTGGACCCAAGCTTTACAAGTATATCGGATTAAATGACAATTTTCTCATTCTAACGAGTAACACAATCGCGCTAAGTTGCCATGGTGGGAGATAAAGAAATCGGCAAGCTTCCAATGCAGGGCTGGAGCAGACGCCAAGTCATCACAAATTGTGCGTCTGAATTAAACGGCAGCGCACTTGATCGACATTAGCTTTACGAACACAGATGTGAATGGGAGGAAATTATGCATAAAGAACGCAGGACTAACAAGAGACATAAATCCTCATGAGCCCCCGCGACTGCGGGGGCTCATGAGGGTTTATGTCTCTTGCAGTTGAGTAGCGTTCGCCTTGTCCCGTCAGTTTTAAGGGTTAATCTGTTACTGCTACTCTTGTAGGGTCCAGGCCTCCAGCACCATAAGGTACCATAGGGAAGTGATTAAGGGATCGGTCTAACCGTTTGCTTGTCCAGCACTGGGTGATTTCCCATCGTATTTTTTTCTGTAGCCGAAATTGCACCCGAGAGTACTGTTCTGCCGTAATTTGGCAAAAGCCAGCATGTCCCTTTTTGAAAAAAAAAGCGAGAATTTCATTGTATAACAGTGCAAATATCGCTTTTCTCAAAAACGGACGTAATGACTTATGGCCAAATAACAGCAGTACTTATTATCTCTCAATCAACTTCGTCGCTCTTTTTTCTCAACAGACGGCCATCGCTAACATCGTCTGCTCCATCGCCTTCGGGAAAAGGTTCGAGTACAACGACAAGGTCTTCGTCAGGTTCCTGGACATTTTCAACGAAAACATGACGCTGTCAGGCGGCACAGCGCTGCTCAACTTCTACCCCTACCTCCGCTACCTTCCCGGGGACATCTTCATGGCCAGGAAGGTCCTGAAGAACGTGGACTACGTGCAGGGTTACCTCCGCGAGTGGCTGAACAATCATCAGAGAGACTTCGACCCTGGGAACGTGCGTGATCTAATCGACGCCTATTACAAGGAGATGGCTGAGAAGAAAGCCAAGGACGGGAAAACTACGTTTAGCTGTAAGTTCTATCAATTGCTGTACATTTTACAGAGAACCCAATGCGCAAAAGGACATCGGCCCGACATCGGCCGCCGTTGGCCCGCTCACGACCGTGCGCGGGACAACGTCGGCCGACGTCGGCCCGATGGCCTTTGCGCACAGGGAAAGAACCCAGCACAGAAAGAAACACGCTTAGTGAAGACATTTACACCACAATTTAGTAATATATCGAAATTTTTAAAATAAACAAACAAACAAGCAAAGCAGCGAAGTGAAAAGTGGCAACTCTTCCGTTGTAACTGTCTTTTCTAAGCGTGTTTCTTTCTCCGTTGGTTTCTTCTCTGCATTTTACACGCTTCGCAGTCACCTTTTTGGTACGGATGACACATTTTGCTACGTACGGTAAACTTTGCATATAATGAACAAATCGCCAGGGGACCCAATTTTCTTGTTTTTATATCCGAAATGTCAGTACTCAAACCAAGGGGAATCACAGCGCTGGACAGACAACAGTTAGATCCCCTGCCCCCACCTATCAGGCACCCAATCGCCAGCCCACAGAGAAATACGCAGGTATAGAATAAGACAATCATTTCCATCCTCAAAAAGGATGGATCAGGTCTCTTATATAACCCATGTCTTTCTCCGGAACTTAGGAAGTAGGCAGGAGAAACATACATACACAAACATGAAGGTGCGCTACTATATGTGGTCAGGTAAATACCCTGATTTCCCACAGTAGATGCACAGAACATTACACAACAATGTAACGATACAAATTTTTGCCTCGAGTTATACGTGATACTCACAAACCAGATAGGTGAGGCTAGCGCTGGCAGAATTGTCAGTACTCAAACCAAGGGGAATCACAGCGCTGGACAGACAACAGTTAGATCCCCTGCCCCCACCTATCAGGCACCCAATCGCCAGCCCACAGAGAAATACGCAGGTATAGAATAAGACAATCATTTCCATCCTCAAAAAGGATGGATCAGGTCTCTTATATAACCCATGTCTTTCTCCGGAACTTAGGAAGTAGGCAGGAGAAACATACATACACAAACATGAAGGTGCGCTACTATATGTGGTCGGGTAAATACCCTGATTTCCCACAGTAGATGCACAGAACATTACACAACAATGTAACGATACAAATTTTTGCCTCGAGTTATACGTGATACTCACAAACCAGATAGGTGAGGCTAGCGCTGGCAGAATTGTCAGTACTCAAACCAAGGGGAATCACAGCGCTGGACAGACAACAGTTAGATCCCCTGCCCCCACCTATCAGGCACCCAATCGCCAGCCCACAGAGAAATACGCAGGTATAGAATAAGACAATCATTTCCATCCTCAAAAAGGATCCCATGGCAGCGTCGCTGACCGCCCAATGCCGCAAAAGGACATCGGCCAGACATCGGCCGCCGTTGCTGAGCATGTTTGTGTATGTATGTTTCTCCTGCCTACTTCCTAAGTTCCGGAGAAAGACATGGGTTATATAAGAGACCTGATCCATCCTTTTTGAGGATGGAAATGATTGTCTTATTCTATACCTGCGTATTTCTCTGTGGGCTGGCGATTGGGTGCCTGATAGGTGGGGGCAGGGGATCTAACTGTTGTCTGTCCAGCGCTGTGATTCCCCTTGGTTTGAGTACTGACAATTCTGCCAGCGCTAGCCTCACCTATCTGGTTTGTGAGTATCATGTATATCCGAAATGTGTTACTCAAGCGAAGTAATTTACGAAGAAAGAGTGTTTTCGGGAAATAATGTTGTTATACTCGACTTTTGTTGAAGTCTGTCATGTTATAAGCGAGATAGACTGTACTGTAATGTCTGGGTTCAATTCAGCTTCAAATTAGAGATTCGTTTATCAGTTCAAAAGGAAGAAAGGATGCCGAAGGCGCCAAGCTCATCTGGCACTACCCTTGAATTATCATGATCAATCCATCTCCTGATGCAGGGTCCCGGGGCTAAATTGGTTAACACAATCGAGACCGCCGAATCTGGATACGCGGTTTTATGCCGCGTCAGTATCCAGATTCGGCGCTTCTCGGTATCCAGATTCGGCGCTTCTCGGTTGTGTTAAAGTACGTCCCCCCCTCCCCCCTCTCCCTCCTCCCCCCTCCACGCCCCTTCCACACAAGGAATGACGTATAATGTCTAAGTGCACAACCAAAGCATCATACAGAGTTCCTACACTAGCCTGATGTTCAGTGTACATGCACGTGTAACTGGGCGGGGGGTGAGGGGGGGGGGGTAGAATGGTTGGGAGATGGAGAAATTGATACTCAGCATACCTGCAATGGGTGCGGGGAGGCGGGGGTAGAGAGGGTGGTATATGATATTTCAAATTCAAATTCAAAAATCTTTATTGTCCATTAAATATATATTAATATAAAATTGAAATTTGGGTTCGGCTCACAAACATGAACAAGCAATTAAACACATATTTAAATAAAAAATCCCTCCCTACGCCTGTTAGAATCTATAATCCTTGCCGAACACCTGCAGTGGGGACGGGCGGGGAGGAGGCGGCGTGGGGGGGGGGGGGGGGGGGCGGCGGGGGAGAAGCGGGGAATTGATACTCAGTGTACATGCCATGGGGGCTGGACCGTGAGGTGGGATGGTGGCAATATTTACTGAGTAGGCTATTCCGGGGTGGTTCGTGGTTCTGGGAATGTGGGAGGGGAGGGGGTGGGGGTGGGTGAGAAGTACGGTGGAAGTGAGAGGTTCGAGTATGGCAGTCTGACATCACCCGTGCGGCTTGTATTGCCTGTTGAGTAGCATCGAAGACAGAAGGATTATCATACATACTTATGGCTGCAACGACAGCCAATGAAAACATATCAATTCATTCACCGCGTATTTACGCGAAGGTTATCGCTGTCAGCGAAATGCCCGCCTTCCGGGCTGCAGCAACAGCCCAGTCGGTAAAAGGGTCCTCGGGCAAGCCGTGCGCGGGCCAACTACGGTTGAGGTCGGCCCGAGGACATTTTGCTCAATGTGGGAGCGTCTGCATAACGCTCATGTTCTCTCGGCGGTTAGGGCGTTTCCACAGGTAATGTGTGACGCGTGCATGTACGGCCGTCCAAGTGCCGTTAGAGTCAATCCCGCCTACACCCCTCTCCCTCCCCTCTATATTGCTCTCTCTGTATGATGAGGATGTTGAACATGATCTTTGGCTAGCGGGAGGTACGGTTTTTGTTTTTTAGTTTGTGGGATGCGGTGTTTCTCATGAAACACAGCGCCTCAGTTCTTGAATGCAGACCGAAAAGGTGACCAAAAGGAGAAGAACCCAGCGAAGAAAGAAACATTCTTAGAAAAGACAGTTACAACACAATAATTTTATTTATCAATTTTTTCTTTTTCAAAATAGACACTCAGACAAAGTACACAATTTGCAACTTATCTTTTCGCAAACTGTGTACTGGTTTGTATGTCTATTTTATTAACTCATTGTGCCTAAGGTACGAAATACCCACATATTGGAGTTATCCTCTGAGGACTGCATTACGATTCAGGAGACATATCGACTATGATAGTTCAAGGGTGGTGGCAGAATAGCTTGGCGCTTATAGGCTCATGTTCGAGCCATATCTTGCTGTGGTGTGTCTTGGGCAGAATGAGTAAATAAAGTATGTGGTAAATGTTTTTTTTTCTAAGCGTGTTTCTTTTCGTTGGATTCTTCACGGTTCTTAATCGGAGTCCTGCGGGTCTTGACGACTATGGCTCAATGGCTCACGTCTTTCAGTCCGTCTGAAAGTTGGAGTCACGCAACACTACACATACCGACGAGCAGAAGAGATGCTACATTTTTGGAATCACGGGAAACACTTCTGTGGTTCCAAAAATGTCGCATTTCTCTTGCTCGTTGTTACACCCCACGCTTTGGCACTGCCCAACCCATACACAAGAACGTTGCTGGTCTCGAGTAGTCTAGTAATGGCGGCATGCTGCTTGGTCATTGGTTAATCATTTGGGACCGTCGCCATGTTTTCGCGAAAGTCAGTAAAACCTACAGTTGCTGCTAATTTGTTAACAGCTGTGACGTTTAAATTATCTGTGCTACTACTAAATCAAGATTTAAACGTGTGTTTTGTGTTAACTTACGGTAATTCACGGTAATTGTTTATAAGTAAAAGAACTTGAAAAAGTGCGTGACACACTGTTCCATTCTTGTTTTGTTTGAAAGCGTAGAAAAACTCGAAGAGACTCGGAAAAAACACAAGTAATCAAAATGAATATTAAAAAAATAAACCTTTCAGTGTTTCGATGAATTAATAACAGAACACACCTGGATTTAATTATTATTAGTATGATCAGTTTCATCAGACGTTCAGGTTCGTTTCGCTGTTAGTCGGCGACTGTAAGTCTGCCCATCGTGACGCCCCAAGTATTTCCACTGGTCACACTCACCTGATGATGAATTCGAGACCGGAGACCTTCTGTGTACGGGTTAGGATGTAACACTCGTCAGTATAGAAATATGCATGTTTCTGTGCCGGTATGTGAGTTTTAGCTCCCTGCGGTAACTTGTGACCCCCCCCCCCCCCCACACACACACACACACACACACACACACACACACACACACACACACACACACACCTGCCTTCTTTTCTTATTTTTGCTCCTCCTGAAGTACCACGAGCAGGTGTTTTACATGGGTGTCTTAGTGCGCCATACAAGTGTACGAATCTCACGAATCCTAAAAACAGCATTTACGTTTCACGACAGAAAGGGACGATGAAGAGAGATTCAAAAGGTACTGCTTTCATAACTTCTTTCACTGGGGTAAGGGGGAGGTCGGGCTGGTGGGCGGGGTGGGTGTGTGTGGGGGGGGGGGGGGAGGCTGTGTACACAGCTTTTCACATTATACACAGCTGGCTGAAAAATCAAACGGCGTCGTAGAGGGGTGGGGGCTGGGGTGGAGGTGGAGATTTATGACTGTAATTTACAGTCTGACAACAGACTTTCACGTTTTACGAAATAACCAGGGCGTTTTTACGGTTCACAAACATCTCAGTTTAATCACGATTTTAGGGCATAGTCCCCTCCTCCCCCCCCCCCCCCCCACCCTTCCCCCCCCCCCCCCCCCCTCTTCTTCAACGTCTGACCGCTAAAGTTCCAACCAGCCGACTCCAAGCTAGCAAAAACTGAGTAAATGCTTAATCCTCTATAAATCATTGATAAGCTGTATTATGTTCCTTTCAGTCTTGAATGATTCGGTGTTATCACTTACGTGTTTGTCTATGCATACCTGATGAAGAACAGAAATCCACTCGCGAACACGTTGCCATACTGACTGTAAAAAAATCACCAAAGACGCGCCACATCAATAGCTGCGAAAGTGTCCTATAGCGTTGCCAGCGGCAACGCTGTACGACACTTCCGTAGCTATTGATGCGGGGTGCCTTAAGTGAGTTTATCGGCAAATTCGGAGTCGAGGTTGTTGAAGGTTTGCTCCTAAAGGTCTGCAAACTATTCGGGTTAGTTTGTTCAGTATGACGAACCTTTCTCTGATTGGCTAAACCCGTCACAAGTGCTCTTTTCTCAATGAGGACTGAAGAAAAGAGGACAGATCAAGTTCATCTCATTCATGGCTGACATTGATCGTTGGAAGAGCTTTGCCTCGTTCTGAGAATTTCGCAGCCACTAATAGTGCATATTTATTAATAACTCTCGAGTAAGGCAAGTGTTCGTTCTGTTCAAAGAATTCTGCTATGTTACAGTGTAGACGCGCTTTACGGACTGAGGTCATACGCATCTCCGGCGACTGAAAATAATGTCATCACAAACGTATTCATCTTCCCTGATCACTGTGGTGGAATAGGAACATAACTTGGACTTATGTTAGGTGTTCGTCAGTGCATACCTGATTAAAGTACCATTATGCATAAACATGAACACACTAGCACTATATGTGTTTGTTATGCCTTGTCGACACACCTAATAAACTTTACCAGCAGTTTGGACACGCAGCAAAAGCACCCGCGTAATCACACTTATTTATTCTGCGTCCATCCCGGATGGCGTTAGCGTGTCAATCTATTTTTAGCTGTTTCTAGTACTGATAGCGTTATATATCTAGAACGGAGTAGATTCATTGTCAGGTTACCTGATACAAAGATGACGTGTGCTGAACTGGATTGCCCTGTGTCTAAATGGACCATAGCTAGACCTGTGTGTAGCGTTTCGTAACCATCCATTACAGAAATGTATCATTAAACGGTTACCGTGGTAGTGGGCCTTTAAGAACAGAACTGGCGGAATGCAGGCCTATCTTCTCCAACAGTAATCCATTAAACCCCAACGCACTACAGCAGAAGATGAATCGACCCATTATAATTCAAGGGTAGTGCCAGGTGAGCTTGGCGCCTGATGGCGCCAAGCTCATCTGGCACTACCCTTGAATTATCATGGTCTAAGCGTGCTCTGCAGCTGGTACATAGTTGTTAGGCGACACCTCAGTGGGTTAAGTTCGCGCCGAACTCGACGAACCGTAAGCTCGTCCTATTACAAAGAGCTGACGGGCTTAAGGGGTCTATACAAGCAATACTGACAAAAAACAATGCAAAGAGGAAAAAAGTAAAATCCAAAACAGAACAACGTGCAGCGGTATGCTGAGTAAACACAGACCTTTCTCGACAAGATAATCTGTGCATTATGACATCTTGACTGCTTCGCTGTTTTGGCAAGTGCGTCTAGGAATGCCCGCTACAGCCGCATGCGCCTAGCGGCTAGGACCGATATCTGTTTCGAATGTTGGGGCTGAACCCTTCTTGATTTTCAACATCTGTGGATCAGTAAGACAGATCCAAAGTGCCGACAAGAGACATAGATTCTGAAGAGCCCCTGCAGGATGCAGTGGCTCATGAGAATCTATGGCTCTTGAGGTCAAGAAGGGGGTTCGCTGAGAGACTGATTCATGGCTTTTGACGTTTTGTTCTGTGTGATGGTTTTGCTGCAGCGATTCAGTGCTGCACGACTGCAAAGGCATAGACCCTCACGAGCCCACACAGGCTTCAGGAAGCTAGTCAGTGAAGATCCATATATTCCTGTTGCTCGCGCTGTCTAAACGTGGACTCACGTGGGGGAATGTTATCGGGCTTTCAGTGTGAAACAAGCAATGCACGTGGAACCGGCGCCCAGAACGTCAGACATTGTGCTTGTTACTAAATTCCGGAGCGGAATGCTTTGTATTGACAAGAACATGGCAGAAAGTGAGGGAAAGACTATTTTTGCCCGAATACCTACTCCCACGAATTCTATAGCCAGGCTACCGCCATGTTTAGAACGCGTAGGTGTAAATTTGACTCAGTAATGCTTAATCAGTTGCAGCAAGAGGACCTAAGTCTCCAACAGGTGTAACGTTTTCTGTGGCTTACTACAAAAAATAATGAATGATCTTATTGTTAGTGTACATATCTCATTTGTGAGTTGTTGCTTTAACACATTCTACCCCACTACCGAAATCCCTAAATTTTGAAGTTGCCCTCTGAAGGACTCTATTACAATTCTAGAGACAGATATGTCGATAGTTCAACTCAAGGGTGGTGCCAGAATAGCTTGGCGCATATGGGCTCCAAGCTTTTCTGGCACCACCCTTGAACTATCATGCTCGGTCCATGTTTTGCTGTGGTGTTTCTGGGTTGAATGAGTTAAAGTAAGTCAGTTTCAAGGCGTGCACTGAGTGTGACGAGAGATCTTAATTTTCCTTCTATTCATTTCTGAACAACTCTGCTTATCTTAAATGTTGGGGGACCGAGGTGGCTCAGGTGGTAGAGCGTCGGAGTCTCAGTCATAAGGTCATGGGTCCGAATCACGATGAGGCCACGGTACGGAACCTCAGTGTTCGGTGCCCCGTCTTTGAAATCACCCTTCCGGAGTAATGAATCAAAGGGTCTGATGGCAAGTAAGTTCTTTATTACCACAGATTTACGAGATCACTAGATGGACATTTTCAAATATCCATTACTTAAAAATTCAGTAATAACATTAAAGAAGGTTTTAATGAAATATTGTAATGAGCAAAAGAAATGCAACATCATCTGATGATGTTGCATTTCTTTTGATCGTCAGTATATTGTTTTTGCAAGAGGCACTCATCTTCCATTTGCTCTGTAGACATAGTCGGAAGGGGCCTGAAAAATGCCTTTGCAAGAGGTATGCATTTCATCACATCATAAGCATACATAAATTATTTTAAAATGCCGTGGCAAAGAGGCTTACGTAAAAATGCCTTTGCAAGACCATAAATCCGCATGAGCCCTTACAGTTGCAGCGGCTTATGAGGATCTCTGCCTCATGCAGTTGTAGTGAGTTCTCCGTTGGACTAAAGGTAAATAGGTTGTTTTTTTTTCTTTTTCTTTTTTTTTTCCGAAACCCACCGTGCGTCTTTTATTGCTAATGACAACTCTGAACTAAAACAGACAGATCGACATCTTGGCTTCCACTCAAAGATTAAATGAAAAGTATTCTCAAAAAAAAATCCTTTCTGGGATTCTGAGTATTATTTAACGAAGTTTTCTGTCAGCATACTTTTTTTTTTCCATCTGCACTGGCGAAAATTCTTTTGCCAAAGGTTGGGACTGACATCATACGTCGACAGAAGAGTGATGGCCTCTTTCTTCTTTTTTTAAAAGAGGATGGACCGATCTTGCTTTTCCAACTCCATTTCTCTTCGCTTAATTCTCGCGAGTAGTTCTGAGAACCCATTCAGCCTTGCTTCAGAGACACTACAGCATGTGTCTGATCAACCTTGATAGCTAGTTCAAGGGTAGTGTCAGAATATTTTGGCGCCCGCAGGCTCTACGCTGTTCCAGCGCCACCCTAAAACGTAGGTCTATTGATATATTTCTTGGGGGACATTGCATGCCCTTTTGACAGTTTTACTGCGTTTGTCTTCCAGCACTCAACACCTATACGAGTATAAACTGTTACTCCTGAAGGCAAATCTGTACAGGATAAATATTCATATCAGTTTTATAATTATAGATTCGCTTTATTTTGAAGGGTTTCGTCATCAAATGCTTAAAAACATCATAATTCTCCCTTGCAAAGAATGTCCCATGTAAATCCTCTACCCTGCCAGATTGTTGGAGATTGTGTTTAAATCGTTGTTAATTCAGCAAGGAAGAACCCCAGCCGTCTAATGAACATGTTTACAAAGTTTGGCAAGCAAGAGGCATCAATACTCATGAGCCCCCGCAACTGCTGAGTCTCTTGAGGATCTATGCCTCTGGCAGTTGGATTGTGCTCTTTGTATCTCGTAACTTTAACACACCTTTCTATAATGACGAGCAAAAGAAATGCGACATTTTTGGAATCATCGGAAACACTTTAGAGTTTCCTATGATTCCAAAAAATGTCGCATTTCTTTTGCTCGTCAGTATACTCTAAACGTTCAGACCACATCGCTGCAGGCGCACACCATGAGTAATTATACAGGCGAACCGAGTGGTCATAGGTTATTCTTCTTTCAAGATGAATGAGGCGGATACATCTTTGTTTTTGTTTCTGTATCAGACACGAAGAAAGCTAAACAGTTACATCCTGCACAAGTGCTTTTATTCGTAACAGCGAGAAGAGCAGCCGGGTACATTATTCTTCCCCTCGGGTTATTACACACAGTGCCAAGTTACAAAGCGTTCCTTGTCAGAGACAAAACAGGGGAAGAGGAAATGGCACCATTCCCATTTCTGCTCATTCCCATTTCTACTCATTTAGTTTTAGTACGTCATTTGGGGGAACCAGGCTGTTTCAAAGAACATAACATGGACACGAGCCAATCCTGTTTAACTCATTCAGCCACGACACACCAATCAAGACATGGATCGAACATGATAGTTCAAGGGTGGTGCCAGAATAGCTTGGCGCCTATAAGCGCCAAGCTATTCTGGCACCACCCTTGAACTATCATGCTCGAGCTGTCTTTAAAATTGTAACAATCCTTCAGAGGGCAACTTCAAAATTTGGGGATTTCGAGTCCTGGGGTAGAATGTGGTAAAGCGACTTGCTCCATGTTTAACTTTGATTGCTGAAATTCGCCAAGACAACGGGTTCTCATTGTTGTCTTGCATCAGCTATGACTTTTATGCCATTCTTTTCACAATCCATGCGAGTAGGTACAAAGGAGAACTCTCTGACGTGGTAAAAGAGAAAAGAGTAGAAAAGGCTTACGTTTCACGACATTCTACTCCGTAATAAACACACAAGTTACACTAGTCCTCGTGTACAGCATTAATGTAAGATACAAAACGAATATTCGCAAGTAGATAACGCAAACTGTTAACCATTTCTTACCTCGAAGAAGAAGAGAAGGTCGCCTTAACCCTCTGCATGTCGGTAGCGGATTTTGTCGCGATGATTCCTGCAGGAATCATCGCGACAAAAACTAATACCGACAGCCAAAGGGTTGGGCGTTTTTTTTCAAAACTTCAAGCCTTGGAGCGACTTTCAATATTTGAGAGTTGTCCCCTACCCAGGAAGCAAAAGGTCTGCATCTGCGTGGGCTCATGAGGATCTATATCTCCCGCTGGCTCCAGGCAATCACATGTATTCCTTACGCAGAATGATCATGGAGCCTCAGTTTAGCCTGTGATGAGTTCAGAATTATAAATTATGGATCCCAGCGGCGAAGGGATTCATAAAGACGGAAAAGGTGTTAAGAAATTAACCTGCTTTCGATTGATTGAGTGAGTGAGTGAGTGAGTGAGTGAGTGATTGAGTGAGTGAGCGAGATTGATTGATTGATTGATTGATTGATTGATGAATGGATTGATTGATTGATTGATTGATTGATTGATTGATTGATTGATTGATTGATTGATTGATTGATTGATTGATTGATTGACTGATTTTGCAGACGACCAGCTCCTCAAGCTAGTGGGTGATCTGCTGGTTGGCGGTACGGAGACCACATCTACCACTCTCCTTTGGTTCCTCGTCTTCCTTCTCCGATGGCCTCACGTCCAGCGCAAAATGCGACAGGAAATCGACAGCGTCTACACTGACCCGCAAACGCCGCCCTCCATGCACGACCGTCACAAGTTCCCGTATGTAGAAGCCGCCATCTTGGAGTGTCAGCGCTTCGCGGACATCGCGCCGTTTTCTGTGCTCCACGCGGCGTCGTGCGACGTGGAGCTGAACGGATACCACGTGCCGAAGGGAGCCATGGTGATTCCTAACATCAACTCCGTGCACTTTGACCCTGGGCTGTGGGAAAACCCGGAGACCTTCCGGCCAGAGAGGTTCCTGGACCCGGACGGCGAGGTTGTGAAACCTGACCATCTCATCCCGTTCTTCATGGGTAAGTTCTTCTTCGTCCAGTAAAACCTTCACTGCTAGAGGACGCAAGTTGACGTTCTGACATTTTTGAAACTTCAACGTCAAAGACCACCCAGCCGTCAAAGGTACAGACTGGCTGCTGTAAGACGCATAGATCCTCACGAGCCCCCGCAATTACGGGCGCTTGTGAGTATCTATGCCTCTTGCAGCTGGGTGATGATACAACGTATTTTATTTCATCGCATTAGGTAGACTATATATAGTTTATGTGGCGTCAAGTTATTCTGACACCACCCGCGAATTTTCCTGCTTGATCCTTCGCCTGTTGTATTGTGTCTACGCTGACTGAGCGAACTCATTCAAGGCGCTGCGCATCAATAGCTGCGAAAGTGTCCTATGGCGTTACAGCGGGTGACGCCTTGAACGAGTTAACAATTCATCATCGTATTCAAACACAATAGGATTTATTTTTTAAAGTTCAGTATGCCGGCCTAATTAAGAAGCAATCCATTTCATCAAGTCTACTTCGCTTATAACAGGTCGGACATAACAAAAGTCGGATACAACAACACTTTTTCAGCACTCCCGGCAAAAGTTTTTCTATGTAAAAATTACGTTTATAACAAACATCGGATATAACAACAAGAAAAAGTGGGTCCCGTGGCGATTAGTTGTTATACCCTGCAAGTCACAGTAAATGTCCTCGGGCTGACGTCAGTCTTTTCTGGCCCGAGAACCTTTTTTGTGTAAATTACTTTGCTTATAACAAATTTCGGATATAACAAAAACAACAAAATAGGTCTCTTGGCGATTGTTTATATCCAAAGTAGACAGATAGATCTGAGATAGATAGATAGATAGATAGATAGATAGATAGATAGATAGATAGATAGATAGATAGATAGATAGATAGATAGTGTGTGTGTGTGTGTGTGGTGTAGTGTTATGGTGTGTGTGTGTGTGTGTGTGTGTGTGTGTGTGTGTGTGCGTGTGTGTGTGTGTGTGTGTGTGTGTGTGTGTGTGTGTGTGTGTGTGTGTGTGTGTGTGTGTGTGTGTGTGTGTCATTTGTCCTCGGACCGACGTCAGTCGTTGCTGGCCCGAGAGCCTTTCCTTATCAAATATACTTTCGTTTCTGTCCATTTCAGGTAAGCGTTCGTGCCCGGGCGAGGGCCTAGCCAGAATGGAACTGTTCCTCTTCATAACCACCATTCTCCAGCGCTACGAGATCAAGCCTGCAGAGCAAGGGCCGCTACCCTCTCTGCAAAGCGTCATAGGAATAACTCGCACGCCGCTGCCATTTGCCATCCGCCTCGTGAAACGGCAGAATGTGCCGGAGAGGCTAGGGTCTACAAGCTCTTCAGGCTAAAAGTCTTATGTGGATGCAGGAGGGACCTCTATAAATCTTGGACTTGTGCCAAAGAGTGTGACGTTTTCACGATTGTATGGTATAGGCTCTTCCACGTCATGTTCAGTAAGACAGGGGCGAGTTTGTTTGTCAACTTTTCAGTTTTGTCAGTGCTAGTGAAACCACCGGAAGCGCGCCAGTGGGACACTTTGCGTGCTGCCTAGTTCAGTGCCGAGAACTGATGTGAACTGACACACCCAACTGCAAGAGGTATAGATCCTCATGAGCCCCTGCAGTCGCGGGGGGCGCATGAGGAGCTATTCCTATTGCGGCTGACACCACTCCTAGGACAGTTTCAGTGTTGATGTTGAACTGACGAAGACTGCAGAAACTGACACCGTCTCCCGTCAACGGGCACTGAACAGGTCAGTTAAGCCTCCCCCAACCTCCCCCCCCCCCCCCCATATCCCCACCTCCTCCGCTCCCTCACCCTCCCTCACTCCTGATCGTGTCTGAAATAAATACAGTTTTGTTATCGTGATGGGTAACGCAGTGTGCTGGTCAAGTGAGGACGTCGTCGGCATTAGGACTTATTGCTCACTGGTATTGAGGGTTGTGACAGTCACTGTGATAGCGTACATCATAACCGTGCATAATTAACTTCACGCGGCCGACCTTTACACCAATGCGTGGCATATAACCACATGAATTAACTCTTAAACTCCTAAAACTAAAATACTTCAACTCTGCAGAATGGAAGTCACTTTAGTTCTGGGAGTTTAAGCGTTGACCCATTTAACCCCAAGGACATAATTCTGGAGGTGTCGCCTAACGACTGTGTACCAGTTGCAGGACATTGATCGACCATGATAATGACCATGATCGACCATGATAATCCAAGGGTAGTGTCAGATTAGATTGGCGCCTGATGGCGCCAAGCTAATCTGGCACTACCCTTGAATTAACATGGTCGGTCCATCTCCTGGTATCGTGCGTCGGGGATAAATGGGTTAATATGCACTCTCTCTCTCTCTCTCTCTCTCTCTCTCTCTCTCTCTCTCTCTCTCTCTCTCTCTCTCTCTCTCTCTCTCTCTCTCTCCCACACACACATACACACACAGACACACACACATACACACACACACACACACACACACACACACATACACACACAGATGATGATCAGTTAAAATGGGAAAGACATATAAATAAATAAACTTTGTAAAATGCTCTCACAGCTAAAAGCTGAAACATTTTTGTTGATGATACGGATAATCTGTAGATTTTGTACCACCCCCATATCAAATCTCACATCAATTTCTTCTCTAACGTATGGGATGAATGCGGAGACATGCAAATCACTCACTGCAAGTAAAAAATAGAACACGCTGGCCGCTCTTTCCTTACAGTGCAGCGGAACAAATGCATTCTTGTACTCTAAGTAATTTCTAACAAAGCTGTTTTAGATCTTCATGACCGATTTACCTTTTTTAAAATCAACGTTCAAACTACAGAAATAACTCCCTAATGCTACTGAAAACTTTCAAGCATAACTTTATCAAATATTTAAAAAAAAAACTTGCAATTATGATCTTAACTACTCATATATATATATTTTTCTTCTTCTGTTCTTTGTGTTATTGTTACCAAGGACAGATTGCAATAGAGGCTTTCAAGCCTTAATCGCTATCCTTGTTAAATAAGGTTTACTCAGTTATTTTCTCTTTCTATGTCTCTCTTTGGTAGCCCCACAGGGTGGGTTTTTCCCTCTATTCTGGGGCATGTGTTTCTGTCTACCCTTGGTCCATTCACCTGTATTTTCCTTTTTAAACGCTCCCTACTGTCTGCGCTGCCTGTAGCTCTTGATATTGGATGTGTGTTGCTAAATGGTCTTAGCTTTATTTAGGCCCCATGTCGTAGGTTTATTTAACGTATTGGACCGGCTGGCGACATACATTCAATGTTCTGTTTAGGTTTTTTTTCACAAGCAGTGCAGGCACGTCCTGAGAAAGTCTTGTTGCTGTCGGGACGTTAAGCAATGTACAATCATCAATCAACTCTCTCTCTGTCTCTCTCTCTCTCTCTCTCTCTCTCTCTCTCTCTCTCTCTCTCTCTCTCTCTCTCTCTCTCTTAACGGCAAGCGTGAAAAATGGCACATGTGCTAACTGCTTCTTCCGTTCAGAAATAAAGTTTCATTTCATTTCATTTCATCTCTCTCTCTCTCTCTCTCTCTCTCTCTCTCTCTCTCTCTCTCTCTCTCTCTCTCTCTCTCTCTCTCTCTCTCTCTCTGTCTCTCTCTCTCTCTCTCTCTCTCTCTCTCTCTCTCTCACTCACACACACACACACACACACACACACACACACACACACACACACACACACACACACTACAACACCAACACAAACACTACAACACCAACACTAGTTACCTCTAACCTGATTTGAACTTCACCTTTTAATTTATTTCCACTGCAGGCCGTCAAAGTGGAATGACCAGTTTGCAACATAAAGCACAATATTTTCAGTTTCAGTCTTTGTCAGCGTAATCTTTCTTATATTGGTATCACCGACTATACGGACAAATGCCATGTACCCGAGATTCAGTTTTTGCATTTTCTCGTTTCGTCATTTGTGAGGTAAAGGAGAGACTACGTTAGCGCCGAACGACTCTCGATAACGAACGACAGCGAAATCACGGCGGATAACCAGATTACTCACAAACCAGATAGGTGAGGCTAGCGCTGGTAGAACTGTATACATACCAAGGGGAATTACTCAGCGCCATGTAGGGGATCTAACTGTTTGTCTGTCTAGCGCTGAGAACGGGATAAACAGCTTGTATAGGCCGTTTGACATCGGAGCACGAAAGTTTTTTTTTTTTTTTTTTTTTTTTTTTTTAATATCTCCGCAAAGAAATGCTTTTCAGTACCACTTTAAGATCAAATATCGTTTAATGCCAGTTGACCTAATATAGACTATTTTTACTGATATTCTATGATCTGTCGATTGTACAGTCGTAAAAATTTGGTGAACAGACAAGAACAAGCCATTTTCAATACCCTAAATAGAGCCCCGGCACTTCAAGTTCAATGTCGAGGTCAAGCATGCAGACTTCATGTATGCCTGTGCTGTTTCAGGTTTGAAAATGAATCTTTCTTGTGCTGGACTTGATATATCTGGGGCACATTTAGGGATGTAAAATCAGTCATTTCATGATAACATCCCGAATTTTTACGACAGTACAGCAAAACTGACCCGTTGTTCAAGTTTCTTAAAAGTAAATCGTATTAGGTCAACTATCACTGAATGATGTTTGTTTTAAGATTTGGCGCAAACAAGGTTTTCTTAGAGGAGATATTTACGATAAACGCTCCGATGTCACATACGACGTTAAAAAAATAACCAAAAGGCAGAGATCCTCATGAGCCCCCCCCCCCCCCCATGGGAGGGCTCATGAGGATCTATTCCTTTTGGAGACCTCTATGCTTATGGTACAAGCTAGTTATCCGTCTTGATTTCCAAGTAGTTGGGAGTCGCGTGGAGTAAGGTAACCTCTTCACCGTCCGTTTGGAGAGATTTTGCCTTTGGAGTGATAGGTTTTTATTGTATTGGTGTATTAGTTGTTTTGCCATCATTTGGGATGCTTATGACTTTGGATACGTCGCTTGTTATAAATAATCATTTAACATTATCATCATTGTGGTCATGTGTCTGTGAGTGAGGCAATTTTCAAATAAAGAGGCGTGTTTGTGAAAGCTTGTGTACGAGTATAAGTGATTAAACACGCACATACTCTCGCACGCACGCACACGTACACACACACACACACACATACACACACACACACACGCACACACACAGCATACTGATACGCGGCAAATTGAAGTGTGCGTGGCGTTCGAGACATGCCGCATGTCGTTTGCCGCGTATGTGTATGCCGGGACTTCTCGTATAAATAAGTGTAAGCCTTTAGGCTCCCTTACTCGCGGATTCTTGATTTTGTTCAAAAATATATTTATTAACCCCTTCACTGTTAATTTTGTTTCTTGAAATCTGTGTTCACCGAACGCCGGACCGAGAGCCACAACTGTTCAAAGAACCTGGACACAAGGTGGTCTCAGCAAGAGGCATAGATCCTCATGAGCCCACGCAGTCGCGGGCTCATCAAGATCTATGCCTCTTGCAGTTAAATCGCGGTGATTTTTTTCTCGGCAGTAAAACAGACAAGTTGTCATTACAGCCTTTCCTCTTCAGTAACACCTCGAGACATGATACCTCACAATCCAGAACAAAAAGGTGACTGCCAAGCGTGTAATATGCAAAGAAGTACCCAACGGAGAAAGAAACACGCTTAGAAAAGACGGGTACAACACAATTTATTAATATTTCGGGTAAATACCCTTTGTCAAAATAGACAAACAAACAAACAGAGAGATTAGCCGCTACTTATCTTCATTGGCAGAAAGAATGTGGCAACAGTTGCCACATTCTTTCTGCCAATGAAGATAAGTAGCGGCTAATCTCTCTGTTTGTTTGTTTGTCTATTTTGACAAAGGGTATTTACCCAAAATATTAATAAATTGTGTTGTACCCGTCTTTTCTAAGCGTGTTTCTTTCTCCGTTGGGTACTTCTTATGATACCTCACAACCCAGTCAAACAGCAGCTGATGTCAGTAAAAAAAAATCCCCTGTCCGGCCGCCGGTTCTTTGAAAGTAGTTCCATCAGCTGTCACACATGAATCCAAACAAAACTTTTATCGTCTGCATTATAGTCGTGGTGGGTGGATGAGAGCTGTGATTGACCGACGCGATACTCAGATCCCAGAAATTCGCAAACCACATGGCAATTAGGTTACGCCCCCTTTTCACACACTGTTCTCTATTAGCCTCTTGCAACACAAAGCTATGAACGAAGAACTTTCTGCCAAAATAAAACACCCACGCGGAGCATATCACAGGAGAAACATTTTCAGCAATACTTTCAACAAAAAAAAAAAACACCTGTTAGCGTTTTCCACAACACTCTCATGCACTAAGTACCCCATGACAAAACTGTCGTCTGCAAGCCTGCATACGACGTGCACATGCCCCAATAAGGCTCCCATGAACACACTAGGTCGACTAAAATTACCCAGATTTTGCCCTTTTTCACTGACACCACCTGTCATGCCTTTTGTTGCTTAAAACGCCAAAAAAAAAAAAAGGCAACCCCCCACAAAAAAAACAACAACTGAAAGTTTACATCCTAAAACAATTGCAAAAAGGAAGAAACATTTTTTGAACTATTTCTTGCGGAAAAGTTACTACATGCACCGGAAGCAATTGCCCCATGTGGCCACACTTTATCGTACAAGTCCATGAACTCCTCCTTCCAGATGTCGATGTACCGCGGTCCGAAGTCAGTGTCTCCCAGGATGGCGTGCGCTCCCTTCCCGTGATGCAACACGTCCCCGGATGAGGATTTTGGCAGAAGGCATTCTCTGTTTGGAGTGCAGGAAATCTTGGATGGCAATTCTGGCTCTCCTTACCCTGTAATAGATGTTCGGTACAGCGAGTACCGTCAAAATTTGAACGTGTTTCGACAAAACCTGAACTAAAAGCCCGAAGCCCGGACTAATAATAATAATAATAATTACGGTATTTATAATGCGCTTATCTTATAATAATTATAACTCTAAGCGCGCACTCACAACTCGCACACGCATGCGCACGCTTTAGACAATGACTCACGTAACACAAATAGTGAAGATACATTAGGACGGTCAGCTTGGGCTGGGGAGTGTGGTGATATAGTGCTAGAACTGTTGAAAGAGATGAGTTTTGAGGGCAGACTGGAAGGAGGAGAGCGAGTGTTTCTGACGGAGAGAGAGTGGGAGAGTGTTCCAGGTGGTTGGACCGTATACTGAGAAAGAGCGGGGGCCGAAAGTGCTGAGTTTGGTGCGGGGGATGAGGAGGCGGAGAGGGTCAGAGGCGGAGCGGAGGGAGCGGGGAGGAGTGTAGGGGTGAAGTAAGTTGGAGAGATACGCAGGAGCGTAGTTGTTCAGGGATTTGTAGCAGAGAGACAGAATCTTGTATTGGATGCGTTGGGGGATGGGGAGCCAGTGAAGGAGCTTGAGCAGGGCAGTGATGTGGTCGGATTTTTTCTTTCTGAGGACGAGGCGGGCAGCATTGTTCTGGACGCGCTGGAGAGTGAGAGTGGTGGAGTGAGGAAGGCCAGAAAGGAGAGAGTTGCAGTAGTCGATGCGAGATAAGATGAGAGAGACAGCGAGTTTGGTGGCAGCTTCGGTAGTGAGGTATTTTCTGATCTGACTGATGCGGCGGAGGTGGAAATAACATGCCTGGGCCGTGGCGGAGACGAAGCTGGTCATGGAAAGAGAGGAATCGAGGATAACGCCAAGGTTCTTGACCGAGTCAGAGAGGGAGATGGGGGTGCTGTCGAGTTGAAGGTGGAGAGAGGGAGAGAGCTGGGAAAGTTTCTGGCGAGTGCCTACCAACATGGCTTCCGTTTTGTCGTCGTTCAGTTTGAGCGACATAGCATTTTGTCCTGGCTTATCGGACGGTATTACATCCTGAGTACGAAATTTTCATTTTTTTTAAAGATATCCTTTTAAATTTACTTCACAGTTCCGGAGGCAGATCGATCGTGATGGTCAGGATAGCTTGGCGACTAGTGAAGGCGCCAAGCTATTCTGACACCACCCTTGTACTATCATGATCGATGCAAATCATGACGGTAGCATGTCAGGGCGGCTTTAATTAGTCCACAAGCTAGGAGGGTCTACCGTGCACCCCCCCAGTACTCAATAAGATGGGTTTCAAAGTGTTCCTTAGTATGTCCTGAGATGTTTAAGCCATGTTCCCCGAAAATCCTTAGGAACACACCAGAGATATAGCCGATGGCGCAAGGGTACCCCCATTCACGCTCTTCGCAGGTGCTAAAATGAGGTTGAGAAACATTTTCCTCTAAATAAATCAGAATTCATTCCAGAAACCCAAATCAGGCAATATTATGTCATGGCACACCTTCTGCATCCTCTGCAAAAAACAGAATGAAAACATATTGAATCTCTGGCTCACAGTGAAGGTATTTGTGCACCCAGTAAACGACCATTTCCGCGAAATCGCAAAAAAAGACAAAAATAATGTGTCAGATGCCTTCAGACATTTTCTATAGCACTGACAGTCCATTTTCAGGTTTACATCATTAAAACAGGATGTCACAATTATTATAAACTTGACTAGGTGATGCTGTGATCACTGTGAGTGCCACAGTGGTTGATTTTGTATCCCTACCCCCAAGTTGTAAAAATACACAAAATTAATTAGAAAAAATTGCTTACGTTATTCCATTTTATTTTGACCTCTCTTTACCTATTAAGTTTCAATAATGTGAGCATAAAGTGCAAGAAAATAAGTAAAGTCGGCATCCTTTACGGTACATTCGTGGTGAATGATAACTTTTTCCCCTTTAAAATTGCCGAATTGGGAAACGTACGTTGTTTCCGGTGCCCACAGAAATTTTGTACTCAACCGATAGGTCTTTGTTAGGTTTTATTGGTTAGGATAGAGTACCACAGTTACTCCCAACCTGATTTTGTGATGCTATGGTGCATTTAGGGGCCACAGTGGCTGAATCTGCTGCCCTACCCCCATTTTACCAGTACGCAAAGTAATGCAAAATAATCACAAAAATTGCTTACATCATACTCCTCTTTTTAAATATTTTTTTTTGCCAGTTTTTTTTTAAAGTATGCATATTGAGCATAACAAGTTGTGATCATTTCATTAATTTCAATGTAACCCATCAATTTAATTGTAACTATTTTTAACTGGCTGGTCTTTTATGTGATATTTTACCTAGCGTAAGGCGGGTCTAGTAAGGTCTCCCCTTTTCCTTTCATTTATTTTCGTCTAGAAATGTGTAACTATGAATATGCGTAATAATGTTTCATGGTTCCTAATAGCCAAAACAATGTTATCAAAATACTTAGTTTCCACATGTCGACCACGAGATCTCCACTTCCACCTTCTGCAACGTTCAATTTTTTTATGGCCGTCTTTAAATCTTATATTGTTCTGGCTGCCAATAAGTAAGCTGTCAAGAGCTAGGCAGCATGTTTTCAGAGTTTGGTGTATAGGGGCGTGTCTTCTGGTCAGAACTGCCAGCAGACCGCTTCTGTGTATGGACATGTTTGGAGAATGTGCTAAGGAGACTGATTTTCTACGCCAAATTCGCATAGGGCTGTTTCCGCATGACCCAATACTTCGAGGTGAGTCCAGCAGGGTCCTTACGGTCTGTGAACATTTGTGAAAGTTGTTAAAAAATGACAAGGCTTTTTCAGGGCCCTGGAAAGTTTGTCAATTTCAGTCCTTTTCCTTAAAGTCTGTGAAAGTTTGTACAAAATTACAACGTGCTGGCAGACTTTTGTCTACTTTTTTTTTTTTTCTCCCCCAATTTGTGACTATTCCATTGCGAACGATCATGCTTGTTGCAAGTAATCTATATTTAGCTCTGATCATAAAGTGACTGCATGGCCTTTCTGCCGAACATTCTGATTGGTTGTTTACGCTTCTACCGAAGTCCGCCATTCGCTAAGCGTTCTTTTATTTTGGTATCTCTTCATGCATTAGGCACGGAAGCTTCAAATAATTGCTGATACAGAGTGATCTGATTAAAGTGTGTAAACCTTCAGGCTTCATTTTGTGTTTGTGAAACGTTCCTACTTTTCTGTATGGACCCAGTCCAGAGTAATCAGTGCGTAGATGAAAGATGGTGGCCTGGCTCTCCCTGTTCAGCTTGTTGATGTCATCTGCCCACGGGCTGCAGCCGCCATTCTGCTGTTGCCAATCACTTTGTTGTTGTAGTGTCTCCATTCCCAGCTAGTCCAGAATGCACTGGAATCCACTGCAGCACTATTTTGTGGACAGGGCATCCAGTCTATCTTGAAGCTTCTTGGTGAGATCAGTGGATCAAGCTGCTGCCTTTCCCTAGCTAGTGCTCTGCTGCTGTGTTGAGCACCTGCAGATCTGTACGATAGTTGGAGCTGTTGCCACCAGCTGGTAAGGAGAGGGAGGTAGTAGTGCGGTCTGCACAACAGATGTACACGCCACTTCCTTCATTCTGCACGGCATCTTGTGTGGTATCACAGCTGCTGTGAGGGTAGCGCTTGTGCACAACCTCCAGCAAGATGGCTTTGTGCGGTGCCGCGACCTTTGGCAAAGAGTCCTGGAACATTGTTTATGTTGTCTTGAAGGCTCTTTCGAGATGTCCAGGTATCTGTAGGGAGCTGTTCACACATCTTTGGGCTTGGTTCCAGGACGTCAGTGTTAGCCCTTTGCAGGACCTTCAGTTGGCGGTTCAGATTTGGGCGGTTCAGATTTGGACATTTCTTGACGGTTCTTGGTCTGCTCCTGTAGTCTCCCATACTGTCGGTGTTTAGTAAGTTTCTTCATCGTGTGTGCTGTTCTGCATTCCAGTGGCTCCAATGTCCTCCATTTCCTAAATTGGGGTGCTCCAGATAGCTCTAAGAATGTCACTGCATCATGAGAATGACCCATGTTCTGCATCTTGTCAAGCCTGACTTTTTGGGTTTTGCAGGAAGTGTTTCATGTTGTCGATGTATCTTGGTACCGCACGACTGGTCTGACCGAGCAGGTGTTTGCTTGTGCCAGGATGCTGTAATTTGCGCCAATGTGGTCCCCACCAGTTTCTTCATCAAAGACTTTTCCTTTTTGCAGCTCTAGCTTCCATGGCTTCAATGTGAGGCCTCCACGTGAATCCAGTAATTTATTTGTTGCCAGTAAAGTTGGCCCGTCTGTCTTTGGTACTCGAAGGTCTCCAGTTTTGAGGTGACCTCTTCCGTCTGATTGAAAGAGATGGTCTAGCACAGTTTGAGTGGCCTCTTTCAGTCCAGCTGCTGACTTTATTGGCAGCATCCTGGATTCTGGAGGATGCTATTTCTTTATGTTCTGCTGCGCTCCACACTGCAAAGTCATCCGCATGGAGGATGTTCGAGACGAACCTTGGTACTGTTGTACTGATGTCATTAATGTAGACCAAAAACAGCATTAGACACAACATCTCCCTGAGGTACACCTTCCCCGAGTTTGACAAGAGTGATGAATGTGCAGACGGTAGAAGCTTCAGCGGCAGCCCCTGTTAAGCATGCCTTAAATAAAAAGAATTACAATTAAATTGATGGGTCACATTGAAATTAATGAAATTATCACAAATGTTTATGCTCAATCAATATGCATATTTTGTTAAGAAAACTGGCAACAAACATATTTAATCAGAGGATCAATTGTTATGATCATTTTTCGTTCCTTTGGGTACAGGTAAAATGGGGGTAGGGCAGCAGATTCAGCCACTGTGGCCCCTAAATGCATCACAGCATCATAAAATCACGTTGGGAGTAACTGTGGTACTCTTTCCTAAACAATAAAACCTAAAAAAGACCTATCAGTTATATACAAAATTTCTGAGGGCATCGGAAACAACATACGTTTCCCAATTCGGCAATTTTAAATGGGAAAAAGCTATCATTCACCACGAACATACCGTAAAGGATGCCGACTTTCCTTATTTTCTTGCACTTTATGCTCACATTATTCAAACGTAATAGGTAAAGAGAGGTCAAAATAAAATGGAATAACTTAAGCAATTTTTTCTAATTAATTTTGTGTATTTTTACAACTTCAGGGTAGGGATACAAAATCAACCACTGTGGCACTCACAGTGATCACAGCATCACCTAGTCAAGTTTATAATAATTGTGACATCCTGTTTTAATGATGTAAACCTGAAAATGGACTGTCAGTGCTATAGAAAATGTCTGAAGGCATCCGACACATTTTTTTGGTCTTTTTTTGCGATTTCGCGGAAATGGTCGTTTACTGGGTGCACAAATACCTTCACTGTGAGCCAGAGATTCAATATTTTTTCATTCTGTTTTTTGCAGAGGATGCAGAAGGTGTGCCTTGACATAATATTGCCTGATTTGGGTTTCTGGAATGAATTCTGATTTATTTAGAGGAAAATGTTTCTCAACCTCATTTTAGCACCTGCGAAGAGCGTGAATGGGGGTACCCTTGCGCCATCGGCTATATCTCTGGTGTGTTCCTAAGGAGTTTCGGGGAACATGGCTTAAACATCTCATGACATACTAAGGAACACTTTGAAACCCATCTTAATGAGTACTGTGGGGGGGGGGGGGGGGGGTGCACGGTAGATCTTCCTAGCTTATGGACTAATTCAATTTATACAACTCACTCTCTTTCCCAATTTGTGAAATTGCCAGGTTAACCCATTTAGCCCCAACATCCTGCAGCAGGAGATGAATTGCATTGATCATGATAATTCAAGGGTAGTGCCAGATGAGCTTGGCGGCTTCATGATCAATTCATCTCAAACTGACTGATACATAGTCGTTAG
Organism: Semisulcospira habei; assembly: GCA_036245525.1. Lineage (NCBI taxonomy): Eukaryota > Metazoa > Mollusca > Gastropoda > Semisulcospiridae > Semisulcospira > Semisulcospira habei. Next base: position 134,325,439 of record BTPG01000006.1, read on the forward strand.
ATAACATAACATTTACATAACATTTAGTGGAAAATGCGGCCGTGGGGTTAAACCCATTTTTCAAAATGGACGCACAGACAAGAATGCAATGCTCTACTTAGTTTTAATTTACAAGTATTCCTTGTAACTCGCGGTGGCGTAGGAAGATAATTTTCAGTGGAGGGGGGGGGGGGGTGGTAACTCTGGGGGGAGGCCCAAGGGATACTCTGCCCCCCCCCCCCTCCTCTCCCTTTGGCAGAAGCAGTCTTAGCCCTTTGGGTGTGGGTAGCGGTTTTAGTCGCGATGATTCCTATAGGAATCATCGCGACCAAAACCGCTACCGACACCCAAAGGGTTAAATAGGGTGGCTCCCGTATACCGCGATTCACTGAGGCTGACCTGAAGTAGTGAGGGCTTACCTTGTTTAACGATGTAGTCAAATTGTTCGTGATAAGCTTCACACTCGGGCTTCTGAAAGAGACAAAACAGCTCATTCTGTAAGACGTGTGGGGACGGGGTGCCCGGTGGTTATATTCCGGCTTTCCCCGGGTGGCACTGGACAAAGCAAAATGTGGGCTGGTCTATAATTTTGGACCTTACGGATCTCGACAGAGCGTCGTGAGGTCCAAAATCACAGACCAGCACACACACACACACACACACACACACACACACACACACACACACACACACACACACACACACACACACACACACAAACGAGAAACGTTTAGGGCTTAACGTCCACCACAAAGGTGATTTCAAAGACGGGGCACCGACAAGAGGTCTATACAAATTTTGATCCCAGCTGTGTTTGAACCCACGACCTTTCGGACACTAGAGTTGAACGCTCTTCCAACTGAGCTCCCCAGCTCCCCCCACACACACCCACACCCACATACACCCACACGCACCAACCCACACTTTCACACCCACAACCCACACGCACACACTCACACACACCCACATCCACACACCCACACGCCCCCCACCCCCTACACACACACACACACACACAACCACCCACCCACACCTACACACACACACACAAACACGCACGCACACACACACACACACACACGCACCCGCCCCCCCCCCCCCCCCCCGCCCACACACACTGACACACGTTCCGGATTAGCCATCACTTACGAATGTACTCTATGGACCAGATCCAGTTCTGGTTGCGAGAGGGGCAGGGGAGATACGTTGTCCATGTTTCCGGTTTGGGCCCAGTGAGCACAGGTAAGACTGGAGTCGGCCGGACGCCCACAGAACCATGGCATGCCTCCATTTTGTGACGTCAGGTCGCACGTGCGGTTGAAGCCAGGCACGGGCAGATAAGGCAGACAGGTGGTTCTCTGTCCGGATACGAAATACGACAAGGTGAGATGAGGTGAGGCGAGATAAGGCAAGAAATAATAATAATAATAATAATAATATAACAGTAACAAGAATATAACAATAATAAATTAATAATAACAACCACAACAACAACAACAGCAACAAAAACTTAAGTCTACCGCATTGCTTGGAACTCGCATACGTTTTTCTTTTAGGTGCAATCAGAGTTCATGTTCATATTTTTAAGCTTATCCCGGCATCTGATCCATTTTTTCCCTCTCTAACCCAACCTCTGATCAAAACCACACCCGGGCGCACACAAATGAAGACGGACACATGGCGCTTCCCGCCATTAGTACGCTCCGCCTGTGGGCTGGATTAGCGACAGGAATTCTGAAGATGAAGAATAGCACGAGCAGCAAAATGACGTCACTGGCGTCATGGCATTGCTAGTCCGATGTCGCCGTGTACACAGTGACGAATTTGATGTCAATTCAGAAACGTTGTGTAATATAGGCATTTGGTGCATTGTTCAACAATGACGTGTTTGGCGCCTTTACGTCACCGTAACTGTCTGATCCCTCTCGAGGGTCCAGAATTCTTACTTTTTTAAATCCCTTCTATTTATAGAAGGGACATTTTAGGACGAGTCGCGGTGGGGCTAATTTAATAGCATGTCCATGATGTCAAAGGCGGGCAGGCAACCTCTAACAATTGAACTGAGTAACAAGATAAAATTACGTCATGTTTAGTTACGCTAACCTCGCTGCTGAACCGACGTACATCAGTTTGGCGCGAAGCGCCGTACGTGCGCATGTATGTATGTGCATATGTATGTATGTATGTATGTATGTATGTATGTATGTATGTATGTATGTATGTATGTGTGTGCGTGTGTGTGTGTGCGGTATCGCGGAGATCCGAATTTTACTAAGTTCCGCACCGGCTGAAGGTATAGCCCAAATTCATCCCCTTCACTGCCTGGGCAAAGCGAACGCTACACATCTGCAAGAGACATAAATCCTCATGAGCCCCGCAGTCGCACACGAGGATTTATGTCTCTTGTTTGCCCTGTGTTCTTTGTGCCCATTTCGTGTCCCATTTAGTAATAATAATAATAAGGAAGATTTATAAGGCGCCAATACATGGTAAGATGCTCTAGGCGCCGTACATATGAACAAAACATACAAATATTACACAAAAAGTGACAGAGCCACATGTACAATTACACAAAAGAACAGAATTATGACTAAATACATGAACACTGATAATCAAAGTGGGAAAAGATGGGTTTTAAGACTGTGTTTAAAACTGGCACTAGACTCACTGTGTCTCAATGATTTAGGAAGATCATTCCAGCTTGATGGAACCTGGTAAGAAAAAGATCTCTGCCCAAATCCTTTAGTCCTTACTGTAGGAATACGAAGCATTTTATTGTCAGACGAACTGCGCAATTGCCTCGAAGGAGCTCTGAGAGATAAGTGGGTCCAGTGCCAGAAAGAGAAACATGACAAATTTACAAGACTTTGTGCTTGACTCTCTCCTTCACTGGCAACCAGTGGAGAGCGTGCAGGATGGGGGACACATGGTCTGACCTTTTCGCTTTCATGACCAGACGTGCGGCTGAATTTTGGACTCTCTGGAGCCGATCAAATAGATACTGCGGGCATCCAGATACGAGTGAGTTGGCATAGTCAATGCGAGACAGAACAAATGAACAAACCAGAGTTTTTGTAGCCTCTGAGGTAAGGAACTGTCTAATAGAGCTAATACGACGCATCTCCAAATAGGCTGCCCTGCAAATGTTTATCACCTGTTTATCCATGGACAAGACAAGCTCAATTGCAACACCCATTTGTGTTCTTCACGGGAATGTCGTTCAGTGTCCGGCGGTGGTTTCAGACGCGAAATCCGCGCCCACTAGTGGCCGTCACAAAGGGTTTATCTTACATGAAGTGACGAAACAAACAGCTGGTGTTAAATGTGAAAAGATAGTGCCGGAAGTCAGTTTTACTGAAGTCAGGATGTCTAGTTTTCGTGCCAACTTGAAGAGGATTTCACATAAACGAAAAACAGACGCGTGTGTAATCTGATGATTTCAAGACAATGCGGGCAGACCAGTGCACTGAGCTCCGCCGTGAGATGGCCTTATTCGCTTTCTCGGCGTTAAACCTAAATAACTAACTCTGAATGGTATGGTGTCTCCGAGGCGCACACATCCATCTAATTAAAGATGTTCCAGGCGCCGTAGGGATAGAAGCTGAAGCTTTGAAAGCCTGCTGCTACTAAGCGCTACTTTATGTGCAGACCCGCCTTCACCCTACTATTAACTTCGTGGCATGTGATATATTTCTGTTTCCATTTCACCGGCCCTACCGGGCCTTCTCTTTTCGAATAGTTGTAATGGGATTTTTAATAATAATAATAATAATAATAATACATACGGTTCTTGTATAGCGCTGTTCTCTAGGAAAACACTGGACTCACTGCGCATGCACAACAGCACACCCTCTCTCTCAGACACACGCACGATTATACACTACTTTAAACCACCCCATCTCTTCCCAACACCATTGATTCACTTCCTCTAGGATCAGAATAAAAGGCAGTCAACAGCTAAAGATGAGCTAAGTGTTAAATGCCGACAGAAAAAAAAAGTCTTTAAGTGAGATTTGAACTGTGACAATGTGGGCAGATTCCGCATCATTTTCAGTTGGCAGTGAGTTCCACACACTTGGGGCTATAAAGGTGAAAGAACGCTCCCGGACAGTTTTCATGTTAAGCTTCGGGGCTGATTTTTAAAAGTTTTAACGTGCACACTTGATGATTATGCCCTGTACCCACGAAGGCGAGACAGGCAACCGTAAGCTGAGTCTGTACGTAAATTTGACTCGATGGGAATGAGGAAAAGTCCATATCTCATTCCTGCCCACCAGGGGATTCGAACCCGGGATCTTACGACTGCAGCGCAGTGTCTTATCCACTAAGCTACGTCCCCAGAAGAAGAAACAAAGTCCGAAACGTCTTCCCAGTAAGCACAGAGCCCTTGGGGTGACGTCGGCCGCAGTTGGGACGCGCACAGTTGTGCGCCGACGTAAGCCCGATGACCTTCGTGCCTCTCTTCAGTCTGGAATGCGTCAGTTTTACACCAGGGCTTCAACTCCGGGTCTAGACGTGGTCGGTATTCTCCTACTGTCACAGTGTTTCCATGTCGTAGGCCTAAAGTGTTTGTTTGAAGCAACAGACAGATACAATTCATAAAACTGACGCCCAAGTTGAAAAGAACTCTTGAACTGTCGTGATCGATTTACTTATAGTCTTCAGCGGCAGTTTTCGTAGTGCTTACAAAACTGTTAGCTATTCGCCTCTGAGACTCAGAGAAAGGCTCGCATCGGTTTTTCTTTAGTCTTAAGCCCCCTCCACACACACACACACACACACACACACACACACACACACACACACACACACACACACACACACACACACACACACACACTTACACACTTACACACACTGACACGCCGGCGCGCGCGCGCGCACACGGCAAAATCCCGGCGTCCGTTTGATTTTGAAGAACAGCTGAAACCGATCTTGATCCAGCAAGAGGCATAGATTCTCATGAGCCCCCGCAATTGCGGGGGCTCATGAGAATCTATGCCTCTTGCACGAGGTACTGACGTGGCGGCAGTTCACTTTCCCGAGAACGAAAACGATGGATACAACTAATGAGAGTCGTGTTTGATACCCTACGGATGGCCAAAGCAACAACATGTAGTAATTGATAATACATGTATTATCCCAACCAATCAGAGTTCACAACTCGACCCTGTGACCGACATAGTACATGTAATAAGTCAATGTACCAGCCAATCAGACAGCGTAGCATTAGAACGTGTAATAAGTCACTCAGTTTCATTTACATGTTGTATTATGAACAGCCAATCAGATTCTATTATGAACAACCAATCAGATAAGCGCTTACAAATAACCGCAGGGGTTACACTATTATCAAGCATATCATTCCGCGCGACACTATTCGGCATCGTAATTTCTGTTGTCTGTGAACAACTTCTCGGCATCGTAATTTCTGTGAACAACTTCAGCAGCGTTTGCGAATGGCTGACCAGGCCAGGATTGAGCAAATTCTTCCTTCCGCCATGTTTATCGCACACAACACATTTTCAAGTTACAAACTCTAAGCGCTGCTTTGATTGGCTGATTCAATAGTACATGTATTAAGTATTTATTGCATCTACTGCTGACTTAATACATGTTCTAATTCTGTCACGTGGGTCGATATCTGGACTATTCATTTGCTGCCTTAATACATGTATTAATTGCATTAATACATGTATTAATTAATTACTTGTTGTTGGAATGGCCAACGGTAATACCCGGGCCGCTTCATCTACCTGACATCGTTTTTCTCTGCGGCAGTCAGCTAAGTCTGCAACTGAACTCTTTGACCTTCCCTTCCCTGAGGACCACACGCCGCATAAAACGAACTGTGAGTGTACAGGCAAGAGGCATAGATCCTCATGGACCCTGCAAATTGCAGAGGGCTCATGAGGATCTATGTCTCTTGCAGATGAAAGCAGAATTTGGCATACCTGTGGAATTCCGTTCTGCCCGCTTGTGCACCTGAAACGATTAGCGCTATCCCCCTGCATTGTCGGTGCCAAGGAGATCACTGACTTTAAAAAAAAGAAAAGAATTATAAGCTGCGTCCTTTGTAATTAGACTCAGCATTCTCTTCTCCCTTTTCTGCTTTTTTATATCTCTCTTTCTTCTACTTTCTAGTTGTGTTGGTTTGTTTGGTTTTTTTTTTGTTTGTTTGGTTGTTTGTTTGTTTGTTTTTTTAATGGAGGACCTGGGTAGCACAGGTGATAGAGCGTTCGACTCTCGTCCGAAGATCGAAACGTTGCAAGTTCGAGTCCCTGCCTGTTCAGACCCTATCTGCGGTCACATTTTTTAAATCACTTTCGTGGTGGGCAAAAGACGTCATCACGTGCAAGTCCTATACATTACAATCGCTTTCACTGAAGCTTCTCCCGAGCCGCATTGAGCAGTCATACTTTGACTGGAAATATAGATAAACATAATACAAATGAACATCATCATCATCATCACCAGCAGCAGCAGCAACAGCAGAACTGGTCCAAATAGGTGGTGAAGACTGGATTCGACCATTACAGCTCATAGACACACTGGTAGTAATGACCTTGTGATGCATTTTACGCCTCTATAGCTCATCCTCCTTTGCATAATGTTGAATTAGCTTGGCCCCTCAAGGAACTTAAAAGCCACTTGAGTAAATTTGATCGAGTTAACTCGCTCACTGTCGAGAAACTGAATTGAACACCCAACAAACCAACTGCAAGAGGTATTGATCCTCATGAGCCCCGCAGTCGCGGGGGCTTATGAGGATCTATACCTCTTGCTGAAACCGCTTTGTACCCATGTCAAGTTCCTTTGACGGTTGGTTTTTTTATTTGAAGTTGAATTTAGTACAATGATTTCAAAAACTGGCACAATCCGCGTCCACTGGAAGTAAAGGGGTCTGAGTCTTTCTACGCCGCAGTCTCACGGTCTCTGGAAATCAGCTCGTGCAGCTGGACAGAATGTGAAGGAGGTATTGGTACGGGAATGGTGAATAACAACTAAAGAACAGGTTGGGGATTGGTGGAATGTTCGTGGCAGCGTAATGTTGACGTCTTGATGTTCTCTGTAACCTATCAACTTCCGTAGAGCTGAACACAGTTAAACTCAAATCTAACCGCAAGGGAAGGATATCTAAGTTCTCAGTGGCGAGAGGTCCGTGCCCCTGACCTGCAGCATTAACAGGATATTAACCTATTGGCGATGGGAGCAAGTCATGGGCGCGAAACTCTTGTCAGAATTTCGATTCCCTCTTCCTGTGACTGAGCTAATGAATTTGCCACTGAGCAGCTGATATGCTGATGTAACTGAAATTCACTAACGAAACTTCGTCTGTTTTCCAACAGCAACAATAACATGTCTGTGCTGGTATGTCATATTGGACCTTTCGGTTGTACATTGTAATGTCCACTACATTCTAATCCCATCCTCAAAACCCCCTGTCCCCTCATCGACAGTCGAGGCCAATATGGTATCAACTGCCTCGGTCGAAAAACTGAAACTATGTGTATGTGTGTGTGTGTGTGTGTGTGTGTGTGTGTGTGTGTGTGTGTGTGTGTGTGTGTGTGTGTGTGTGTGTGTGTGTGTGTGTGTGACAGTGTGTTCCGTGTGCGTGCGTGATCGTTCGTGTGTGCGTGAGTGCGTACGTATGTGTGTATGTGTGTGTGTGTGTGTGTGTGGGGGGGGGGGGGGCTGCAGGAGGGGCCGAGGGGGAGGGCGCAGGCTGGCCGGATTGACTTTACACTTGTTTCTTAACGCAACCTCATCCAACGCGCCCAGCATCAGTATCTGCAGGTGTCGTATAGCGTAGGCAACGTTAAACGACACTTCCGCAGCTATTGATGCGGCCCCTTGAATAACTTAATCAGGGGCGGATCTGGGGGGGGCGGAGTTCCGGAACCCCCCCCCTCCCCCCGACCCAAAATTCTTCCCCTCCCCCCCCCCCCCTTCCGTTGTTTCATATTTTGGCGAATGGTGAGAGTCTTAACACGCGCTGTCTCCCCGCCCCCACCCCCCTTTCCCCCCCTCCCCCCCTTCCACCTCTCTCCCCCCCCCCCCCCACCGCTTTTCGATTTTTCGTCCCCTGGAAGCAAAGTCTAGCTACCCCCCCACCCCCGCCGCCACCCCCCCCCACTCCGCCCCTATTCTCCCTTCCCTCCCCCCCCTCCCCCCCCCCCCCCTCCCACCGCTTTTCGATTTTTCGTCCCCTGGAAGCAAAGTCTAGCGTAAGGGAGGCCTTTTGTAAAATGTGGAAGGTCCCAAACAAAAAGTTGACTCCCCCCTCGAGGTAACTGTTCCGCCCTTGCCTAATGATTATCGTAAACGAGTTGACGCGTATCAGTGACTAGATCTTTATTTCGTCACATGATACTACTGCGACACGATCACTGGGGTTTCCTTGACGCTGTTTTGCGTAGGTGAGTGAAGGGCAGATATCTTATCTTTATTTCAACCGCATTTGTTCTCGCGAGTATTCAGTCTTGGCTCAGTCTTCTTTCCGTTCTGCTTCACTTTTCAGTTTCAGTTCTACTTGTTTTCTTTTCTTTTTCACACTTCAGTTTTTATTTTCATAATTTTGAGCTCTTGACTGACCGTAATACAACACGCCTCATCGCCATTTTTTAAGGTAATGCTAGCGATGAAGCAATACACTGCATTTGTAAGGGATAATAATGCGCATTAATTTAAATGGTACACTGGAAGACGTCTACAAATTAAACTAGACGAAATTCCGTCACTATCTACTGTGCAGCAAGCCGGCTGAGACCATTCCGATCTATACTGATTTCGAGAGGCATAGATTCTCACCAGCCTGTGCGGCAGTCCGGCTGGGGCTCGTGAGAATCTGTTGAGGAAGAGGCTCGCATTGGACTTCTCAGGTTCAAGGAAGTGAAGTGACCGAAACAGACAGTATAAAAATCCTTCAATGCAACCGTGCACCGACACAGACGGCGGCGTAGTCAGTTTCTAAATCCTTGTGTTACTTCAACGCCAAAGAGCTACGGCCGTCCAAGGGATATAGATACAAAATGGCGTCAGCAATAGGCATAGATCCTCATGAGCAGCCTCAAATGCGGGGGCTCATGAGGATATATGTCTCTTGCAACTGGATCATGCCGGATTTAACTTTTATTTTCTCGGTAACGAAGACTGAGGTTAACTGAGACAGACGACTTACTACCTACTCGCTTAGTGTGGAATGCAGTGCAATTGTGTGGATTTACATAATCGTGCGTGGCTGTCTGTAGTGCAGATTAAAAAAACTGGAAGGTAAATTGTTTATGTTTATTACTGTGGCCTTTACGTATAACTCATTTCAGTTGCGCGTGACATTTTCGGCTCAGTGCCGGGACTGAAGGGGCTGATTGCATTGCAGCAGAATAAATAGTTTATTGTTGTGACGGGCGTTCATTTTTTGACAGAGGCCTTTTGGCTGTACTGCCTAAACAGCGCTGAGCATTCATGAGTACAAACAATGCATTTAGCAAATTGTTCAGCCGGGTCACGCTGGGAACGAATGCCGCGATCAGTGACGCACTATACTGTAAATTCGATCTGAAGCAGAATTCATTTTCTTTCAGGTGAGAGTGACCTTGGTACAAAAACCAAAACAAACAACAACAAAAAAATTAACTGACAACCTTTACCTGGGGGGGGGGGGGGGGGGGGGGGGGGCGGGGAGGCGGGACTCATGAGGGTTTATGTCTCGTCAGTGGAGCTCAGTACCGGGTAGCGTTCCCACTGTCCCAGCAGTTGAGGGGTTAACTCATTTGAGACATGCTGCCTACGGATCCGTGGCGGTTCGACGCGTATCCGTAGGCGGCACGTATCAAATGAGTTAACTTGCGGCTCCAAGCTAATACTAAGGACAAATATTGTTGCTATGCATAAACCATATGGCATTAGTACTTTCGTTTTGTACCTGCAAACCATTGTTACTCTTTTGACGAACTACTTATCTGTGCAAAAATTGCGTTAGCTGCTAGACAATAGTGCAACACAAAGCTATGAAGGAAGAACCTTTCTGCCAAAACAAGAAATCCACGTTGAGCATATCACAGGATAAACATTTCCAGCAATTCTTAAACAAACTGTCTGTTAGCGTTTTCCGCAACACTCTAATGCACTAAGTACCCCAAGACAAAACTGTCATCTGCAAGCCTGCACACAACTGTGCACATGCCCCAAATAAGGCTCCCATGAACACACTAGGTCGACTAAAATTACTCAGATTTTGCTCTTTTTCACACCACCTGTCATGCCTTTTGCTGCTCAAAACGCCCCAAAATGAAAAAAAAAATTGAAGTTTTACACCCTAAAACAATTGCAAAAAGGGAGGACATTTTTAAAAACTATTTCTTGCGGAAAAGTTACTACATGCACCGGAAGCAATTGCCCCGTGTGGCCACAGACCAAAGACGGACCAGATGGTACGCTACAGAAACTACGACAGACTGCTTTTCTCGTTTTGATTACATGAGAAGGGACGGTCTGATAGACGAACAAGTCCGGCTATTCTGTTTAAGTTGACCCTTTGGCTGACGGTAGCGCTTTTAGTCGCGAATGATTCCTCGGCTTTCTACCGTCCCTGCTGCGTGAGTCGGGGAAACTCTCCTGCGTACAAAGGCCGAGAAAAAGACCATGGCAGAAAAGTCTTTCACTGATTTTACTCACAAACCAGATAGGTGAGGCTAGCGCTGGCAGAAATTTACTCAAACCAAGGGGAATCACAGCGCTGGACAGACAACAGTTAGATCCCCTGCCCCCGCCTATCAGGCACCCAATCGCCAGCCCACAGAGAAATACGCAGGTATAGAATAAGACGATCATTTCCATCCCTAATTTTACGACACCCAAACGACTTCATACGTTAATATAGCCACGTCGTACAACTTCATTGTAAGGCATACTAAGAACATTTGCAGAGGAGATCAGTAACTTGAATGCGAACTACGCACCCTTTTTTTCCTGGCGGAGCAGCTCGCTTTAACATCTTAACAGCAATGTCATAGTGCTTAGAACGTTTACTGTCATAACTATTATTTGCAGGTGATCGGCGTTAAAAGTCTGTGATCCTATGAAGAAACATGCAGAGGTGACTATGCAGGTGGTGACCTTAAGGTCAGCCTTGATCATCGAAAAAGTGCTTGGCAAACGAAACAGTGCGTGGCAATATTCCTGAGGGCGGTAATCCGGTTTGCGTGTGATCGCCAAAACACGAAGACGTTAGTTGGAGTAACAATTATCTGCAAGTGCTCGGGGAAAAAAGTCTTTTACAGATAAACTGGTGCCCAAAAACCGATAGCCTTGTAGTCAGAGGGTTCTGCAGACTTTAGTGAGGTTTCGTTTGCAACGAACGACTCTCAACAAAGAACGAGAGTGAAATCACGTAAGGATAACGAGCTTCTACCGTAAGCATAGACAACACTCCACACATGTCCAAGAGGCATAGGTCCTCATGAGCCAGCATAGACAACACTCCAAACATCTCCAAGAGGCATATATCCTCATGAGCCCGGAGGGCTCATGATGATCTATGCTTCTTGGAGATGTTTGGAGTGTTGTCTATGCTTATAGAACACGTTGGCTATGCCTCTTGGAGATGTTTGGAGTGTTGTCTATGCTTCACGTTGGCTATGCCTCTTGGAGATGTTTGGAGTGTTGTCTATGCTTGTAGAACACGTTGGCTATCCGTCGTGCTTACGCTGTCGTTCGTTGTTGGGAGTCGTTCGTTGGAAACGAAACATCTCTGAAGTCGTTCCCTGCAAACTAAACCTCGGCTTCTGTCAGCTAAAGCAACGGGCCTTTCTTTTTGTTCCGCAGTCTTCCCTTCGCCAGCGGAGAGCTTCTGTCAGTCATCCAGCCGACACTGACAGTGGCGTGACTTGGAAGCCGCAGAACACACCCCGTCATAATGCAGATCCTACCAGCCACGCTGGAAGCCCACCTGGGCACCATTCTCTCTTTCGTCACCGTCTTCCTCCTCACGGCCTACTTCATCAAGCGGTACCGGCTCAACAGCCGCCTCCCTCCCGGACCCTTCTCCCTCCCCATCATCGGCTCCATCGCCGTCCTTGGCCGGCCGGACAAAGTGAAGCTCTTCGCTGAGTTCCGGGAACAGTACGGGGACGTGTTTAGCTTCCAGCTGGGCACGCAGACCGTGGTGGTCATCAACGGGTTCGAGAACCTGAAGCGCGCCTTCGTGCAGCAAGGGAAATGCTTCATCGACAGGCCCCAGGTGTTCACGCACGTTGGCCAAGGCAAGTGTAATTGTGTTGGCTGTACCCGCCCCCGCCCCCCACCCCCACCCCATGCGCATAAGGCCATCAGGCCGACGTCGGCCGCCGTTGGCCCGCGCACGACTGTGCGCGGGCCAACGGTTGCCGATGTCGGCCCGATGGCCTTTGCGCACTGGAACCTGTACCGTTTGCGGGCGCATACTCCCCAGACAGGGGAGTGGGTCACAAGTTCACGTCTATTCTAATTAAATCAAGACCACCCCCGCCCCCCCCCCCCCTAGAAGAAAATAAATAAATAAATATTTTTTTTTTGTTTGGCATCCTGTCTCGGAAGACAATGGAGTATATGCGCTTGCTGGGTCAGTCACTGGAGTGGCCTCTCCAGGGCGCAAGCCTGGGCGAAGTGTATGGAGATCCTGGGGTGCCCAGTCGTCAAGATCCCCCTCTCGGCCTCGCTGATGTATCCAAAGGAATGCAAAGCAGTACGTTTGGCACCAGTTTGGCTGCAGGAGCTGCCAGAACAGTGCGTGAATACAGGCAGCTGTCTGCCTTCGGGGCTCCACTCCTGATTTGAAGGGTTTACTCCCCCACATTTGGCCGTTGGATCCAACCTGATCTCCTCCGCCCTCTAGCCGTTGGCTGTCAGAAACAGCTCATCCGCCTAGTGGTGCAATGTGAACACCACCCCCTCACGTGGTTTAGCCCACCAGCTGAGGTGGTTTGCCAGGGTGTGGCGCTTGGAGCCAGCACGTGAGAGATTAAGGAGATGGATGAGGACCAGTGATGCCCGTCCGTCCTATGTAGGACGCAGCTGCCGAACAGCAAAGGTGCTACCTCTATCCAGAGCCCCCTACACCCCATAATAAATAAATAAATAAATAAATAAATAAATAAATAATAATAAATAAAATATAAAATAAAAGTGACTGTTGAGCGTGTACGCTGCAAAGAAAATTCCAAGAAAGAAATGAGCAAGCTTACAAATGGCAGCCACAACACAGTTAACTAAATTGTCGGATTCAAAACTTTTTTTTCAAAGCAGGAAAAGGTAAAAAAAAAAAATGCGTTGTAATTTTCCGTTGTAAACGTGTTTCTTTCTTTGCTGGTTATTTCTTTCTATTGAAATGAGATTCTACAAACGGTTGTACATACTCCCTAGGTACATTTAATTCAAATTGATGCATTGTTGAAGGTTGGATGAGATGAAACGTGAAGGTTGGGTGAGATGAAACGTGAAGGTTGGGTGAGATCAAACTCCCCCCTCTCCCCCCCCCCCACTTCCTCCCCTCTATCAACATGATTAATTCCGAGTTTAACGTCAACGGCACCGAAGTGATAATGGACGGCCCTGACGGGCGGGTTATTGGGGACAGGGAAATCTATTGCCTATGGAGTACGACCTGAACACTGATCAATTTAGGCGCGCTCCAACTGTGCCACTTTGATTTACCAGGACCTTTCAACGGACATGCTATTGAACAAATCCGCCTTTTCCCCCTGGATTGCGAGTCCAGCTACCGGGGCCGGGACGGGGAATCGAACCCACGACCCGGCGATTCCCTTCGCTCTCCTGCTCCGACGCTTAACCGCCTGAGCTATTTCGGACTCTAAACCTCTATCAACAGTATCCAGCTTCAGTTTTTAACCGGTTGGGGGTCGGTAGCGGTTTTAGTCGCAATGATTCCTGCAGTTGAGACAACTTAACCCTTTGAGTGTCGGGAGCGGTTTTAGTCGCGATGATTCCTGCAGCCATTTTAACTCTTACACTCCCAAAACTAAATGACTTCCATTCTGTAGAACGGAAGTCATTTAGATCTGGACGTTTAAGAGTTAACAGTTTTTCCTACCCCGGCCTCGCATGCGCACATAAGTGGGTTACTCCTCTCCACAGAAGTTTCCACTCGACCAGGAGCAGAGAAAAAAAATATGCCACACACCTCAGTCATTTGAGTAGAAGCGTCAGTACTTGGAGCATCCCCAGTAGCAAAATGTCTCCGGGCGCACGGCGGCGGCCGCAGTGGGCCCGCGCACATCCGTGCTCGGGCCCACAGGCTGCGGCCGTCGTGGGCCCGAAGACCTTTGCTCACTTGGAGCGTACTCACCGAGAGTGTCTATACTCCCCAAAACGGTCTCAGTCCGAATGTTCCCTTATACGTCGCTACACCTCAAGCCGTCTGGACGACGTCGGCTCTGGTCAGCTCGCCTGACCTTGTACGCACTGACTGTCAGTATTAGGCCTACCATCATCATCATCATCATCATCATCATCATCATCGCCGTTTTCTTTTTGTAGTTGTGTGAGGGAGTAAATTGTTTTTGTTGAAAAATGAGGTTTGTTATTTGAGGGTGTGGTTTGTGTTTGAAAAAATGTTTTGGTTGTGTTGTGGTTAAAATGTTTTGGTTGTGTTGTGGTTCCGGGGTGATGTTTTTGGGCCGGGTCATGTCTAGTGGCCATTTTTAGGTCCCATGTATTCAAGTTGGGCGCGACTTGTAGGTCCGCAATGTATTTGTGCGAGACTTAATAATTGTGCACAAGCACAGAAGTTTGTTCTGATAATTGGAATTCTAAGTGCAATCAATTAAAGTGTGTTTCAGTTTTTAACTCGCAAATTGCCCAGATGTCAGTTATCAATAACATTACAAGTGTTTGCATTGTTGGGCGGCCGAATTTCTCGGGCCCTTTTTCTTCATGAAAAGCGTATTTTAGGTCATATCTATCACATTGGTTATGAAGAAAATATGGGGTCCCGCACAAAATTTGGCACTTCAGTCGGGTCGTTGGCGCGTACGAATTCAATAAAGAATGCAAGCGATGTATGACTTCCAGCAGATCATTGTTGGATACGCGATGAGAAAGTTTATCTATAAGTAATTAAATGCACTTGCGTTTTCTCGGTAACTGCGATGGTGCAGTGCAGTGGTACGATACTTTATCGGCGCGCAGGTAACCCAGGTTCGAACCCCGTAGATGTCGAGAATTTTTTTTCTGCTCATATTTTAATCGCCGCATTAAATCTTTGCTAGACTAAACACAACAATCAAAAAATAAAATAAACAACCACCCCCCCCTCCCCCCCCCAAAAAAAAAAAAGAAAAAAAAAAAGAAAAAAAAAGAAGTGATGTTCTATGGTGATTTTGGTAATTTTGGGGCTCAGGTGCAAAGCAAAAGTAAGTCTATGTTTTGGGCCAGTGGTCGTCCGTCCGTCCGTTGTCCGTCCGTGGAAAACTTTAACGTTGGCATTTTCTGGGTGACTATTCAAGCCACAGTCTTCAAACTTGGCCCAAGGATACTTTGTGGCAAGAGATTTCCAAACATACCAATTCAAAAATAGCTATATTGTGACATAATTTAATTTTTCTCTCTAAAGTTACTATTCACAACTTTAAACCCAAACTTGCCACTGAGATATCTGATGGGAAGACACTTCTATGCATACTAATTTGGTTGATTCCTCGGAAAGGTCAAGGGTCACAACAGCTCATGAAATAGGTCCAAAATAGCCATATTTTGAAAAAAAAAAAGATTTTTTTTTCTCAAATACTATTAACAACTTCAAACCCAAATTTGGTACACAGATACCTGATGGTAAGACCTAACTATGCATACTAATTTGGATAACCCTTCGGAAAGGTCAAAGGCCACAGGCTGGCAAATGTGTGTAAAATGCCAATTTTTGATAAAATTGTATATATTATCAACATTTCGCAATTTTTTCAATCAAATTTGGCACAAAGGTAGCTGATGAAAAGAACTTCCTGTGCATACTAATTTACTCGACTCATTGCAAAGTTCAAGGGTGGATGGGAGGAGGGAGGGGGGTGGGGCTGGGGGTGGGGGGGGGGGGGGGGGGGTAGGGTTTGACAGATGCGTGAAAAAACCTACATTTTGAGAAAACATGGATTTTGCTGGTGCAGAAGCAAGCCCTTTACTTATTGTCACAAAGGTCACACATATGTATATCGGTCGTCCACGTGAGCCATAATGGCTTTGCCTTTCTTTTTTTTTTTTTCTTTTTTTTAAATATGTGATTATTATTACTTTGGTGACGTGGATGTTAAACCCCTAACCCAGCAACCAAATGGAGTCAGTCGTGGATACACATACACACTGGTTACCTCGATACACTTGTTCATTCATTCAATCAGCCAGTCATTTTGTGAGCGTGTTTCCATTCATTCAATCATTCACTGATTCACTTATGAAAAAGCACACCAATGAGTGTTGTCACAGACACTGTTTTTGCTTGTTTGTTTGTTTTGTTTGTTTTTAGTTTTAATTTTTTTTAATGGCATCGTCTACAATCATTAATTGACATCAATTTGTTGGTAATATACCTGCTCCAAGCAATGCTACATGCTCCTTTGGTGTCTCCATGAAAGCAGGTCGATGAACATGTCTGGTTCAAAGATGTTCATGAACATAATAGTAGTGGATGTACCTATCTCTCTTGCTGAATCTCAGTTTCCCAGCAGTTTTCAAAATGATAATAAAACGAATAAGAATAATAAAACATTTGGAAAAAATTATCTCCACTGGGATTCTCTTCACAGTAACCGCATTTGTGGGGAACGTGCTGAGTTTTTTCTCATGGAAATCGTTACTGTGTCGTGAAATCGCGGTAGGGGTAAAATAGGGTGATGTCAAAAAGTGTATGCCCAGTGGTTGTTATGTTGTGGAATGGGTAGGGGGGTGGTGGTGCTTTGCTGTGATAGTGTGCGCACTGTGACTTTTTATCAATCACCGGGTCTCTCCCTTATCTTTTGGTCCATCGAAGCGTAGGTGACTGATGGTGTATATCGTTTACCGTGCCCACCAGACCGTACACTGGATTGACTTGTGGCCGGTTTGTTGTGGTGTCTTGCTGCAATCACACCCGTCTGTTCCTCGTGATGAGTGGCAGAAGAGATTGCATGGGAAGGTGGTGCATTCTGGTTGATCCTGCCAGTAGTCATATTCTTGTCTCAAAGATTAAGCCATGCATGTCTAAGTTCACACCCTTGTACAGAGAAACCGGGAATGGCTCATTAAATCAGTCGAGGTTCCTTAGATGATCCGTTTGTAAAGGGCCACCCGCAAAACTTGTAAAAAGTCAAGACAAAATGTAAAGGGCACCCATAAAACTTGTTTTAAAAAAAAAGTGAAGGAAATGTAATCAACCTGCCGTAAAACAACAGTGGACAAACAAAAGTAAACATGCAAACAGGTCCCAACTCAAAACTTTGTCCAAATCCAAAAATGTAAAGGGCCAACCGAAAACTTAGAACTTTAAAAAAATTCTCTCAGCTGAGATTCTCTTCACAGTAACTGCATCTGTGGGGAACGCACTGAGTTTTTTTTTTCTCACGGAAATCGTTACTGTGACGTGAAATTGCGTTAGGGGTAAAATAGGGTGATGTCAAAAAGTGTATGCCCAGTGGTTCTTATGTGAAATGGGTAGGGGGGTGGTGGTGTATTGCTTGTCTCACAGATTAAGCCATGCATGTCTAAGTTCGCACCCTTGTACGGTGAAACGGCGAATGGCTCATTAAATCAATCGAGATTCCTTAGATGATCCATTTGTAAAGCGCCACCCGCAAAACTTGTATAAGTCAAAATTAAAAAATGTAAAGGGTCAACCGCAAAACTTGTTTTAAAAAAAAGTGAAGAAAATGTAAACCCTGTTTTCCCTCTCACATCTTCCATAGGCGCAACAAAGAGAGAAGGTACACGGTTGTTTTGTGTTTTGTTTTTTTTTTCGTTTCGCAGCACACGACGGAAATTACTCGGCAGCCTGTGGTCCGGAGAAGGTGCGATGCGAAGCTGGTGGGTTTGCGGGTGTGGTGGTCACAAGCAAGCTCCAAGGGTCGGTCGGCTTGCACGAGCTAGCGAGAGAATGGTTCTAGCCCTCGTGCGGTTGGCAGCACATCGTAAAATGCTTGACCTTTGTCTCGTCTCAGAACGTGCTCGTCTCACCGAGTCGCCATTCAGCAACGTGGCAAAGTCCCTATCGCAACGCTGTAGTTTTGAGCCTCGAGTCGTAATGCGGCTCTGGTGCTGTGCCGTGGGGACTCGCGTGTGCGCGTTCGGACGGTTGTTGGTTTGGAAGGTTTGAAAAGAAAAGGAAGTTTGTTCATCACCGGGTCTCGCCTTTATCTTTTGGTCCATCGAAGCATAGGTGGCTGATGGTACATATCGTTTACTGAGCCCCACAGACCGTACGCTGCATTGACTTGCGGCCGGTTTGTTGTGGTGTCTTGGGGTGATCACTCCCGTCTGCTCCTCGTGATGAGTGGCAGAAGAGATTGCATGGGAAGGTGGTGCATTCTGGTTGATCCTGCCAGTAGTTATATGCTTGTCTCAAAGGTTAAGCCATGCATGTCTAAGTTCACACCCTTGTACGGTGAAACCGGGAATGGCTCATTAAATCAGTCGAGGTTCATTAGATGATCTGTTTTTGTACTTGGATAACTGTGGTAATTCTAGAGCTAATACATGCCGCCCAGCTCCGACCCTTCACGGGAAAGAGCGCTTTTATTAGTTCAAAACCAGTCATGGTTCACCCTGTGCTTTGGTGACTCTGAATAAATTAGTGCCGATCGCATGGCCTTGAGCCGGGCATCGCATCTTTCAAATATCTGCCCTATCAAATGACGATGGTCGGTGATCTACCTACCATGTTGGATATGGGTAACGGGGAATCAGGGTTCGATTCCGGAGAGGGAGCATGAGAAAAGGCTACCACGTCCAAGGAAGGCAGCAGGCACGCAACTTACCCACTCCTGGCACTGGGAGGTAAAGACGAAAAATAACAATACGAACCTGGAAAGAAGCTTCGTAATTGGAATGAGTACACTTTAAACCCTTTAACGAGGATCTATTGGAGGGCACGTCTGGTGCCAGCAGCAGCGGTAATTTCATCTGCAATAGCGTATACTAAAGTTGTTGCGCATAAAAAGCTCATAGCTGGATCTCCGGCATGGGCGCACGGTCCCCCTCTGGGGGGTCACTGTGATTTTTTTCCCCATCCTACGCTTCCCAGTTGTCTAGCCCATGGTGCTCTTAACTGAGCGTTTGGGTAGTCGGAACGTTTACTTTGAAGAAATTGATTGTTCAAGCAGGCGCCGTTGTCTGAAAAATGGTGCATGGAATAATGGAATAGTGAAGAAAATGTAAAGGGTCACCCGCAAAACTTGTTTTTAAAAAAAGTGAAGAAAATGTAAACCGACCTGCCGTAAAACATCGGCGTACAAACAAAAGTAGACATGCGGACAGGTCCCGACTGGAAACTTTGTCCAAATCCAAAAATGTAAAGGGCCAACCGAAAAACTTAGAACTTAAAAAAAAATTCTCTTGGCTGGGATTCTCTTCACAGTAGCCGCATCCGTGGGGAACGCGCTGAGTTTTGTTCTCACGGAAATCGTTACTGTGACGTGAAATTGCGGTAGGGGTAAAATAGGGTGATGTCAAAAAGTGTATCCCCAGTGGTTGTTACATTGTTGAATGGGTAGGGGGGTGGTGGTTTATTGCAAGTCTCACAGATTAAGCCATGCATGTCTAAGTTCGTACCCTTGTACGGTGAAACCGCGAATGGCTCATTAAATCAGTCGAGGTTCCTAAACATCGGCATACAAACAAAAGTAGACATGCGGACTGGTCTCGACTGGAAACAATGTCCAAATCCAAAAATGTAAAGGGCCAACCGAAGAACTGGGATTCGCTTCACAGTAGCCGCATTCGTGGGGGACGCGCTGAGTTTTTTTTCTCACGGAAATCGTTACTGTGACGTGAAATCGCGGTAGGGGTAAAATAGGGTGATGTCAAAAAGTGTATGCCCAGTGGTTGTGCTTGGGTGTTGGGTTGGTAAGGAATCAGGTTGATAGCGAAGAAATGAGACAATAAATGTGCCTTTGTTGTTGGTGGGGTTTTTTTTTTGTTTTTTTGTTGTTGTTTTTTTTTTCGTATTTTGTGCATGGCAAATGTGCAGCTGGTAGACTGTACTTTTTTTTTTTTTTAGTGGATTGAAAAATTGGGGATGAATGGGACTGACTAAGGTTAAAAGACTGGACAGTACAGAAACGGCATTGTGTTCCATGGCCTACGGCAAGACGTGAGCGAGAAAACAAGTTTGCCACCCACACTTGGCACGCCGAGCGTCACAAAGTCGCCTGAAACGCGCCGGGGAAACGTACTGTACGCGCAAGATCGACCATCAGTGGGACCCAACCTCACGGATTCAACCTAAGGGAAGCAACTTAGCTTAAATTTTTACTCCTTTAATCTTTTGATGAATTGAGTCCCCTGGCTGAAACAACCTCCCGTGCTTCCACCGTGACGGGAAGGAGGAGGAGGGGGGTGGGTGGGGGGGGGGGGGGGGAGGTGGGGGGGGGGGGGGGCTTTATTGAACCTCTGTCAGTCGGACTATCATAGTGTGTGTGTGTGTGTGTGTGTGTGTCTGTCTGTCTGTGGGGCGTTGTGTGTGTGTATGTCTGTGTGTGTGTGTGTGTGTGTGTGCGGTGTGTGTGTGTGTGTGTATGTGTGTGTGCGTGTGTGTGTGTGTGTGTGTGTGTGTGTGTGTGTGTGTGTGTGTGTGTGTGTGTGCTTTCTTTGACCTACTAGATCTGAGCTCTGTAATCAATAATGCGCAGTTTTCTCCCCTGCCAGTGCTTTTACCTACTTGGTAGTCTCATAGATACTGTAGCCGTGTTCGATGTCTTTGGTAGTCTTAGTCTGCTAAATTATTAGCACTGGCAGTCACCGTTTTCTTTTCGTTTATATCGACCTTCCTTTTAATGTACCTTTACGTATAAATCTGAAGACACATTTCAGCACCATTTGTGTTTGTCAGTTATGCCTTGTAGACCATAGCAAATCTAATAAACTTTAACAGCAATTTGGACAAGCGGCAAAAGCTCACGCATAATCGCACATATTTTTTTCTGCGCAACCGTTAGCGTGTCCATCTATTTTTAGCTGTTTCTCGTACTGATAGTGTTGTATTTCTAGAGCGGAGTGGAGTCATTGTCAGGCGGTTACTTGATATGAAGACGACGTGTGCTGAACTGGATGGTCCTGTGCCTAAATGAACCATAACTGGACCAATATGTAGCGTTTCGTAACCATATGTTACAGAAGTGTATCTTTGAACAGTTAGAGCGGTAGTGGGCCTTTAACTCGCTAACACTCAATGATAGTCCAGACCCATAATAAACAGTTTTACTTTTAGTAAACATTCTCAGTATCACTGTACTCTAAAATGCGTGGTGCACGGTACTATGAAACGCGGATGTACGGTCCTCGTAAAAATTGAAATTAGAAACTTTTGGTGAACTGTGTATTATAGTTTTGGCCCCCGCTCTTTCTCAGTATACGGTCCAACCACCTGGAACACTCTCCCACTCTCTCTCCGTCAGTGTGAGGAAACACTCGCTCTCCTCCTTCCAGTCTGCCCTCAAAACTCATCTCTTTCAACAGTTCTAGCACTATATCACCACACTCCCCAGCCCAAGCTGACCGTCCTAATGTATCTTCACTATTTGTGTTACGTGAGTCATTGTCTAAAGCGTGCGCATGCGTGTGCGAGTTGTGAGTGCGCGCTTAGAGTTATAATTATTATAAGATAAGCGCATTATAAATACCGTAATTGTTATTATTATTATTTTGACAACTAACACTGAGTGTCTGCATAAGGGAAAGTTATTCACTTATTATTCAACAGGTTTCAATTATAAAATATGCGACAGCTACCGTTTTTCCCCCGCTTGGCTAGTTTTGTCTCACGGAACCGTCTAAATGATTCGCTTTTGCGTTGCCGGATGATCTGAACTAGCCTTGAAATAAAAGTCGCGGTCGATCCATCTTCCTCTGTAGTTTTCCTGGACCGAGTCACGTACCACGCTGTCGTCGGAATCACTTCAAAAGACGACAAGAAAATCGAGCGAACGTTTCAATGTGGACACCTAACATCAGAGAATTCCATTTCCCCGACAACATTACCAAGTTGGCAGTCCGTAGCGCTTTTTCTCGCGATGATTCCCGAAGCCTGTAGGAATCATCGCGACACAAAAAGCGCTACCGACAGCCAAAGTGTACACAGTGCCCGTGGCTGCTTGCTCAAGAAGGTTAACCCCATAACTGCGAGGGGTGGGGGAGGGGGGGAATCAAAGGCTATCCATCTGCAAGAGACATAAACCCTCATGAGCCCCCGCAGTCGCGGGGGCTCATGAGGGTTTATGTCCCTTGTTAGTCCTGTGTTCTGTTTTTTTCTGTCCCTCTTTGTCTGTCTGCCTGCCTGTCTGTCTCTGGTGTTCATGCTCATGATAAGTTAGTTGTTATGGTGTGTAGATGTAAATGTTTCATTTTTGTTCTTCACGCGAAGTGTCGCCCAGTGTGCATTCGTCACATTCAGAGACGCAAAATTCGGCAGCGAAACGGGGTTATGGTACCATTACACGTAAAACTGAAGACAAATTTCAGCACCATTTGTGTTTTTAATGCCTTGTCGATAAACCTAATGAGCTTCTATGGCAACGGTTTGGACGTGTGTCTCCTAAATGGATTGTGCTGTGTCTAAATGAACCATAACTAGACCTGTGTGTAGCGTTTCGAAACCATCCGTTACAGAAGTGTATCTTTGAATAGTTACGGCGGTAGTGGGTCTTTAAGACTGGGAATCTAATCACTTTTACAGTGGGAGGGACTTTTCCGTCCACTGACGTTAGTTAGTGGGGTTAAAAAAAGAGCGTGATGTATGTACATTGAAGGTGAGTTGGACGCACCGTACAAACAGTTTCTTGTTTCACTGAGAACGGAGCGAGCAAGATTCCTGTCTGCCGACTCCGACTAGTGATGGGCCCATCGCCGGCGCGCACGTATACACTGACACGACATCTGTTTACTGACATGTCGTATGCTTAGGAGCAAAAGAAATGCAACATCATCGGCTGAATTATCAGAAACACTGCTTGAACATTTGCAGAGAATAGCTTAGTATCAACGAAGAAGAAACACGCTTAGAAAGGACAATTACAACACAAGAAACACACTCAGAAAAACAAGAGACCAAAGGGTTGACTGCCAGTGCTTGTAACAGAAGAAACTACCGAGTAAGTAGGAAAAACACAGTCAGGGGAGAGAATGTTCATTATCAACCAATGATCATAGATCTAGTTTGGTCAAAGCACACATAAAATAGAAAAGAGGGGTGCACTAAGCAAGCGACCGGAAGCAATTAATATGGTAGCCCCCCCCCCTCCCCTCTCCTTCCGAAGGGGGGGGGGGGGGTATCACATAATTATTCACTTGATTCCCAGCCCCTTGATGCATAACAATTCAGATCTAGATACCCCAAGAGGGTCCAAATTGTACTGCCGGTGTGGATAGCTGTTTCGGCCGTCTAGAAGACCTCTTCAGCGTACCACTGATTGGCAATTGTGTTGTACTTGTCTTTTCTAAGCGTGTTTCTTTCTTCGGTGGTATGTTCTCCGCAAATGTTCCGACAATGTTCCCGATAATTCCGATGATGTTGCGTTTCTTTTGCTCCTAAGTATACTATACGTAAACATATGGCGTGTGTTTTGGTTTTCAATTTTTTTTGTTTTTTGTTTGAGTGTTTGCGTCACAACGTCCATCTATCTGCACTCAGACTCACGAGCTTAAGAAACGCGATATCCTTGAAGGCTGGAAACATTGCGAAATACACTGATCTGCACTTGTACTCACGTGCAAAAAAAAACCCACCTTAAAACAAAGAAAAAAAACAAAACAAAAAAAAAACCGCGAAGTCTGGATCATCGGAAATAATGTTTCTCAAGATTACGATGACGTGGCATTTCTTTTCCTCGTCAAGAACAAAGAAAGAAACACACTTCTAAAGCCGGACAAATACAACAATAGAAAAGACACGCACGACACAATTTACTAAATTTTAGAGTGAACCCTTGAGTTGTCGGTAGCGCTTTTTGTCCCGATAATTCAGGCAGGAATCATCGCGACAAAAAGCGCTACCGACAGCCAAAGTGTTAAACATTTTTTTTCGAAACGGACAAACCGACACGAATACAATGCACCGCTTATATCTTTCTTTGGCGTTCTCTTCGTACACGTAATTGGATGTAGTTGCGTTGAATGTCTAATAAATGCGATGGTTAAACTTGAGTATGTCGCATTTTCTTAGCACATTGGTATTAGGGCGGACCTGTCATTAATTAACGCCTGCGTGGGAGTTTGTTTAAATGCCCCAACAGCAAAGTGCTAGTGCAATTCCGCGCGAAGGCATGGTGGTTTAGGATGGGCCGGGTCGGGGTGGAGTTGTTTGTGAGGGGGTGGGGACCTGCACGGGGTACAAAAATTGCTTGTTATATTCAAGTAAAATGACCCATTCAACGCCAGTGGATGCAAATTGCGTTTTTGAAATCATTGTAAATTTTACTTCAAAGATCCCCAGCCGGCCGTCAATGGAAGTGGATACAACGTGATTTCAGCAAGAGGTATAGATCCTCATGAGCCCCCGCAACTGCGGGGGCTCATGAGGGTCTATACCTCTTGCAGTTGGATGACGTGTTCAGTTTTTTTTTTTCCGGCAGTGAATGGTTGAACAATTTAGTCATCCGTCACGATTTTGCACCTCGCTTTTTGCGAATCTGCTATCATTATCACAGAGATGATTGATCATATCACGAAGGACAAATGTGTAACCACTTGTATAACAACTTGAACACGCCCTGCGCCGCCCCCTCAGTCGTTTCCCACTTCTTCCTGCCGACCTGTCTAAGGACCAGAGGCCAATTGCAGGGATAAGCTCAGTCATGCAACTTCAATGATTGGCCAGAATGCCAGAGGGTTTTCCCGTGCTATTTTTACGAATAAAGAAAATACGCCACTTTCCGTAGAGTTGTGCGAGAACGAAGAATACATATGATATAGGCAAGGTTTGATACACGATTTTGGACGAAAACTGTCAAGCAAGAAAAACATAACGGTTAAAAATAGTCCCTCATGGCTGAGGAAACTGCTCGGGATAAACCCTTGACTCTCGAGGGAATTCCATCCGGTCAAAGTTTTCCTTATTACATACTATTTATTTTATTCATGTGATAATGCTTATTGTTATTGTGATTATATTTCACAAGTTCACTATAATAACTTCGTAGACAAGTCATGTTACTTTCGGGGTCATATGCAAGGCCTAGATTAACTTCCAACGACGTCATTTGTCGTTGAGTAAGCTATTTCGAAGCGAACAAAGTAGGCTACCCCCTACTTCCCTGTCATCACTACCTCACCCCGCTCTCCCAAGAAAACAGATTTCAGTGCATCAGCACATATTCATACACACAAGTTTAGACCAAAACGGTGACTGTCAAATTGCAAAGAAAGTCCAAAAAGGAAAGGGGCACGCTGAGAATGGACAGTTACACCACACTTCGTTAGATTCAAAGTGGACATGATACATACAAGAATAGAATCTATTACTTATTTTTTAACAGGCGAGATCATTAGTCTATTAGTAATAGCATTACGATATAGCAATAGATGGCGAGACATATAGCCCTAAATCTCGCCTACTAAGGAAGATAAGTACTGCATTGTCTGTGTGTCCATCTTGAACAATGTTACAACCTAGTTTATTAAATTTTTGAGTTAAAACCCGAATATTTGATAATCTATGTTGTAACACATATTCAGATTTTTCGTAAAAGTGTCCCACTAAATATCACAGACGCAATTTTATAAAGTCAACCCTCGACCACAGGCGGGATCGACTGCAATTCAATTCAGCCTCTCGTCTTGCATCTTCTTTACAATCTAAACAAGATAAAACACGAACTGCGATTGGGTTACCGTTTCTTCTTTAAAAAATGGCGTGTCATGCCTTGTATTTTAAGTATTTATTAGAACGACATCATAGCAATCGTGCCTGTAACTGTAAGTCTTTGCATTGGCTTGCCACCAACACAAATTTGGAGATGCGCCTTCAGTTTAACCCGTTCATTGCCGAGAAAAATTGAACACCACCCAAATGCAAGAGGCATAGATCCTCATGTGCCCCCGCAGTTGCGGGGCTCATACGGATCTATGTCTTTTGCTGACACAACTTTGAATTCATGTTCCTGGTAGGGTGTTTCGGTGATGAATTAACGAAGATTGCACAAACACAGTCTGCGTCAACTGGCACTGAGCGGGTTAAAACGATTCCTCCAAATCGTAACCGTAAATCTCTGGTCTGTGTGGTTTAGGCAGCTCGCAGGCACCAAAACGCCACAAAGGGAAAGGTTAGGGAAAGGTTTAAGGCTGGTTTGTATCTTATACCTGCGCAAGCAGTTTGCTTTTTCCTAATATTTTAAGACCTATCTACTTTTTACATTATCATTGAACCGGCAGAAAATGCACCGTCAGCACATTTTTGTTTTTGTTAACCAAATAAATTTATAAAACTCATGAGAGAATTGCATACAAAAACCACGATAAAATATCCTAATTGCAAAGTTGGAATTCACGCGTATTATGGTTGCGTTTTTTTTTTTTTTTTTTTGGCTGATACTGCAGCACTGAAATGTCAAGTCTTTTTCTGCAACCAAGGTAAAACTAAAGACATGACGCCAACACGAGTACGCCGAAACCGTGCAGCTTTACTTTTACTGTTATCCAGGAATAAAATGCTTGGACTAAACATATGGGCTAAGTTGCATAAGTGAGCTTAGTCCTACGCCAGCCACTAAGCTAGGTGCTCCGGAACACCTTGCTTAGTGGCTGGTGCAGGACTAAGCTCACTTGTGCAGCCGGGCCCTGTTTTTTTGCCCTTCCACTGACTTTTTTCTCTATCGTCAGTCTTCACCCTGCAGACGTCATACATGACACAACAACCCCGACTTTGTACTTGTACAAGTGGCGGAGATCGAAGAGTTCAACCTTGCTTGTTCAAGATGGTGGATATAGTGCTATTACAGAGAAATTGGAACGCCACCAATCTGCAAGAGGTATAGATCCTCATGAGCCCCCCGCAGTCTCAGGGGCTTATGAGGATCTATGCCTCTTGCTGACACCACTTTGAACCCATATTCTTTGGGACAGCTAGGGTTTCTTAGTGTTCAATTAGCGAAGATTGCAGACAGCCTGCATCAGCCGGTACTGAACGGGTTATAAGCGTTTTTGGCTGTCGATAGCGGTTTTTGTCGCGATGATTCCGGCAGCCAAAGGGTTCACCGTTAAGCCCCATTGTCTATGTAGTACTGTTTATAGTACTGGTGGCTGCATGCACAAGGGGGTTAAACGCACAGGGCCATTCTTGTTAGTGCCTGATTAGATTTAACCCCTTCACTGCCAGTCAGTGGAGGCAGATTGTATTCCTGAAATCATTGTAAATTCAACGTCACAGATCCCCAGCCGTCACACAGAATATAGACAAGTGGTTTGAGCAAGAGACAAACAAGCCGCCAGTCAGAACTTGCGTTGCATCATCTTTGCACATGTACTATACACATACAAAAGGGAATTACTCAGCGCTGGACAAACAGTTAGATCCACAGCCCCCGCCTATCAGGCACCCAATCGCCAGCCCACAGAAAACAATCTGTGGGCTGGCGATTGGGTGCCTGATAGGCGAGGGCAGGGGAACTAACGGTTTGTCTGTCAAGCGCTGAGTAATTCCCCTGCGTGTGTACAGTTCTACCAGAGCTAGCCTCACCTATCTGGTTTGTGAGAATCATCTTTGCAGTCTATATGATCACGATGCAACGGCGGATGTGATTGGTTGCTCGTTTTCTTGAGAAAAAACAACTGAAATGGCAACTGAAGGGCCATACCTTCTATCTTATATAATACAAGTGCAGCAGTCGTGCAGTTTTGCCTTTGCCCCCACCCTCGCTTCTTTCTCTTCCGTCCTTTGATTTGTTTAACGGTGCGCCTTACCTCTTCCATACACCATCCTACGCCTCGGCAGACGATTCGGCTGTGAAAGTGAAAGGCTAAAGCACACTGGTTGTCTCCCTCGATTTGCAGCGCTGAACAGTGCAGCCATTCCAGCCAATGGGGTGGGGACAACCAGTGTTAGGCTGGACTAAATAGGCATACTTGGCGTGGACTGTTTGGGGGGATTTTATCTCTTCCGTCTACATCTTCTGGCGTGCTCTTTCGCCGTACGCTATCACAGGCTTTTGTCAAACGTCCATGATTTCGTCTGTGAGACACAGACGTAAATATGTAGACAGGTCTGCAAGAGGCATAGGTTTTCATGAGTTACCGTAGGGACTCGTGAAAATCCGTGCCTTTTTGCGTTTAGAAATGAGCGAGCGTAGCCTCATGCTGTCTTCAAGGGTATTAGTCCATGAGCTAGCCAGCTCTACCATGCACCCCCAACCCCCCCTTCCCCCAGTACTCAATAAGATGGGTTTCAAAGTGTACCTTAGTATGTCCTGAGATGTTTAAGCCTTGTTCCCCAAAAATCCTTAGGAACACACCAGAGATATTGCCGATGGCGCAAGGGTACCCCCATTCACGCTCTTCGCAGATGCTAAAATGAGGATGAGAAACATTTTCCTCTAAATAAATCAGAATTCATTCCAGAAGCCCAAAATCAGGCAATAATTATGTTACGGCACACCTTCTTCATCCTCTGCAAAAAAACAGAATGAAAAAATATTGAATCTCTGGCTTACATTGAAGGTGTTTGTGCACCCAGTAAACGGCCATTTCTGCGAAATCACAAAAAAAGACAAAAATAACGTGTCAGATACCTTCAGACATTTTCTATAGCACTGGCAATACATTTCAGGCTTATATCATTAAAACAAGATGTCACAATTATTATAAACTTGATTAGGTGATGCTGTAATCACTGTGAGTGCCACAGTGGTTGATTTTGTTTCCCTACCCCCAAGTTGTAAAAATACACAAAATTAATTAGAACAAATTACTAAAGTTATTCCATTTCATTTTGACCTCTCTTTACCTATTCAGTTTTAATAATGTGAGCATAAAGTGCAAGACAATAAGGAAAGTCGGCATCCTTTGCGGTACATTCCTGGTGAATGACAGCTTTTTCCCATTTAAAATTGCTGAATTGGGAAACGAACGTTGTTTCTGATGCCCTCAGAAATTTTGTATACACCCGATAGATCTTTGTTAGGCTTTATTGGTTAGGATAGAGTACCACAGTTACTCCCAACCTGATTTTATGATGCTGTGACGCATTTAGGGGCCACAGTGGCTGAATCTGCTGCCCTACCTCATTTTACCACTACTCAAAGTAACGCAAAATTATCATTAAAATTGCTACGTCATACTCCTCTGTTTAAATATTTTTTGTTGCCAGTTTTCTTTTAAAAAAAGTATGCATATTGAGCATACAAATTTGTGATCATTTGATTAATTTCAATGTGACCCATCAATTTAATTGTAACTATTTTTAACTGGCTGGTCTTTTATGTGATATTTTACCTTGCGTAAGGAGGGTCTAGTAAAGTTTTCCCTTTTCCTTTCAATTATTTTCTTCTAGAAATGTGTAAATATGAATATGCATAATAAAGTTTCATGTTTCCTAACAGCCAAAACAATGTTATCAAAATACTTAGTTTCCACATGTCCATCACGAGATCACCACTTCCACCTTCTTCTTTTGAACTTTCAATTCCTTGATAGCCTTCTTTAAATCTTATATTGTTCTGGCTGCCAATAAGTGAGCTGTCAAGAGCTCGGCAGCATACTTTCAGAGTTTGGTGTACAGGGGCGTGTCTTCTGGTCAGAACTGCCAACAGACCCCTTCTCTGTATGGACAGGTTTGGAGAATGTGCTAAGGAGACTGATTTTCTATGCCAAATTCGCATAGGGCTGTTTCCGCATGACCCAGTCTCACGAGGTGAGTCCAGCAGGATCCGTACGGTCTGTGAACATTTGTGAAAAGTTGTTAAAAAATGACAAGGCTTTTTCAGGGCCGTGAAAAGTCTGTCAATTTCAGTCCTTTTCCTTTTGTCTACTTCTTTTTTTTTTTTTTTCTCACCCAATTTGTGACTATTTCATTGCGAACGATCATGCTGACGCTTCTTGCAAATGATCTGTATTTAGCTATGATCATAAAGTAACTGCATGACCTTTCTGCCGAACATTCTGATTGGTTGTTTACGCTTCTACCGAGCTCCGCCATTCGCTAAGCGTTCTTTTATTTTTGTATCTCTTTATGCATTAGGCACGAAAGCTTCAAATGAGCTGCTGATACAGAGTGATCTAATTAAAGTGTGTAAACCTTCAAGCTTCAGTTTGGGTTTGTGAAACGTTTATGAAAAGTTTGTGAACTTCGTCCCTGCTTTTCTCTACGGACCCAGTCCAGAGTAATCAGTGCGTAGATGAAAGATGGTGGCCTGGCTCTCCCTGTTCAGCTTGTTGATGTCGTCTGCCCACGGGCTGCAGCCGCCATTCTGCTGTTGCCAATCACTTTGTTTCTGTAGTGTCTTGGTTTCTTTACAGAAGGTTCTGATCTTGATGTAGTCTGGTGCCTGCTTTGGCCAGGCTGTCAGCCTCTCCATTCCCAGTTACTCCAGAATGCACTGGAATCTACTGCAGCACTATTTTGTGGACAGGGCATCCAGTCTGTCTTGAAGCTTCCTGGGGAGATCAGTGGATCAAGCTGCTGCCTTTCCCTAGCTAGTGCTCTGCTGCTGTGTTGAGCACCTGCAGATCTGTACCATAGTTGGAGCTGCTGCCGCCAGCTGGTAAGGGGAGGGAGGTAGTAGTGCGGTCTGCACAACAGATGTACATGCCACTTCCTTCATTCCGCACGCCGTCTTGTGCGGTACCACAGCTGCTGTGAGGGTAGCACTTGTACATAATCTCCAGCGAGATGGCTTTGTGCAGTGCCGCGACCTTTGGCAAAGAGTCCTAGAACATTGTTTATGTTGCCTAGAAGGCTCTTTTGAGATGTCCAGGTATCTGAAGGGAGCTCTTCACACATCTTTGGGCTTGGTTCCAGGACGTCAGTTTTAACCCGTTGCAGGACCTTCAGTTGGCGGTTCAGACTTCGGCATTTCTGACGGTTCTTGGTCTGCTCCTGTAGTCTCCCATGCTGTCGGTGTTTAGTAAGTCTCTTCATTGTTTGTGTTGTTCTGCGTTTCAGTGGCCCCAATGTCCTCCATTTCCTAAATTGGGGTGCTCCAGTTGGCTCTAAGAATGTCACTGCATCATGAGAATGACCCATGTTCTGCATCTTGTCAAACCTGGCTTTTTGGGTTTTGCAGACAGTGTTTTATGTTGTCGATGTATCTTGGTACCACACTACTGGTCTGACCGAGCAGGTGTTTGCTTGTGCCAGGATGCTGTAATTTGCGCCAATGTGGTCCCCACCAGTTTTTTATCAGAGACTTTTTTGGGCAGCTCTAGCTTCCATGGCTTCGATGTGAGGCCTCCACGTGAATCCAGTTATTTATTTGTTGCCAGTAAAGTTGGCATGTCTGTCTTTGGTACTGGAAGGTCTCCAGTTTCAAGGTGACCTCTTCCATCTGATTGAAAGAGATGGTCTAGCTCAGTTGTCTAGCTCAGTTTGAGTGGCCTCTTTCAGTCCAGCTGCTGACTCTATTGGCAGCATCCTGGATTCTGCAGGATGCTATTTCTTTATGTTCTGCCGCGCTCCACACTGCAAAGTCATCCGCATGGAGGATATTTGAGACGAACCTTGGTACTGTTGTAGTGATGTCAATAATGTAGACCAAGAACAGCATCAGGCACAACATCTGCCTGAGGTACACCTTCCCTGAGTTTGACAAGACTGCTGAATGTGCAGATGGTAGAAGCTTAAGCAGCAGCCCCTGTTAAGCATGCCTTAACTAAAAAGAATTACAATTAAGCTGATGGGTATCAATGAAATTAATGAAATGATCACATATGTTTATGCTCAATATGCATATTTTGTTAAGAAAACTGGCAACAAAAATATTTAAACAGAGGAGTATGACATAAGCAATTG
Source organism: Semisulcospira habei (assembly GCA_036245525.1). Classification (NCBI taxonomy): domain Eukaryota; kingdom Metazoa; phylum Mollusca; class Gastropoda; family Semisulcospiridae; genus Semisulcospira; species Semisulcospira habei. Next base: position 134,357,588 of record BTPG01000006.1, read on the forward strand.
TTATGATCATTTTGCTTTCCTTTGCTTATGGGTAAAATGGGGGCAGGGCAGCAGATTTAGCCACTGTCGTCCCTAAATGCATCACAGCATCATAAAATCAGGTTGGGAGTAACTGGGGTACTCTATCCTAACCAATAAAACCTAACAAAGACCTATCAGTTGTAAACAAAATTTCTGAGGGCATCAGAAACAACGTACCTTTCCTAATTCGGCAATTTTAAAAGGGAAAAAGCTATCATTCACCACGAACGTACTGCAAAGAATGCCGACTTTCCTTATTTTCTTGCACTTTATGCTCACATTATTGAAACTTAATAGGTAAAGAGAGGTCAAAATGAAATGGAATAACTTTAGTAATTTGATCAAATTAATTTTGTGTATTTTTACAACTTGGGGGTAGGGATACAAAATCAACCACTCTGGAACTCACAGTGATCACTGCACCTAGTTAAGTTTATAATAATTGTGACATCCTGTTTTAATGATGTTTGATTAAAAATGGACTGTCAGTGCTATAAAAAAAAAATGTCTGAAGGCATCTGACACATTATTTTTGTCTTTTTTGGTGATTTCGTAGAAATGGCCGTTTACTGGGTGCACAAACACCTTCACTGTGAGCCAGAGATTCAATATTTTTTCATTCTGTTTCTTGCAGAGGATGCAGAAGGTGTGCCGTAACATAATATTGCCTTAACATAAGATTTGGGCCTCTGGAATGAATTCTGATTTATTTAGAGGAAAATGTTTCTCAACCTCATTTTTAGCATCTGCGAAGAGCGTGAATGGGGGTACCTTTGCGCCATCGGCAATATCTCTGGTCTGTTCCTAACGATTTTCGGGGAACATAGCTTAAACATCTCAGGACATACTAAGGTACACTTTGAAACCCATCTTATTGAATACTAAAGGGGGGGGGGGTGCACGGTAGATCTGGCTAGCTCATGGACTATATATTCCACCGTTTTTTTGTTCCGTAGATGTCTGTTACCAAGATATAGCGTGCTTCTGATGTACATGTACAACGCTAACAAAGACTGCACCAACTCAGCACGCAATTGGCCACCGGGCCGAAGCAACTCAGCACGCAAAAGGCCACCGGGCCAAAGTCATCCGCAGTGGGCCCGCGCACTTTTTGTGTGCGGGCCCACTCCGGCCGACTTCGGCCCGGTGGCCTTTTGCCGCGCACTGCACTGGGAACCGATGTTTCTGGCTATAATCACACATATTCGAACGAGACAGATCCCGAAGGTATACTCTGACGCATGCGAGCACCTGGGTTAAGCCAAGGTGGTTGCAATCTGGACCCTGGTCTGATATATGTCGCGACTGAGTTCGAAGTCATCCAGTGTTTCATATAGGTTTATATGTACAACGTATACGGCATAAACAGTACGATGATCACGGGTGGAGAGAACAGTGTGTGTCATGACCTTCTGCATGTTCTCGTTACATGAATCGTCTGGCAAGCAAGCGCTCAGAATAGTCCTATTATGTCACTGGCGTAATATTGTATTCAGCTTGCGTGAAGGGAGGAACATCCCTGAAGTAAAGTGTGGTGGGGGTGGGGGCAAAGGCAAACGTGCACGACTGCCGCACTTATGCTATATAAGGTAGAAAGTATGACCCTTCAGTTGCCATTATGTTTTTTTTCTCAAGAAAACGAGCAACTAACCACCTCTTGCCTTGTTGTTGGCATTGGGGGGAGGGGAGGGGGGGAGACTGAGGTTGTTGGGGGTAGGGGGAAGGGAAAGGCTATATTTCTACCCTGAATTTTCACACCTTCAGTTGCATCTTCACGAAAAGATAAGTTATAAATTGTGTTCTTGTTTGTATGTCTATTTTGAAAAATGGGGTTTTACCCGAAATATTAATAAATTGTGTTGTAACTGTCTTTTGTCAGCGTATTTCTTTCTTCGTTGGGTTTTTCGCTCTTTTCACTAAATAACTCCGTCGGGCCCGATTTTTTTTTTCTCTGCAGTAACTTTCAAATTTTTGCAATGAGTTGCCTCCACTGACGTTTTCTGACAAGGTATGAATTAACACCTTCCCTGTCACTTCACGTACATTTCGTTTCTGAAATTCTGTGTTCCCTGAACGACTAAAAGCCACAACTGTCCAAATAACAATGCCACAAAGTGGTCTCAGCAAGAGAGATAGATCCTCTTGAGCCCCCGCAGTCACGGGGACCATGAGGATCTATGTCTCTTGCAGTCGGATCGTGTTCACTTGTTCTCTTCAGTGAATGGCGTAAATTGAAAGAATGGAAACCCCTTGTTGCTATCAACCATCCCTGATGCTGATGCTCAACAACGTGTATAGTAATGGTGGTGTATTGTCGTAATGTATTTCACTGTTTGTGGTACGTGAGTCATTGTCTAAAGCGTGCGCATGCGTGCGCGAGTTGTGAGTGTGCGCTTAGAGTTATAATTATTATAAGATAAGCGCATTATAAATACCGTAATTATTATTATTTATGGTGTGTGTGTGTGTGCAGGTTTGGTGAACTCCTCAGGAGATGTGTGGCAGGAGCACCGGAAGTTTGCCGTGAGCACGCTTCGCGGCTCCCTTCGCGTGGGCATAGCCTCGTTCGCCGACAAGATCAACGAGGAGTTACAAGCCTTTTGTTTCGTTCTCGACAAACAAGTAGGCGAGGACTTCGATCCCGGCAACTTTCTGCAGGTTGGAGCTTCGTGAACTCTGGCCCGTTCAAGGTGCCCCGCATCAATAGCTGCGGCAACGCTGGAAACGCTATGCCACACTTTCGCAGCTATTGATGCGGGACGTTTTGAGTGAGGGAATGTAACCCATTCACTACACTAAAACACTACAAGATATGGACGGCCCGAGCGTGATAGTTCAAGGGTGGTGGCAGAAGAGCTTGGCCCCAATAAACCCACTCATCCAGAAATATGGATCGAGCATGATAGTTCAAAGGGGGTGTCATAACAGCATGGTTCCTCAGTGGACCCGTTTAGCCCTGAATTACTACAAGATAAGGATCTACAGTGACGGTTTAAGGGTGGTGCCAGAACAGCCTGGCGTCTCTATCGACTAAATGAGTCCTGAAACACTACAACAAGATTTGGATCGACTATGATGGTTCAAGGGTGGTGGCAAGAGTATCTTGGCTCCTGAATAAATCCATTCAGCCCTAAAACACTACAACATATGCATCGACCATAATAGTTCAAGGGTGGTGCCAGAATAGCTCGGCCTTTTCTAGACCCATTCAACCCTGAATCACTACAAGACGTAGATCGAATATGTTGGTTCAAGGATGGTACCGAAATAGACTGGCTTCTCTCTAGACACATCCGGCCGCAAAACTCTACAAGATATGGATCGACTATGATAGTTCACGGGTGGTGCCAGAGCAGCTTGGCCTTTCTAGACCCATTCAGTCCTAAAACACTACAAGATATGAATCGACCATGATAGTGCATGTGTGGTACCAGGACAGATTTGCTCCTCTGCAGGCCCATTAAGTCTTGAAACACTGAGTCCACACCACGATATGGACCGAATATGATAGTTCAAGGGTGGTGCCAGAACAGCTTGGCTCCTCTAAACCCATTCGGTCCTGAAACACTATTAGATATGAATCGCCCATGATAGTTCAAGGGTGGTCTTCATTTTCTTCTCGAACGCTGTCACACTTGGAGTTTGGCTCTCAAAATGAAATCTGCGGTCTTCGGTAGCGCCTCCACAGGCCCGTACAGTTTCTCTTGTAGAGTGGCGGGCTTCGGCCATATCTCCTCCCTCAGCAGCTGGTGGTTCCCACAGTCCTGGAGGATGTGCTCTGTCGTCTGCTCTGCTTCTCCACAAGGGCACAGGGGAGATGGCACGAGGTGGAAGCGTCTGTGCAGGTGGAAATTGAGTCGGTTGTGCCCGGTCCTCAGACGGAAGATGGTCACCTGCTCTTGTCTGGACAGCTGATGGTAACTGTCTAGGGGCCGTTGTGGTGGTCTGTACACAGACTTAGTGATAGTCTTCATCTCTGTGAAGCTGACTCCATTCTTTCTCTGCGCCCATTTTTGCCATTCTGTCAGCTTCTTCATTGCCGTAGATGCCACAGTGTGAAGGGATCCACTGCAGCACCAGCCTGGTGCACTTGATGTTTTGCAGTGCCTCTTGTAGACGTGGCAGTTTGCTTGCTGTTGCTGCCTCAAAGACAAACATGGCATCAGTCAGGAAGACAATCTGGGCATCAGGGTCTGCAGTGCCACTAAGGCTGTTTGCAGCGCGGACGAGGGCTTCCACCTCAGCTCTGTAATTTGTGCAGTGAAGGCCTGTCTCTGCCTGCCATTTTCCGTTTGGGTACTGAATGTACACCCCAGCCCCTCCATTCTGAACTGCATCTGTGGCTGATCCATCGGTGTATGCCCGTATCCATGCTTCCTGGGGATACTTTTCTTCGAGCATGGCCAGTGTCAGGGCTTTCTTGTTCACAGTGCTGTGCTCATCCTTGGTGGTGATGTAGGGTACCGTGGAAGAGATGGTGATGTTTTCTGGCTTACTTTCCCAGGGTGGAAGGTCGCTAGCAGGATTCAGAGCCTCTACCTGCGCAGGGAGCTTTGCCTGGTGTTTTCTCTGCAGTGCTCTCGTCTCCTTCACAAAGCTTGATCTTTTCAGTCTCCCTGAGGATGGTTGTTTCATCCTGGCGTTCATAGGATGGTCTTTGGAAGAATTGACCTTTGTGGACTGTATCAAGGCATTGCAATCTCTTCTCATGCGCAGGGGTGGGATGCCTGTTGTCTCTTCCATCTTTTCAATTGGTGTGGCTCTCATTGCGTCGGTGATGATACGCATTGCCTGGTTCTGAACTCTGTCAATGATCTGCTGGTTGGTTAGTTAGTTAGTTATTAGGGTTTAACGCCGAGCAGGCGACTAAGGCCATCTCTTGGCGGGGATGGTAAACCAGCTGTCACGAAAATTAGCTCTTGCATTTCAACATTTGGTTCTGGTGTGACTGGGCTGCCGTCAACCATTGGATCTGTACTCAAGGTGTGGTCTCACTGTGCCTTGATATAAATTTTTGAGGATTTTTTCATTGGCTCCTCATTGTGTTTTAGCCAGCTTCCTCATGATGTTCAGCATTCTTCTAGCTTTCGCTTCTGCGTTCCAGATGTGCGGCTTCCACGTCAGCCTCGTGTCAAGGGTGACTCCCAGGTATGTCTGTTGGTCTACATACAGCAGTGGGGTCTTGCCCAGTGTTAGGTTGCCAGCCTTTGCTTTGTTGGAGGGAGAGAAGAGTGTGGCTGATGATCTTTCTGTGTTGATGGTCACACACCAGTTGCTGGTCCAGTCTGTCAGCCTGTCCAGGGCCAGCTGCATCCTGTATGTACCAGTTGTTGCATACTCTTCTGTGCACCAGAATACCAGGTCATCTGCATACAGGGCTGCGTGGACTCCTTTTGGTAGCTCTGGCACAAGGTCGTTGATGAAGAGTATGAACAAGGTCGGTGACAGGACTCCCCCCTGTGGCACCCCCTGACGCAGCAGCACTTTTTGGCCACAGTACCCATCCACTGTCACACGGGCTCTGCGATTGTGCAGGTATGACTTGGTCCACCGGTACATGTTCCCTTGGATGCCACTACGAAGGAGTTTCACAAGGAGACCATCATTCCACACCTTGTCGAAAGCCTTCTGTAGGCCAATGAAGGCAGCTAATGTGACCTTCTGATCTTGAAAGGCATCTTCTATGACCTGTGCAAGGTGTGTTGTTTGGTCTTCTGTACTCTTGTAGCTTCTGAAGCCGGCTTGCTCTGGCACGATAATGCTCTCGGAGTCCAGGTACCACTGCAGGCGCTTGTTGATGATGCGCTCCATGGTCTTGCATGCACAACTTGTCAGGCTGATGGGGCGATAACTCAGGGCTTTGGACTTATTCTTCCCTTTCTTCAAAATTGGGATCATCCTGGCTTCCTTCCAGCACTGGGGTACCTGTCCTCCTCTCCAGCTGTGGTTAAAGATGTCCAGTAGCTTCATTAAGGTAGTGTTGCCAAGGTGTTGTAACATCTCGTTTGAGATGCTGTCTGGACCTGGAGATTTTTTCTTCTTCAGCTGTTTGATGGCCATCTTCAGTTCTGGAAGGGTGATGTCCTTCTTCATTGCATCATGGATGTTTCCATCTCTTGCTCTCTCTCTTTCTTCCTGTCTGATTTCTTTCTCAAGCATTCGAGGAACAGTGATGTTACTTTCTATCGCATAGATCTGTTCAAACATGTTTGCAGCTTTCCTACCACAGTGCTTTCCCTTCTTCTTCCAGGGTGATCTTCTGTTCCCTGGTGCCCTCATCGTTCGACGCCTTGGTCAGTCTCCATAACTTGGTGGTGTCCTTGTCCATTTTTAGTCGTGCAGTCTTCTCTCTCCAACGTCTTCTTGTGCACTCCAACTTCATCTTCAGATACTGGGCCTTGCTGTGTTGAAGCTTGATGTTGTTTTCTTGGCTGGGGTTGGTTTCAGGGACCTCTCTGGCCCTAGTGAGGTTGTCATGTGCTTTCTGAAGATCTGCAGTCCAGTATGGGGTGTAGTTTTTCAGAACCCCTCGAGGTATGGTTTACTTGGCTGCCTTACTGATAATGTCGTTAAAATCTCTGACCACATTGTTGATGTTCCTTTCAGACACAGCGAGGTCTTGCATTAGCTCATTTGTTCGGATACTAAACAAGCGCCAGTCTGCCTCGTTAGTTCCATCTTGGCCAGTGTGGCGAGCTAGCTGCTGTGCTTCATTTTAGGGAGAGGAGGACAGGGCGGTGGTCACTTCCTCCTAACTGTGGTCCTACTGTTCTGATGAGGCGCTTATGAACATCTTCAGTGCAAAGCGCCAGGTCCAGTGTAGTGGTGGTGTGGCAGCGGCGAGAGTAGAAGGTAGGTTGGTCCTCAGTGTCATTGGCAAATATCAGGTGGTTTTCATCTTGCCACTCCTCGATGTCTTCTCCTCTCTTGTCAAGTGTGTCATATCCCCAACTCTGGGACTGGCTGTTGAAAACACCAGTGATGAGGAATCCACTGTCCGGGACCTGGATAGTGTCGAGGGACAGCAGCTTATCATTAGGGCAGGTCAAGGGGGCTGTCACTGGTGGTTACCTTGACCTGGATGTATTCCGCCTCTTCCATGAATCTCCTGGTTTCGCTGGCATTCAGGTTGTTTCTAACTAGGGTCATTACTCCCCCTTTCTTCCTCCCTTGGCAATCACTTCAGAAGACCTGATATCCTCTGACCTTAAAGGGTTTCCCTTCTTACAGGTGTGTCTCTTGTATACAGCAGATGTTTATGCTGTTTTCATGCAGAAAGTGCTCTAGTTCTGTTTTCTTGTTGGTAACTCTTTTTGCATTCCAGTGCATGATGTTCACATTGGCTTTTTCTTTGTCTCTGATCTTGTTTTTTCGCTGGCCAGCCGCTCTACTTCCCCGTCCCCTTGCTCCTCGAGACAGTAGGGAAGGTCCTCCAGTCGCTGGGGGTGGGCTCCGAAGAGGCGTAGAGCCCGGTACTGCACCTGCCTGGTGAGACTCTACAGGGCGAGCACCATTTCTGTTGAATCCATCTCTAAGTGTCATATGGCTGTATATGCATGGTACTGTGGTTTATTAGAGTGCGCTGTGCAGCCCAGTACCTCCGTCTTCAGCACTCTGGGTTTCTGTCCGGGTTACCTTACCCTTAACTCCTGGTCAAAAGGCCTTTCCTGGGAGCACAGGATGGTTTGGTTTTGGAGTGTCCTTCTCCTAGATGGGTTGCCGACCAAGGCTTACGAGTCCCATCTACTCAGGTTTTTCCTCGGAGTTTTCCTTCTCAAAGGAGATCTGCCAACCAAGGCTATCAAGCATCCCTGCCCGGATTTGTATAGGGTTTACTCCCCTAGCCTTTGCCTCTCCCAAAGCACCCACAAGGCAGTGGGGCTATTTACCCATAGCTGGGGATCTGGTTCATGGGCATCAGGGCTTGTCCACACATCGATGGGCCTGCATGCCGCATGTCTGGGGGCTAGATCTCCTCCGAGTCCTCTGTAGTTCAGCCCGAGTCCGTAAGGTGCTCGGTTACCGTGAGTCGCCACAATGAGGCACTACATGAGGCTTGTTGTTGGAGAGGCTGTGCACTGGCAGGGAGAGACTGACATCCCTTTTCTCAGAACTGCTAGCCAGCGGTGGGAGCTGAAAGCGAGAGCGACAAGCACAGACGCTACACTACCACACTAGACGCATCACAACAACCATTTGACCCACGTTCAAGGGTGGTTACAGAATAGCTTGGCGCTCCTAGGCGCCAAGCTATTCTGGCACCGCCCTTGAGCTATCGTCTTCGATCTGGCTCCTGAACTGCAGTTTTCAGAAGATAACTCCCAAATTGATCATTTCTGGTTTTCGACAGATGAATAAGGAATGTACGGATTTCGCTCGATCGACCATGATAGTTCAAGGGTAGTGCCATGTTAGCTCGGAGCCTTGGATGCTCCAACTCATTTTAGTTCAGGCACCACCTTTGAACAATAATGGTTTTAGCGTCATCTTTGAACTATCACGGTCAGTTGTCTCCTGTGCTGTAACGCATATAGTTGTCACAGGACAATTCCTACCCAATGCGCAAAAGGCCATCGGGCCGACGTCGGCCCGATGTGTAGTTTTGTAAATGCTGACCGCAGTGTTCAACGTGTTCAGACTGTTCACAGGTGGCCATGTATAATGTCCCCCCAAGCTTTACAAGTATATTGGATTAAATGACAATTTTCTCATTCTAACGAGTAACACAATCCCGCTAAGTTGCCATGGTGGGAGATAAAGAAATCGGCAAGCATCCAAAGCAGGGCCGGAGCAGACTCCAAGATAACCCCTTCGCGGCCAGTCATCACAAATTGCGCGTCTGAATTAAACGGCAGCGCACCTTACCGGCATTAACTTCAAGAACACAGATGTGAATGGGACGAAATTAGACATAAAAACATTGGACTAACAAGAGACATAAATCCTCATGACCCCCGCGACTGCGGGGGCTCATCAGGGTTTATGGCTCTTGCAGCTGGGTAGCGTTTGCCTTGCCCCGGCAGTTTTGGGGTTAATCTGTGGGCGAGACAAACCCGAACCTCGTCTCGGCGAGACACCCGAGACAGTCTCGGCGAGGTTCCCGACCCACCCCTTTATTAGGTTCGGCGAACTCTCCGAGACAAGATCAGACGTGCCGAACCTAATAAACGGCTCGCTGAGAATGTCTCGGGTGTCTCGCCGAGACGAGGTTCGGGTTTGTCTCGCCCAGTTAAGCCAGCCCTTAAACTGCTACTCTGGTAGGGTCCAGGTCTCCAGCACCACAAGATAACATATGAAAGGGGTTAAGGGATCGGTCTAACTGTTGCTTGTCCAGCACTGGGTGATTTCCCATCGTATTTATACTGTAGTAGAAATTGCACCCGAGAGTACTGTTCTGTCGTAATTTGGCAAAAGCCAGCATTTCCCTTTTGGAAAAAAAAATCGAGATTTTCATTGTATAACAGTACAAATATCGCTTTTCTCAAAAATGAACGTACTGACTTATGGCCAAATAATAGCAGTACTTATTATCTCTCAATCAACTTTGTCGCTCTTTTTTCTCAACAGACGGCCATCGCTAACATCGTCTGCTCCATCGCCTTCGGGAAAAGGTTCGAGTACAACGACAAGGTCTTCGTCAGGTTCCTGGACATTTTCAACGAAAACATGACGCTCTCAGGCGGCACAGCCCTGCTCAACTTCTACCCCTACCTCCGCTACCTTCTCGGGGACATGTTCATGGCCAGGAAGGTCCTGAAGAACGTGGACTACGTGCAGGGTTACCTGCGCGAGTGGCTGAACAATCATCAGAGAGACTTCGACCCTGGGAACGTGCGTGATCTAATCGACGCCTATTACAAGGAGATGGCTGAGAAGAAAGCCAAAGACGGGAAAACTACGTTTAGCTGTAAGTTCTATCAAATGCTCTACATTTTACAGAGAACCCAATGCGCAAAAGGACATCGGCCCGACATCTGCCGCCGTTGGCCCAACCACCACCGTGCGCGGGACAACGTCGGCCCGATGGCCTTTGCGCACCGGGAAGAGCCCAACAGCGAAAGAAACAGGCTTAGTAAAGACAGTTACAACACAATTTAGTAATATTTTGAAATTTTCAAAATAAACAAACAAACAAACATAGAATCTATTCGCTACTTATCTTGGCAGCGAAAATAATTCTGTTGTAACTCACTTTTCTAAGCGTGTTTCTTTCTCCGTTGGGTTCTTCTCTGCATTTTACACGCTTGACAGTCACCTTTTTGGTCTGGATGACATTTTGCTACGTACGGTAAACTTCGGATATAACAAATCGCCAGGGGACCTAATTTTTTCTTGTTCTTAAGCGTGTTACTCAAGCGAAGTAATTTACGCAGAAAGAGTGTTTTCGGGAAATAATGTTGTTATATTCGAATTTTGTTGTATTCGGTCATGTAATAAGCGAGGTAGACTGTACTGTAATGTCTTGGGTTCAACTCAGCTTCAAATTCATGATTCGTTTCAAAAGGATGCCTCTCGGACACATGTACTACCTTCTCTGTAAGTGTTGTATTAATTCCTTGACTGTCAGTGGACGCGCATTTCCGCGTCTGAAATCACTTCACACTGACCGATATCCGCGTGAAAAACAGACTTGAGATCGGGCCAGAAATGGGCACAATAAACACTGGACTAACAAGAGACATAAATCCTCATGAGCCCCCGCGACTGCGGGGGCTCATGAGGATTTATGTCTCTTGCAGATGGGTAGCGATCGCCTTGCCCCGGCAGTTATGGGGTTAACTTCCTAACTGCTGCTGACGATACTGTTTGACGGAAAAGACGCGTAACCGTTACGCGTCTTTTCCGCCGAAAGGAATCGTCAGTATCAGTCAAGGGGTTAATGACAGTTTTGATTTGTCAAATATCCTGGCGGATCTTGACCCACACCTAACACAGCAGAACCTGTTCAGGGCGACCCCACGTATTCATTAAAGACCATCGTTTAGGTGGCCGTAGGCGGCCCAAACGATGATCTTTAACGACAAGTCGCAGCTTGTGCTGGTCAGACTTCTGTTGAGAGGGCACCTGTCTTTTTAAGACAATTTTTTTTCTTGCCCCCCAAAAAATCGTTTCTTATAAATAGCTTTTATTTTACCACTGCTCGAGACTTGGGTCACACGGATGCACTGACACATTACGGTTCAAAATCACACAAACAATGAAGGAACGTGGCGTGAGGCAGTTAGTGTTTCACATAGATCCACCTTTTTTGTTGTCCACAAAAATGGGTGCTAGGTCAACTCATTTTCAGAACTTAGAAAGATACAATACGGGGTTTTGTTCTACTGATTTTCTGGTGCTGTCGTTATTTTTGCGTTGGCGAGGCAATGTATATATTAACCCTCTTAACCCCACGATCGCATTTCCAAACTTTCGGAGGCGTTTTTAAACGACTATGTACCAGTTGTAGGAAATGGATTGATCATGATAATTCGAGTATGACAGTCTGACATCACCCGTGCTTGTATTGCCTGTCTAGTAGCAACGAAGACAGAAGGATTACCCCGCTTCCGGGGCGCGAACTATGAGCGCCAACACTTGAGATACACCCAACTCACACTAACACAAACCTAACACAAACACCAGAGGAACAATGACGATGACGTTTATTAAATATAACCCTAACAATAACCAACTATTCCCTCATTCAATCCTAACCACACGCTCACACGATACATTCACACACACGTCCAAACTCCCCAAACCGATTAACCACTATACACAATACAAAATAACAAAATATATAATAAACTAAATATCCCTAATAAAATACAAACGAACAATATATAAATAAAACTACTATCCATAATACAACGAAACTGAAAAGCTTAAACCCAAAAGCCACCGGACCCCGACGGAAGCACAAGCGTCAGGCGCTAACGCCAGTAGACCAACGCCTTTGCTTCCGCGAAGTCCCTCAACAGCACGTGGCTCCTTAAGTAATATAGTATGGCAAATAACACGATAGCAAATATACGATCAACCAAATGTTTACTAACACACAAATGAAGATCGAGAAAAAAGAATATTGTTCATAAGCTACTACATCTCCTCAGCGGGAGCACGAACGACAAGTTCGAATTAAACTAATGCTCTAGCAAACTAGACATTCACAGCACAAGGCTCTTTTAACTAACAACGTTTCAGAACAAACAAGTCTCCTCTAACTAACAACATATCAGAATAAACAATATCACGCATACAAATGGAGCAAATATCATTAATTCAACCTGACTGAAAGTTGATTAAATATATTTCACGTCACGGGACCTTCTCGCCGGAAGCACAACCGTTAAGCGCAGCTCAACTCGACGCTCTTGCTTCCGCGATAAGGTCTTCCGTAACACAGGCTGCCTTTAAATAATACAATATCTCCGTCACCGTGACAAAGCTCCTCTCACAAGACTGTCACTACGAGGAGATGAAATAAATATTAACGTTCTTTACAATATTATAAACATACAAAACTTTCCTTAAACAGGTTAGAAATAAGTGGGACGACCCGACCTGACTAACACGCAGAGTCCGAAATAGATCAGGCGGTTAAACGTCGGAGCAGGAGAGCGAAGGGAATCGCCGGGTCGTGCGTTCGAATCTCGTCTCGGCCCCGGTAGCTGGACTCACAATCCACGGGGAAAAAAACGGATTTGTTCAATAGCATGTCCGTTGAAAGGTCCTGGTAAATCAGAGTGGCACAGTTGGAGTGCACCTGAGTTGATCAGTGTTCAGGTCGTACTCGATAGGCAATAGATTTCCCTGTCCCCCATAACCCGCCCGTCAGGGCCGTCCATGATCACCTCGGTGCTGTGGACGTTAAACCCGAACTAACCTGACTAACACGCGGCGTGCCGCGACACTCGTAACGGCAGCCAGGTTCGGCGTCGTAGCCCCAAAAGGCGGAGTGACACAGTCAGCCCCCTCTCAGTACCACCGTTGGGTTAGATTAGGAACCAGAATTTGGATGCGCTAAAACACAGGTGCAAAAATACACATAGTAATAACTAACAAAAGAAACAAGATAATCACATCAACCTTCCCGCTACTTTAACTGCCGTCTTTTATATTCCCTTCACCTCTTTCCCACAACAATAAATTCAACCTCAACATATTCCCTTCACCTCTCTCCCACAACAATAACTTCAAACTCAACATATTCCCTTCACCTCTTTCCCACAACAATAACTTCAAACTCAACATATTCCCTTCACCTCTCTCCCACAACAATAACTTCAAACTCAACATATTCCCTTCACCTCTTTCCCACAACAATAACTTCAAACTCAACATATTCCCTTCACCTCTCTCCCCCAACAATAACTTCAAACTCAACAAAATACATATTTACACGTCACCGTGACTCACTTCCGAATACACCCTCCGACGCTAAATACTGAGACGACCTTAGTCGCCTGCTCGGCGTTAAATCCCAATAACTGATCCGCCGCTAGATACTCTACATATTACAAAATACGACGGATGGCGTTCACTTCTACATTCTATTCTCTTCTATTCTGCACCTGCCCCCCCCCCCCCCCAATACACTAGCCAAAATAATAATAACAGAACAGGGGCGGATTTTGCCATTCTTGAGGGGGTGTGCACTCTTCCCTGAAACCATTAATGCGAAGTGGCGAAGCCACAAGCGCGAGCCTGCGAAGCAGGCGAGTGAACTAGGGGGGTCCGGGGGCATGCCCCCCCCCCCCCCCCGGAAAAATTTGAAAATAATGGTTAAAATCTGTGCAATCTGGTGCATTCTGGGGGGTGTGCACGTGCACAAGTGCACACCCCCAAAATCCGCCCCTGCAGAACAAGCAAACACAAACAAACCCCCGAGCAAATGGCCACTAACGAATTGTTGCGTGCACTCACTGTCATCCGTGAACACGCCCCAGCTAGGACGAAGACAAACAAGGACAAGACAAGCCAGGGGTTAAGTCGTCGCAGCTCTTTCTCTCTCTGCTCTCCTTCCTCGGACACCGGCTCTGGGGATGATCCAAAACCCTATCACTGGGCCGATACAACCGACCGACACAGCTGCTTGTGGCCTCCAGCAAATGGTGAACCACGCCTGGAAAACCACCTTCGGAGACTGTTGGCAAAAGACGACTGCCTCGTTCGCTGTTGGAAATGCGACTCCTTAACAATTTGGATACCGTTAGGTTAGCGATAAAACGCTCACTAAGTCTTGTGATGTAAAAACACGTGAAACAACCACCCGATCGCGTGTAGACTGAACGATCACTGTGGCACGCCAACATCCAAACTGTCGCACGGCAGCAAATACTCGTGTACAGGCCAAATACTAGACACCTATGCTAACGCTACCCGGTGACTAACTAAATCCTGTCACCCCTCTAAACTTACTTCCCTACATAAAATAGACTAAAAAAAAAAACCCGTGTCGTGACACCATACTTAAGGCTGCAACCACAGCCAATGAAAACATATCTCTTCATTCACCGCGTATTTACGCGATGGTTATCGCCGTCAGCGAAATGCCCGCCTTCCGGGCTGCAGCAACAGCCCAGTCGGTAAAAGAGTCCTCGGGCAAGTCGTGCGCGGGCCAACTGCGGTCGATGTCGGCCCGAGGACATTTTGCTCAATGTGGGAGCGTCTGCATAACGCTCATGTTCTCTCGGCGGTTAGGGCGTTTCCACAGGTGATGTGTGACGCGTGCATGTACGGCCGTCCAAGTGCCGTTAGAGTCAATCCCGCCTACAACCCAGCGAATAAAGAACATTCTTAGAAAAGACAGTTACAACACAATAATTTTATTTTTCAATATAATTTTTTTTTTCAAAATAGACACAAAGTACACAATTTGCAACTTATCTTTTTGCAAGTGGAAGATGCAAGGAAAACGTAATTTGCAAACTGTGTACTGGTTTGTATGTCTATTCTATTAACTCATTGTGCCTGAGGTACGAAATACCCACATTTTTTAGTTTTCCACTGAGGACTGCATTACGATTCAGGAGACATATCGACCATGATAATTCAAGGGTGGTGGCAGAATAGCTTGGCGCTTATGGGCGCCAAGCTATTCTGCCACCACACTTGAACTATCATGGTCGATCCATATCTTGCTGTGGTGTGTCGCGGGCAGAATGAGTTAATAAAGTATGTGGTAAATGTTTTTTTCTAAGCGTGTTTCTTTCTTCGTTGGATTCTTCTCGGTTCTTAGTTGAATCGGAGTCTGCGGGTCTTGACGACTATGGCTCAATGGCTCACGTCTTTCAGTCCGTCTGAAAGTTCGAGTCACGCAACACTACACATACCGACGAGCAGAAGAGATGCTACATTTTTGGAATCACGGGAAACACTTCTGTGGTTCCAAAAATGTCGCATTTCTCTTGCTCGTTGTTACACCCCACGCTTTGGCACTGCCCAACCAATACACAAGAACGTTGCCGGTCTCGAGTAGTCTCGTAATGGCGGCATGCTGCTTGGTCATTGGTTAAAGTCATTTGGGACCTATGCCATGTTTTCGCGAAAGTCAGTAAAACCTAGTTGCTGCTAATTTGTTAACAGCTGTGACGTTTAAATTATCTGTGCTACTAAATCAAGATTTAAGCGTATGTTCTGTGTTAACTCACGGTAATTCACGGTAATTGTTTAGAGTAAAAGAACTTGAAAAGTGCGTGACAAACTGTTCCATTCTTGTTTTGTTTGAAAGCGTAGAAAAACCCGAAGGCACTCGGAAAAAAAACACAATTAATCAAAATGAATTAAAAAAATAAACCTTTCAGTGTTACGATGAATTAATAACAGAACACACCTAGATTTAATTATTATTAGTATTATCAGTTTCATCAGACGTTCAGGTTCGTTTCGCTGTCGGCGACTGTACGTCTGACCATCGTGACGCCTCAAGTATTTCCACTGATCACACTGATGATGAATTCGAGACCGGACACTTTCTGTGTACGGGTTGGGGTGTAACACTCGTCAGTATAGAAATATGCATGTGTGTGTGCCGGTGTGTGAGTTTTAGCTCCCTGCGGTACCCCCCCCCCCCCCCTCCTCCCCCAACACACACACACACACACCTGCCTTCTTTTCTTATGTTTGCTTCTCCTGAAGCGCCATGAGCAGGTGTTTTACATGGGTGTCTTAGTGCGCCATACAAGTCAGTGTACGAATCTCACGAATCCTAAAAACAGCATTCACGTTTCACGATGGAAAGGGACGATGAAGAGAGATTCAAAAGGTACTGCTTTCATAACTTCTTTCACTGGGGGAGGGCGGGGGTGCGAGGCTGTGTACACAGCTTTTCACATTATACACAGCTGGCTGAAAAATCAAACGGCGTCGTAGAGGGATGGGGGGGGGGGGGGGGGAGATTTATGATTGTAATTTACAGTCTGACAACAGACTTTCACGTTTTACGAAATAACCAGGGCGTATTTACGGTTCACAAACATCTCAGTTTAATCACGATTGTAGGGCATATCCGCCCCCCCCCCCCCCTCCCTCTTCTTCAACCTCCGACTAAAGTTCCAGCCAGCCGACTCCAAGCTAGAATAAACTGAGTAAATGCTTTATCATCTATAAATCATTGATAAGCTGTATTATGTTCCTTTCAGTCTTGGATGATTCGGTGTTATCACTTACGTGTTTGTCTATGCATACCTGGTGAAGAACAGAAATCCACTCGCGAACACGTTGCCATACTGACTGTAAAAAAATCACCAAAGACGCGTCACATCAATAGCTGCGAAAGTGTCCTATAGCGTTGCCAGCGGCAACGCTGTACGACACTTCCGTAGCTAATGATGCGGGGTGCCTTAAGTGAGTTTATCGGCAAATTACGGAGTCGAGGCTGTTGAAGGTTTGCTCCTAAAGGTCTGGATACTATTAGGTTATTTTGTTCAGTATGACGAACCTTTCTCTGATTGGCTAAACCCGTCACAAGTGCGCTTTTCTCAATGAGGACTGAAAAGAGGACAGATCAAATTCATCTCACTCATGGCTGACATTGTTCGTTGGAAGAGCTTTGCCTCGTTCTGAATTTCGCAGCCATTCAAAGTGCGTAGTTAATTATAAATCTCGAGTAAGACAAGTGTTCGTTCTGTTCAGGGATTCTGCTATGTTACAGTGTAGACGCGCTTTATACGGACTGAGGTCATACCCGTCTCCGGCGTCTAAAAATAAGGTCATCACAAACGTGTTTATCTTCCCTGCTCACTGTGGTGGAATAGGAACATAACTTGGACTTACGTTAGGTGTTCGTCAGTGCATACCTGATTAAAGTACAATTATGCATAAACATGAAGACACATTTTAGCACTATTTGTGTTTGTTATGCCTTCAGTGTCGACACACCTAATGAACTTTACCAGCAGTTTGGACACGCAGCAAAAGCGGAACCCGCGTAATCACACTTATTTATTCTGCGCTGCCGTTAGCGTGTCAATCTATTTTTAGGTATTTCTAGCACTGATAGCGTTGTATATTTAAAACGGAGTGGATTCATTGTCAGGTTACCTGATACAAAGACGACGTGTGCTGAACTGGATTGTCCTGTGTCTAAATGAACCATAGCTAGACCTGTGTGTAGCGTTTCGTAGCCATCTATTACAGAAAATTAATGTATCAATTGAACAGTTACCGCGGTAGTGGGCCTTTAAGAACAGAACTGGCCTATCTTCTATTAAACCCCAACGCACTGCAGCAGAAGATGGATGGACCCATGATAATTCAAGGATGGTGCCAGGTGAGCTTGGCGCCATCAGGCGCCAAGCTCATCTGGCACTACCCTTGAATTATCATGCCGCAGACAAAAAAAGGCAAACCTTATAAAATTATCACCTTCAAGTTGAGGACTACCTCGGAAAAACGGGAGGACCCCGGGGGGAAAAAACAGCATTTAGCACGGTACACAACAAATAATAAGTCATTGAAATCAAAGCAAATAAACAAATTCAATAAGAGAATATCAGTAGGATTGGAGAGTAGGTAGTTGTGAAACCGTCTTCAAGGGTAACCCAAAAATGAAAAAAAAAAATCTAAAGGGGGGGGGGGGGTAGGGAGAGAGAGAGACGGGGAAGGAGAAAAGGGGAAGGGGAAAGGCGTAAAGAGAGAAAGAAGAAGTCGAAAGAGGGAGAGAAGGAGCGGGGGGGGGGGGGGGGAGGAGAGAGAGAGAGAGAGAGAGAGAGAGAGAGAGAGAGAGAGAGAGAGAGAGAGAGAGAGAGGAAAAAGATGGACAAAGGGGATGAGGGGGAGGGGAGGAGGGAGGGGAAAATAAAGGGTAAAAGATACTACCAAAAGCCACCCAAAGGCCTGCCTAAAAATAGCGATAATGAAAGGGGGCGGGGTGAGAGGGAGGGAAGGGGGAAGGGGAGAGGACAGTAATAACAAGGAAGGAACGTAATCATACTCAAACAGAAGCTGGACAGACAAACAGCCAGAGTCACCAGCCCCACCCAACAGGCACCCAAACAACAGCCCACAGAAAAACACGCAGGCACGCAACAAGACGACCACATACATCCCCAAGGGATGCATACCATCGCCCCGCCCCACAACCGCGCACAACCCCGTGGGTCGGCGACCGGGCACCCGACAGGCAATGGCAAGGGATCCAACCGTTCGTCCGGCCAGCGCTGAGAAAGTCCCCTTGGGATGTGTACAGTTCAACCAGCGCCAGCCTCACCTATCTGGTTAGTGAGTATTCAAACAGAAGCGACACAGTAAGGTAAAGGTACAGTTAGCAGATAACAATGACACATGCAAGGTAAAAAATGTTAATATTTCATATTCATCCGAGTGGTGCCACAGTGCCCAGTTTATGAATCAGAGATTTTTCTCGGTCTTTCCTGGCCCAGACATTACTGGCTTGCAAAAGCCAGAGGCCTTTAAGCCGAATGTCCGAGCCTGGTTGAAATGTCGTCCGACTGGTCTGTTGTATTGGTACTTGACCGACTGGAGATGTTCTTTGAAACGGTCGTTGATGGTTCTTTCCGTCTCTCCAATATAGAGTTGGCCGCATTTCATATAGGAGATGACATAAATCGCGTTGGTGGTTTGACACGTGAAGTATTTGTCTATGTTGAATTTGTAACGTGGACCATTCACCACGGTGGAAGGGCAAATAAAAGGACACGTCTTGCAATTAGGAACAATGCAAGGTGTGGAGCCGGAGGGTCTGGTGGTATGACGAGGCTTCGGAGTAGAGCGAACAAGCATGTCCCGTAAATTAATGTCCCTCTAAAGATGTCAGCGGACTCTTTGCTGGATGACAAAAGACCCCAGTTGGACAGAAGTATTTTACAAACCGGATTGGTGTGGGGATGGTAGATCATGGTGACGATAGGCCTGTCACTATCTGCTGTAGGTTTCGCCTGCAGTGTATTCGCGTGACTAATTTTTTGTACCTTTTGGAGAGATCCTTGAACAACAGTATGTGGGTAATGTCTGTCGATGAAAAATCCAGCCATTTCTTTGGAATTGAACATCAAAGTCTGATTCTTCGGAACAGATTCTTTTCAGCCGAAGAAACTGGGAATATGGGATGCTGTTCTTAGTTTTGGGGTTATGCGAAGAGCGTTAGTCGAGGTAGGACTGTGAGTCGGTAGGTTTGTAATGTATTGAAGTTTTCAACATTCCGCAGTCAATACGGATGTTCATGTCCAGAAAGTCGACTGAACTAGCGGAGATAGTGTATGTGAACTTGATGGATGGGTGGAAGATCTGCACGAACATGATCCACGCTGCACTTTTAGACTTCATTCACTTCGTGCAGAACTTCACCCATCCATCAAGTTCACATAACTGCAGATCAACCTTGATAGTTCAAGGGTAGTGTGAGAATATTTTGGCGCCCGCAGGCGCCAAGCTGTTCCAGCGCCACCCTAGAACGTAGGTCTATTGATATATTTCTTGGGGGACATTATAAGTCTTTTTGACAGTTTTACTGCGTTTGTCTTCCAGCACTCAACACATATACGAGTATAAACTGTTACTCCTGAAGGCAAATCTGTACAGGATAAATATTCATATCACTTTTATAATTATAGATTCGCTTTATTTTAAAGGGTTTCGTCATCCGTATGCTTATAAACATCATAATTCCCCCTTACAAAGAATGTCCCATGTAAATCCTCTACCCTGCCAAATTGTCGCAGATTGTGTTTAAATCGTTATTAATTCAGCAAGGAAGAACCCCAGCCGTCTAATGAACATGTTTACAAAGTTTGGCAAGCAAGAGGCATCAAAACTCATGAGCCCCCGCAACTGCTGAGTCTCTTGAGGATCTATGCCTCTGGTCGTTGGATTGTGCTCTCTGTATCTCGTAACTTTTCTATAATGACGAGCAAAAGAAATGCGACATTCTGGGAATCATCGGAAATACTATAGTCAGTATACTCTGAACGTTTATATCACATCGCTGTAGGTGCACACCATATGTAATTATACAGGCGAACTGAGTGGTTATTCTTCTTTCATGAGGAATGAGGCGGATACATCTTCGTTTTTGTTCCGCTGTATCAGTCACGAAGAAAGCTAAACAGTTACATCCTGCACAAGTGCTTTTATTCGTAACAGCGAGAAGAGCAGCCGGGTACATTATTCTTCCCCTCGGGTTATTACACACAGTGCCAAGTTACAAAGCGTTCCTTGTCCGAGACAAAACAGGGGAAGAGGAAATGGCACCATTCCCATTTCTGCTCATTCCCATTTCTACTCATTTAGTTTAAGTACGTCATTTGGGGGAACTGTTTCAAACAACATAACATGGGCACGAGCCAATCCTTTTTAACTCATTCAGCCACGACACACCACAGCAAGACATGGATCGAGCATGATAGTTCAAGGGTGGTGCCAGAATAGCTTGGCGCCTATAGGCGCCAAGCTATTCTGGCACCACCCTTAAACTAACATGCTCGAGCTATCTCTAGAATTATAATACAGTCCTTCAGAGGGCAACTTCAAAATTTGGGGATTTCGGTACTGGGGTAGAATGTGTTAAGAAGCGACAAGAATGGCAGACAAGTCATGTTGTTGTCTTGCATCAGCTATGACTTGTCTGCCATTCTTATCACAATCCATGTGAGTAGGCACAAGGGACAGGGATTTTCTATTGCCACGTGTGCAAAACAGGGAGAACTTTCTGACGTGGTAAAAGAGAAAAGAGTAGAGAAGGCTTACGTTTCACGACATTCTACTCCGTAACTAAAACACAATTTACTGTAGTCATCGTGTACGCCATTTCTTACCTCGAAGAAGAAGAGAAGCTCGCCTGTCGGTCATCATCATCATCATCAGTCCCTTGCCCGAACTGGGCGTTGGGGGGACTGAAAGGCAGCAGCAACAGACAGTGCTCTCCACTGAGTTCTATTTTGGGCGGTGGCAAGCAAGTCTGGTATCTCGAGTTCGGTCCATTCTTTTATGTTTGCGACCCAACTCTTTCTCTGACGACCTCGCCGACGACTTCCTTCGAGAGTGCCTTGGAGGATAGTCTTGGACAAGGTGTTGTGTCGGGTCACGTGGCCAAACCAAGCAAGCTTGCGCCGTTTCACGGTTGCCAGAAGGGGTTCATGTGGGCCCACCAGGGAAGTGACGATGCTCCGTACATATTCGTTGGTCTTGTGCTCGCGGTACGAGATGCGGAGCAACTTCCTCAGGCACTTGTTCTCAAAGGCCTGGATTTTCTTTTCTGAGTCTGCAAGCAGTGTCCAAGTCTCACAGCCGTAGAGCAGAATAGACACTACGAGGGACTTGTAAAGCCTGTACTTGATGGTGAAGCTGATGGAGTTACTTCGCCATATCCTGTCCAGCCTGGCCATTGCGGATGTTGCTGTACCTATCCTGATACGGATCTCTGCTATGCAACTACCGTCTTTGGACAGGGTGGCTCCCAAGTACTTGAAGCTATTGACCTCTTCTAGCTTCTGGCCGTTCATGTGAATGTTGCTGCTGCTGTCGCTTGTGGTGTTGATCATCACTTTGCTTTTATCCGTACTGATCTCCATGCCATAAGACCCTGCGCTACTTGAAAGTTTGTCTGTCAAGTTTTGGAGCTCACTATTGCTGCCTGCCATGAGGTCAATGTCGTCTGCGAATCGAAGATTGCACAGGGATCTGCCACCAATAGAGATTGAAGTATGGTGGTCGTGGAGGGTTTCCTGCATGATCTTCTCCAGGAATATGTTGAAAAGGACAGGAGAGAGCAGGCATCCTTGACGGACACCGATCGTCGTCCTGAAGAACTCGCCTGACTGATTGTTAAGTAGAACCGCGCTGCAGGCGTTCTTGTAAAGCGCTTCTATCATTTGGATCAGTCCCTCCTCTATGTTGAACGATCTCATGACTTGCCAGAGTCCGTCGTGCCAGACGCGATCAAATGCTTTCCTGAAATCAATGAAGTTGTGGTAGAGTTCGCGCTGATGCTGCAGATGTTTCTCGATCAGGACGTGGCAGTTGAAAATCTGCTCTACAGTGCTTCTTCCAACTCTGAAGCCAGCCTGTTCTTCTGCCAGCAGTTCCTCGGCGAAAGTTTTGAGGCGGTTGAGAATGATTCTAAGCATTACCTGTCGGTAGCATGTCGGTATGTCGGTAGCGGATTTTGTCGCGATGATTCCTGCAGGAATCATCGCGACAAAAACTACTACCGAGAGCCAAAGGGTTGAGCGTTCTTCTCCAAAACTTCAAACCTTGGAGCGACTTTCAATATTTGAGAACTGTCCCTTACACAGGAAGCAAAAGGCCTGCATCTGCGTGGGCTCATGAGGATCTATATCTCCCGCTGGCTCCAGGCAATCACGTGTATTCGTTACGCAGAATGATCATAGATCTTTTAGTTTGTGGTGAGTTCAGAATTATAAATTATGGATCCCGGCGCCGAAGGGCTTCATAAAGACGGGGAAAGGTGTTTTGATTGATTGATTGATTTATTGATTGATTTATTGATTGATTGATTGGTTGATTGAATTGATTGGGTTGATTGGGTTGATTGGGCTGGTTGGGTGGATTGGTTGGTTGGTTGGTTGGTTGGTTGGTTGGTTGGTTGGTTGGTTGGTTGGTTGGTTGGTTGGTTGGTTGGTTGATTAATTTTGCAGACGACCAGCTCCTCAAGCTAGTGGGTGATCTGCTGGTTGGCGGTACGGAGACCACATCTACCACTCTCCTTTGGTTCCTCGTCTTCCTTCTCCGATGGCCTCACGTCCAGCGCAAAATGCGACAGGAAATCGACAGCGTCTACACTGACCCGCAAACGCCGCCCTCCATGCACGACCGTCACAAGTTCCCGTATGTAGAAGCCGCCATCTTGGAGTGTCAGCGCTTCGCGGACATCGCGCCGTTTTCCGTGCTTCACGCGGCGTCGTGCGACGTGGAGCTGAACGGATACCACGTGCCGAAGGGAGCCATGGTGATCCCTAACATCAACTCCGTGCACTTTGACCCTGGGCTGTGGGAAAGACCGGAGACCTTCCGACCAGAGAGGTTCCTGGACCCGTACGGCGAGGTTGTGAAACCTGACCACCTCATCCCGTTCTTCATGGGTAAGTTCTTCTTCGTCCAGTAACACCTTCACTGCTAGAGGACGCAAGTTGACGTTCTGAAATTTTTGAAACTTCAACGTCAAAGACCACCCAGCCGTCAAAGGTACAGACTGGCTGCTGTAAGACGCATAGATCCTCACGAGCCCCCGCAATTACGGGCGCTTGTGAGTATCTATGCCTCTTGCAGCTGGGTGATGATACAACGTATCAACGTATTTTATTTGATCACATTAGGTAGACTATAATTATAGTTTATGTGGCGTCAAGTTATTCTGACAACACCCGCGAATTTTCCTGCTTGATCCTTCGCCTGTTGTATTGTGTAAAGGCTGACTGAGCGAACTCATTCAGGGCGCCCCGCATCAATAGCTGCAAAAGTGTCCTATGGCGTTGCCGTGGGTGACGTCTTGAACGAGTTAACAATTCATCATCGTATTTAAACACAATAGGATTTTTTTAAAGTTCAGTATGTCGGCCTAATTAAGAACCAATTCATTTCACCAAGTCTACTCCGCTTATAACAAGGTCGGATATAACAACACTTTTCCAGACGTCCCGACAGCAGTTTTTCTATGTAGATTACTACGTTTATAACAAACATCGGATATAACAACACTTTTCCAGACGTCCCGACAGCAGTTTTTCTATGTAGATTACTACGTTTATAACAAACATCGGATATAACAACACTTTTCCAGACGTCCCGACAGCAGTTTTTCTATGTAGATTACTACTGACGTTTATAACAAACATCGGATATAACAGCAAGGAAAAGTGGGTCCTCTGGCGATTTGTTATACCCTGCAAATAAAGTGTCTTCGGGCTGACGTCAGTCTTTGCTGGCCCGAGAACCTTTTTATGTAAATTACTTCGCTTATAAACAATTTCGGATATGACAACAACACAAAATGGCGATTTTTAGATAGACAGACAGACAGATAGATAGATTGTGTGTGTGTGTGTGTGTGTGTGTGTGTGTGTGTGTGTGTGTGTGTGTGTGTGTGTGTGTGTGTGTGTGTGTGTGTGGTGTGGTGTGTGTGTGTGTGTGTGTGTGTGTGTGTGTGTGTGTGTGTGTGTGTGTGTGTGTGTGTCCTCGGGCCGACGTCAGTTAGTCGTTGCTGGCCCGAGAGCCTTTTCCTTATCAAATATACATTCGTTTCTGTCAATTTCAGGTAAGCGATCGTGCCCAGGCGAGGGTCTAGCCAGAATGGAACTGTTCCTCTTCATAACCACCATTCTCCAGCGCTACGAGATCAAGCCTGCAGAGCAAGGGCCGCTACCCTCCCTGCAGAGCGTCATAGGAATAACTCGCACGCCGCTGCCCTTTGCCATCCGCCTCGTGAAGCGGCAGAATGTGCCGGAGAGGCTAGGGTCTACAAGCTCTTCAGGCTAATAGTCTTATGTGGATGCAGGAAGGACCTCTATAAATCTTGGACTTGTGCCAAAGAGTGTGACGTTTTCACGTTTATATGGTATTAGCTCTTCAAAGTCAGTCATGTCAGTCATTTTTAAGACAGGGTCGAGTTTGTTTGTTTTCAGTTTTGTCTGAGCTAGAGAAACCACCGGAATCGAGCCAGTGGCGGGACACTTTGCGAGCTACCTCGTTCAGTGCCGAGAAAATGTGA
The DNA here is from genome assembly GCA_036245525.1 of Semisulcospira habei. Lineage (NCBI taxonomy): Eukaryota > Metazoa > Mollusca > Gastropoda > Semisulcospiridae > Semisulcospira > Semisulcospira habei. The sequence continues at coordinate 134,382,777 of BTPG01000006.1, forward strand.
ACACTCACCCAACTGCAAGAGGTATAGATCCTCATGAGCCCCCGCAGTCGCGGGGGCTCATGAGGATCTATGCCTCTTGCTGACATCACTTTGTGTCCATGTTCCTACTTGGACAACCAGGGCTTGTTGATGTTGAACTGATGACTGCAGAAAGACAGTTTCCGTCAACGGGCAATAAACGGGCCAGTTAAGCCCCCCCCTCCTCCCCCACTCCGCCCCTCCCCCCTCCCCCCCCCCCCCACCCCCCACTCCCCCTCCCCCCCCCCACCCCCCACTCCCCCCTCCCCCCACTTTCCGCTCCCTCCCCCCTCCCCCACCCCTGACCGTGTCTGTCAAATACAGTTTTGTTACCGTGATGGTACCGCAGTGTGCTGGCCAAGTGAGGACGTCGTCGGCATTAGGACTTATTGCTCACTGGTTTTGAGGGTTGTGACAGTCACTGTGATAGCGTACTTCATAACCGTGCATAATTAGCTTTACGCGGCCGACCTTTACACATGTCACGTATTAACTCTTAAACTCCTAGAACTAAAATACTTCAATTCTGCAAAATAGAAGTCACTTTAGTTCTGGGAGTTTAAGAGTTAACCCATTTAACCCCAAAGACATAATTCTGGAGGTGTCGCCTAACGACTGTGTACCAGTAGCAGCAGATGCTAATCCAAGGGTAGTGCCAGATTAGATTGACGCCTGATGGCGCCAAGCTAATCTGGCACTACCTTTGAATTAACATGATCGGTCTATCTCCTGGTATAGTGCAGCGGGGATAAATGAGTTAATATGTGCTCTCTCTCTCTCTCTCTCTCTCTCTCTCTCTCTCTCTCTCTCTCTCTCTCTCTCTCTCTCTCTCTCACACACACACACAGACACACACACACACACACACACACACACACACACACACACACACACACTTGATGATGATCAGTTAAAATGAGAAAGACATAAAAATAAATAAACTTTGTAAAATGCTCTCACAGCTAAAAGCTGAAACGTTTTAGTTGATACGGATAATCTGTAGATTTTGTACCACCCCCATATCAAATCTCACGTCAATTACTTCTCTAACGTATGGGATGGATGCGGAGACGTGCGGGCAAATCATTCACTACAAGTGAAAAATAGAACACGCTTGCCGCTTTTTCCTTACAGTGCAGCGGAACAAATGCATTCTTGTACTCTAAGTAATTTCTAACAAAGTTGTTTCAGATCTTCATAACCAATTTGCCTTTTTTTTTTAAAAATCAACGTTATATATATATATATATATATATATATATATATATATATATATATATATATATATATATATTATACTGTTCTTTGTGTTATTGTTACCAAGGACAGATTGCAAAAGAGGCTTTCAACTTCAAGCCTTAATCGCTATCCTTGTTAAATAAGGTTTACTCAGTTCTTTTTTTTTCTTTTTCTGTCTCTCTCTATCTCCCTCTTTATCCTTCAATAAAATATTCATCAACATCATCATTCTCTCTCTCTCTCTCACACACACACACACAAACATACGCGCGCACACACACACACACACACACACGCGCGCGGAGTGTGCACCAACACAAACACAACAGCACAAACACTAGTTACCTCTAGATTTGAACGTCAGCTTTAGTTTAATTTATTTCCACTGCAGGCCGCCAAAGTGGAATGACCAGTATGCAACATAAAGCACAATATTTTCAGTTTCAGTCTTTGTCAGCGTAATCTTTCTTATATTGGTATCACCGACAATACGGACAAACGCCATGTACCCGAGATTCAGTTTTTACATTTTCGCGTTTCGTCATTTGTGATGTAAAGGTCATCATACTGGAGAGACTACGTTAACGCCGAACGATTCCCAATAACGAAGGACAGTAAAATCACGGCGGATAACCAGCTTGTATAGGCCGTATGACATCGGAGCGCGAAACGTTTTTCCCCGGCCGCAACAAAATCTCCGCAAAGAAATACTTTTCAGTACCACTTTAAAAACAAATATCATTTAGTGCCAGTTGACCTAATATGGAATATTTTTTACTGATATTCTATGATTTGTGGATTGTACAGTCGTAAAAAAATTGGGTTAAAAGACAAGGACAAGCCATTTTCAATACCCTAAAGAGCCCAGGCACTTTTCAATATCGAGGTCAAGCATGCAGACTTAATGTATGCCTGTGCTGTTTCAGGTTTGAAAATGAATCTTTCTTATACTGGACTTGATATATCTGGGGCACATTTAGGGATGTAAAATCAGTCATTTCATGAAAACATCGCGAATTTTTACGACTGTACAGCAAAACTGACACGTTGTTAAAAGTAAATCGTATTAGGTCGACTGTCACTGAATAATATTTGTTTTAAGATTTGGCGTAAACAAGTGGTTCTTGGAGATATTTGCGAAACACTCTCCGATGTCACATACAACGTTCCAAAACATCTGCAAGAGGCATAGATCCTCATGAGCCCTCCCCCCTTGGGGGGGGGGGGGGCTCATGAGGATCTATTCCTCTTGGAGACCTCTATGCTTATGGTACAAGCTAGTTATCCGTCTTGATTTCCAAGTAGTTGGGAGTCGCGTGGAGTAAGATAACCTCTTCACCGTCTTTGAGAGATTTTGCCTTTGGAGTGATAGGTTTTTATTGTATTGGTGTATTAGTTGTTTGCCATGATTTGGGATGCTTATGACTTTGGATACGTCGCTTGTTATAAATAATCATTTAACATTATCATCATTGTAAAGACGGCTTGTGGTCATGTGACTGTGAGTGAGGCAATTTTGAACAAAGAGGCGTGTTTGTGAAAGCTTGTGTAAGAGGATAAGTGATTAAACACGCACGCACACACACGCACGCACACGTACAAGTACACACACGCACGCACGCACGCACGCACGCACACACACACACACACACACACACACACACACACACACACACACACACACACACACACACACACACACACACACCACATGCACCTGGTCAGACACATCAATATCGATGCATTTCCTTTCGATCCATCAGAAGCCAATACGTAGAGAGCAAATGTGAAAGAGATATTAACTGTAAAACATCAATACCTCTTCTAACAAATGTAAATGTAAAACACGCGCACACGCACACGCACACACACACACGCACACACACACACACACACACACACACACACACACACACACACACACACACAAACACACAAACACAGCATACTGATACGCGGCAAATGAAGTTCGAGACATGCCGCAGTGTCGTTTGCCGCGTGTGTGAATGCGGTGGAACTTCTCGCATAAATAAGTGTAAACCTTTAGGCTCCCGTACCCGCGGATTCTTGCTTTTGTTCAAAAATATATTTATTAACCCCTTCACTGCCAATTTTGTTTCTTGAAATCCGCTGTGTTCATTGAACGACCGAGAGCCACGACTGTTCAAAGAACCTGGATACAACGTGGTCTCAGCAAGAGGCATAGATCCTGAAAAGATCCGCGGGGGCTCATCAGGATCTATGCCTCTTGCAGTTAAATCGCGTTCATCTTTTTTTTCTCGACAGTGAAGGGGCTAACAAAACACACACGTTGTCCCTAACAGCCTTCCCCTTCCTCTTAACCCATATCATACTGAGACTAAAAACTTCAAATTTGTACACTACCATATGCAAGCTACATTATAGTACTTACAGATAAGGACATAGACTAATGGCTTTAGTTCAAGGGTGGTGCCGGAATAGCTTGGCGCCTAAAGGCGCCAAGCTATTCTGGCACTACCCTTGATCTATTTTTTAAGTCAAACTTATTTCACACACTGGTGTATTCCGAATGATAAGGGTTAACTCTTCGAGACATGATTAGATACCTCACAACCCAGTCCGGCAAACAGCAGCTCATGTCAGTAAAAATCCCCAGTCCGGCCGCAGGTTCTTTGAAAGTTCCATCAGCTGTCACACATGAAGCCAAACAAAACTTTTATCATCTGCATTATAGTCGCGGTGGGTGGATGAGAGCTGGGATTGACCGACGCGATACTCAGATCCCAGAAATTCGCGAACCACACTTTATCGTGCAAGTCCCTGAACTCCTCCTTCCAGATGTCGATGTACCGCGGTCCGAAGTTGTCTCCCAGGATGGCGTGCGCTCCCTTCCCACGATACATCACGTGAGGTCCCCGGATGAGGATTTTGGCGGACGGCATTCTCTGCAGGAAATCTTGGATAGCAATTCTGGCTCTCCTTACCCTGTAATAGACGTTGTTCGGTAACAGCGAGTACGTCAAAATTTGAACGTGTTTCGACAAAACCTGAACTCAAAGCCCGAAGCCCGGACGACCACGCGACTTCGTATTTAGTCAGTTGTCAGTCCTGGCTTATAACCCATTACATCCTAAGGACAAATATAACTCAGTTTCAGTTTTTTAAAGATATCCTTTGAAATTTACATCACGGCATTTCCGGAGACAGATCGACCGTGATAGTACAAGGATGGTGTTAGAATAGCTTGGCGCCTGAAGGCGCCAAGCTATTCCGACACCACCCTTGTACTATCATGATCATCGATGCAATCATGACGTGACGTAGCCGCATCAGTGTCAGGGCTTTAATACAATTTATACAACTCACACGCTTTTCCCAATTTGTGAAATTGCCAGGTTAACCCATTTAGCCCCAACATCCTGCAGCAGGAGATTGATTGATCAGAGGTATAGTGCCAGTGAGATTGGCGCCTTCAGACGCCAAGCTCACCTGGCACTACCTTTGAATTATCATGATCAATCCATCTCCTACAACTGGTACATAGTCGTTAGATAACACCTCCAAAATTTGGAAAATGCGGCCGTGGGGTTAAACACATTTTTCAAAACGGACGCACAGACAAGAATGCAATGCTCTACTTGGCTTTAATTTACAAGTATTCGTTGTAGCTCGCAGTGGCGTAGGAAGATAATTTTCAATGGAGGGGGGGAGCGTATTCTGGGGGGAGGCCCAAGGGATACTCTGCAACCACCCCCTCCTCTCCCTTTTGCAGAAGCAGCCCTCACCCCCTCCCGCTACGCCATTGATTGGCCTTTCTAGGTGTGTTTCGTTCTTTGGTGGGGTTTTCTTCAACTAAAGGCCGAAATAGAAAATACTAACCTGTCCCTGTACACCCTCAGCGAGTACATACTGAAGTGCATGAAGTAGTGCAGAATAACGACTTGCTCTCTGTCACTGGGAAGCCTGCTGAGGGCGTCTGTGATGGACAATGTCACGGGGGTCCCTTGCTTTTCTCCAACGTTGAATGGCCTCGCGTGGGGGGCAAAGGACACAGTCGCGTTCAGCCACTGAGCCTGATGTGAGATGGCCAACAAAGAAAGAAACACAATCATAGGCCGTGGAATACCGGGTTATGTGCGACTGCAGCATGTCCCAGGGATAGCCGGTATACGGCAGGCTTTACGAAAAGACTAAGACAACTCTCTATTAACCCTTTGGCTGTCGGCAGTGGTTTTTGTCGCGATGATTCCCGCAGAAATCATCGCGACAAAACCGCTACCGGCAGCCAAAGGGTTACATTTTCGTTAACTCATTCAGTCCCGACACACACAGCAAGATATGGCTCGACCATGATAGTTCAAGGGTGGTGCCAGAATAGCTTGGCGCCTATAGGCACCACCCTGAAACTATCATGGTTGATCTGTCTCCTAAATTGTAATGCAGTCCTCAGAGGACGACTCCAAAATGTGGGTATTTCGTACCTGGAACACGAGTTAATACGTGTACCCTATTTCAAAGTGGACATGAAACGACAGGACGGGTGCGACTGAAAACATGATTCTGCTAGATGGATCAAAAAACGTTAAACGTTTAGGGCTTAACGTCTTTTGTCCACCACGAAGGTGATTTCAAAGACGGGGCACCGAAGAAAGGTCTGTACTAATTTTGACCCTAACTGGGTTCGAACAAACGACCTTTCGGACAAGAGTCGAACACTCTACCACCGAGCCACCCAGCTCCCCCTAGATGGATTAGCCGCGACAGCTCAGCGGTGTTGCCAGATAATACTGGTGCCTTAGGAAAATATATATGGCTTATCATTTTTGTAATTTTGAATTTTAATTCATGAAAAGGCGGAGGTTTCTTTGTTGTTTTGTTGTTATTTTTGTGCGTTTTTCCCCCCTGTTTAAGTTGTTGCTACTGTTGCTGTTGGTGTTGCTGCTGTTGTCGCTGTTCATCATATGTATTGCTGCAGCTGTTATTGCTGTTTTTGCTGTTTTTATTGTTGTTCAGCGTTGTTGTTGCTGCTGCTTATTTTCTTTAATTTGTTTATTAACTGGCCCGTTCATGGCGACCCGCACCAACAGCTGCGGAAGTGTAGTATAGCGTTGCCTGCAGCAACGTTATACGACACTTCCGCAGCTATTGATGAGGGTCGCCTTCAATAAGTTAAATTTGACTCGTCTTGCTTTGTAAATAAAACCCTGACCTGGCAGGTCATTGGAGCATGCCAGGAGGCTACGCCCGGGCACCCAAGCACCGCCTGGATCACAGCAAACATCAGACGGGCGTTGGAGTCCCCGAGTAACAGGACAGACGTGTTGTAAAGACACTGGCGTATTCGGAACTCGTCCAGGGGCAGGAGGGAGCACGTGTGCCCCTCCCAGCTCCCCTCCCTTAGCCAGCCCCGCGGGGCAGGGAGCGTCCAGGATTCTCGCTTGGGTCTGGAGTGGCACATAGGCAGCGGAGGCGCTGAGGGACCTGGATAATGATACAAGTACTGAATCATCCTGTACAGATATTGACTGAATAATAATAATAATAATAATAATAATAATAATAATAATAATAATAATAATAATAATAATAATAATAATAATAATAATAATAATAAATAATACTACTAATAATAATACAATAATATTAATTATAATAAATAATACTACTAATATAATTGTCACGACCCCGCTTCCGGGGCGCTAACTATGAGCGCTAACACTCGAGATACACCCAACCCACACTAACACAAACATAACACAAACACCAGAGGAACAATGACGACGACATTTATTACATAAAATCCTAACAACCACCAACTATTCACACTCAATCCCAACCACGCATTCACACACCACATTCACACTCACACACGTCCCAATTCGCCACCCCGAATATCCGTTACGCACTATACAAAATATATAATAAATACATTTCCCTAATACAAAAGGTTGAGGAAACTAAAGTATGATAAACAAATATACTAAATAAAATACAAACGAACAATATATAATAAAACTACTATCCTTAATAATACCAACGAAACTGAGACTGAAAAGCTTAAATCAACAGCCACTGGACCCCGACGGAAGCACAAGCGTCAAGCGCTAACGCCAGTTAGACCAACGCCTTCGCTTCCGCGGAGAGTCTATCGCAGCACGTGGCTCCTTAAGTAATACAGTATTTCAATTAGCACAATACCAAATAATTTATACGATCAACCAAATATGCTTTCTAACACACAAATGAAGATAGAGAAGAAATGAATACAGTTCGTAAGCTACTGAAACTCCCCAGCGGGATCACGAACGACAAGTTCGACTCAACTAAAGCTTTCACAAACTAGACATTCACAGCGCAAGGCTTCTTTAACTAGCAACGTTTCAAAATAAACAAGGCTCCTTTAACTAACAATGTTTCGACCAACACAAATTCGACTATATAATGGAACTAGCGTCCTCAATATAATACAGCCGAAAGTTAAGCAAATTTAATAAGTCAAAAGTCACTAGACCTTCTCGCCAGAAGCACAACCGTTAAACTCAACTCAAGTCGGCGCTCTTGCTTCCGCGACAAGGCCTCCCGTAACACAGGCTACTTTAAATAATACAATATCTCAAAATGTCACTGGCAAATTGATTGATTATACATTGCTTAACGTCCCGACAGCAACAAGACTTTCTCAGGACGTGCCTGCACTGCTTGTGAAAAAAAAAACCCTAAACATAACATTGAATGTATGTCGCCAGCCGGTCAAATACATTAAATAAACCTAACACATGGGGCCTAAATAAAGCTAAGACCATTTAGCAACACACATCCAATATCAAGAGCTACAGGCAGTGCAGACAGTAGGGAGAGTTTTAAAAAGGCAAATACAGGTGAATGGACAAAGGGTAGACAGAAACACATGCCCCAGAATAGAGAGGAAAACCCACCCTGTGGGGCTGACCAGGGTGACCCTGGGAACTAAAAAGTAGTTATTGACACTACGAGGAGATGAAATAGATCAACGTTCGTTACAACATTATAAATATGCAAAACTTCACTTAAACGGGTTAGACATAACTACATGGGACGACCCGACCTGACTAAACACGAGGCGTGCCGCGACACTCGCAACAGCACCCAGATCCGGCGTCGTAGCCCACAAGGCGGAGTGACACAGTCAGCATCCACTCGCGGTACCACAGCACGGTGGCAGACTTAGCTGGTTAGTTCTGACCATTCCAAATAGGAACCAGATTTGGAATTGGATGCACTAAAACACAAGTGCAGAAATACACATATAAATAACTAACAAAATAAATAAAATAATCACATCACCCTTCCCGCAACTTTAACTGCCATCTTTTATATTCCCTTCACCTCTCTCCCGCAACAATAAATTCAACAACAGAATACATATTCACAATCGCATCACCCTTCCCGCAACTTCAATTGTCGCCTTTTATATTCCCTTCACCTCTTTCCCGCACCAATAAATTCAACCTCAGCAGAACACATATTTACACGTCACCTCCGAATTCACCCTCGGACGCTAGATAGTGAAATGACCTTAGTCGCCTGTTCCGCGTTAAATCCCAATAACTAATTCGACGCTAGATACTCTAGAAACTACAACATACGACAGATGGCATTCACTTCTACATTCCATTCTCTTCTATTCTACACCTGCCCCCCCCCCCCCCCCCCAATACACACTAGCCAACATAACAGAACAAGCAAACACAAACAAACCCCCGAGCAAATGGCCACTAAAGAATTGTTGCGTGTACTTACCGCCATCGGTGAAGACGCCCCGGCTAGGACGAAAACAAACAAGGACAAGACAATCCAGGGGTAAAGTCGTCGCAGCTCTTCTTTCTCGTCTTAGGACACCGACTCCCGGGCTCGACCAGGGTCGTCTCGTAGGGCCGTCACAGAGGGATGACACGGCTACTTGAGGCTGGCGGCTAATGGAAAACCACGCCCGCACAAACCCCCATCAGAGACTACGTTGAAAAGACGACTGTCTCGTTCGCAGCTGGAATGCGACTGACCACCAAATTTGGATAACGTTAGGTTAGCGAAAAACGCTCACTGAACCATGTGATGTGAAAACACGTGAAACAATAACCACCAGATCGCGTTCAGACCGAGCGATCACCTGCGCCACGCCGTTCCTCCAAATCCCCGCACGGCAGCAAATACTCGTGTACAGGCCAAATACTAGACACCTAAACTATCTAAATATCGGTGACTATCTAAATCCTGCCACACCTCTAAAATTACTCCCTTACAAAATAAAACGAAAAAAACCCGTGTCTTGGCAATAATAATAATAATAATAATAATAATAATAATAATAATAATAATAATAATAATAGTAGTAGTAGTAGTAGTAGTAGTAGTAGTAGTAGTAGTAGTAGTAGTTTTATAAAGCGCTTTTCTCCAGAAACAAGAAAGGCAGAGCCCTTATGGTTCACGTGTATGATAAATCCACATAATAATTGTGACCTTTGTAACCTTGACCTTTCCAAAAGGTCACTTCAGTGTTCATGTGTCTAAATATAGGCAATTTGAGTCAAAATATGGCTATTTTTATCCTTTCTGGACCCTTGTGACCTTGACCTTTGCGATAGGTCACTGAAATTGGTATGTTTAGAAAGGTTTTGCCACAAAGTACCTTTGCGCCAAGATTGAAGTCTAAGGCTTGTATAGTGTCCAAGAAAATGCCAACATTAAAGTTTACCAATAAATCCAACAAAATGGTTGGAGTAATTAAGAGAGCCTTTAATTATTTGGATAAGGATATTTTTAGTAAACTGTATAAATCACTAGTCAGACCATATTTAGAATACGCAAACACTGTATGGTACCCAGGTTTAAAGAGACAATCAGTTGCACTCGAAAGGGTACAGAGACGAGCAACAAAGCTGGTTAAAGAATGTAGAAATATGACTTACTTAGACAGACTCAAATACTTTGGACTACACTCCTTACGTGGACGTAGAATACGTGGTGACCTAATACAAGTTTTTAAAATTTATAATGGTATCGACGACCTAAATTGGAATGACTTTTTTGCAGCACCAGTTTGTGACAGAACCCGAAACTCTGAAGGTAAAATCTTTGTAAGGCACTGCAACACTAACCTGCGGAAGTTCTGTTTTTCTAACAGAGATGCCATTGTTTGGAATGAGTTACCAGTTTCATTAAAAAAAGCACCTAACATAAATTCTTTTAAAAACCAGCTGGACGAATTACCAAAATTTAAAGAGCTTTTCTATTCCTATGATGAATGATTTATAGGAAAATTGCATGAATAGCAGACCCATGAAGAAAATAAAGAAAGAAAGGACATTTACAAAGGCCTCACAGCCTATTTTGTCCTCACACTACTCCTACTACTACTACTACTACTACCACTGACGACAGACGACGGACCCCGGACATACGGCTGATGGCCCTTTACATAGATTCACTTTTGTTATAGCACGTGAGCCAAAAAAAAACAAAAAAAAAAACCCCACTGAACTCACTGCGCATGTTCAATGCCGCACAAGAGCGCACACTCTCTCGCTCTTTCTCTTAGACACACTGACGCGCAATCATACACTTCTTTAAACAACCGCATTCCTTCCCAACATCTTGCACCGACTTCCATGTCACGTCCAAAACCAGAATCTTAACTCATTCTACCCCATACACACCACAGCAAGATGAGGATCGACCATGATAGTTCAAGGGTGATGCCAGAATAGCCTGGCGCCTATGGGCGCCAAGCTATTCTGGCATCACCCTTGAACTATCATGGTCGATCTGTGTCATGCACTGCAATGCAGTCTTCAGAGGACAAGGGCAAAATTTGGGGATTTCGGTGACGGGGTAGAATGAGTTAAAGGAATAAGTCCGGCAGTTAACAGTTTGCTAGGAAAAGCGAGATACTATGCGCTTAAAGGCCTGACCAAAAGAAATGTCTTCAAGTGACTCAGGGGGACAAAAGTTCCCAAAGTTGAGCGTTATCCTCTGAAGACTTTATTACAGTCAGGAGACAGATTGACCATGACATTTCAAGGGTGGTGCAGAACAGCTTGAACTATCATGGTCGTTTCATATCTCGCTGTAGCCGGTAAATCCTGGATGAAATGGGTTAGTGATTTGGGTTTAACGCCGAGCAGGCGACTAAGATCATCTCACGGCGGTGGATGAAGTACAAGCAAGGCGAACACTCCGTCATAGCAAGGAGTGATCTTCCTGTTCTAGCAAGGATGTTACTCATTACGGCCAACATTATTAATAATACTTCTACGGTATACACAATGCAAGGGAGGCCTGTTGTTGTTCAGGTATAGACGATTTCCGGCTGAAATCGGAAGTAGGTCAAAACTGCACGTGTTTCGACGATAATGGTGAATTAAGAGCCCGGACAAACAAGCGATATCGCGTTTTTGTCCGGGCTTTTTAATCGACCGTTTTCGTCGAAACACGTGGAATTTGACCTATTTCTAATTTCCGGACAACGTCTACGGTCGACTTAGCTGAAACTGATTGTCTTCTCCTAGTGCTGCCGTGTGGTGTCGCTGCTCTATAAGGGGAAAAGTCACTATTCTCGGTGTCTTACGTGATACCTGTTCGTGTGCATAGGCTTCAGTACTCGCGCTACACTACAGGCCACAGGTATATCGCTCCTAAACTCGGTGCCCAATTGGATGACATAGAATCCGGACAGACTAAGCGCAGTAAACCACATTAACTAATCCCGCTACTGTGCGATATACCAGATGAAAATTCAAAAGCCTGCTAACAGATAAACGACATACCCGTGGCATGCATTATGTCGCGAGGACCAAAGATTATGTGCACGGACAGGGATCAACTAAAACACTGAGAATGTCGAGTTTAGCCCCTACTGTGTTTACGCCACCTAGCGGCAGCAGCAGTGAGCTAAGTCGCTCATTGAGCAGTCGATGCAAGGGACAACACTCGTGTCAAACAAGAAGACAAGGGAGATCACCTATGTTGTTATTTGCCCTTAGCTCTTACAGCAATGTGCTCCCAAAATAAATTAAATAAATAAATAAATACCGTACACACCCTATTTTTATGTATGCTTATCTGTTAGTAATATCCGCCGTTAATTAGGAGTGAAGTCGACTGTACAGCCGTGGAGATAGTGAAGTGCGTTCTCCAACGCCGGAATGTGGGCGGGATTCTTTTATTTGGAGTTTAATTACATGCAAGCTACAAAGAGTACGGACTACTTGTGGGAGTATAGATCATAGTGTGAGTTGCAACGATACTGTCGGGGGGCCGGCCTCACCTTAATTAGTCCTCCTTGTGTTCACCTGTGCGACCTTTTAGTCAATGATACTTTTAGATTGTGGTTGTGTTGTGCTGTGAGAGCATGCATGCATTAATCGTAGGACTGAAACGATCCGATATTTATTTGAGCTATCATGATTACGAATCACGTACCTTTTTAGTAAGATTCGCTATCGTTCGCACAGTGAGCGGAACTGATTGTCTTTTGATACACGGAGTTGAATCCCGAAGAGTCTAGAAACCGCTCGAATAATCTCCGTTGTTTTCTGTGCGCGTGAAGTTAGCAGCCAGTATGTATTACGAAAAGTCGTAAAACTTCCGGAGAATTCGGGAAAGGTCGTGAACTGTGTAGTATTCTTGTGTAACGTCATTACACACCGGGATTTCCCAAAATTGGGGTTGAAATTAGCAGTCGAATTTTGTAGACTATTGTAGTCTATTCAACTCTAGAAACTTCTTTTTCATCAATATTTATGAGTTTCGGTTATGTGTTCTGTTATGATTGGTTGTGTTGTATGAATTTGCTAGATTATTCTGGAAAGCTATTATACTATAAAAGATTGTGCTGGGAAGCGCGTTTGTACATTGTTCAGTTGTAGAATTGCGATGTAACAGCGTCGGTACATTGTTCAGTTGTATAATTGCAGTGTATCATAAGCACATTGACATTGCTACACAAGATATAGTGGTACATTGTCAGTGACGGTGTTATGCACTGTATAGTGTTTACATTGTATGACAACCACAGTGTGTCAAAAGCGTGGATACATTGTAGAAGAGACATTGTATCAGTGTTGGTGCATTTGTGAATGCATTGTTTGGAGATCACATCGCTGCAATAAAATATTGTTGGAACTGTTACTCCAGCGTGGTCTACATCCTTAAGCCACGTGTGACGGGTTGCAGCTGAGTGAAGTTTCTTTAAAAGAACCTTACGTGCGTGCGTCAGTCTGTTGTGATATCATACTACGACTACGACTCAACACGTAACAATGTTTTAAGACCTTTCTCTTAGTCTAGCTGGACATAGTTGTGTTTGTCTGTGTCCATTCAGATTCCATAGGTACCTCATGTAAAAGCGCGATCGTGAATAATGCGGTCTTAACTCTTTGGGTGTCGGTAGCGGTTTTAGTCGCGATGATTCCTACAGGAATCATCGCGACTTCTTCTTCTTCTTCTTCAGCGTTCCCGACTGAGTTTCTGTCTCAGATGTCAAGATTAATATCAACCGGAGGCATAATCCATGAGGGTTGCGTGTGTGCTCGTTTTCCTGACGGGTTTCCACACTATACCAGATGGCATAGTCAGCGACACTCCGACTTCGTTGGTCTGGTTGGTTTTCTGTCGGGTCGGTTTGCTCCCCTAGTCTTTGCCTCTCCCGAGGCACCCACAAGGCAGTGGGGCTATTTGACCATAGTTGGGAGTCAGGTTTACGGGCATCAGGGCCTATCCACACACCGGTGAGCCTGCATGCCGAGTGTCTGGGGGCCAGACTTCCTCGGAGTCCTCTGTAGTTCAGCCTGAGTCCGTGAGGTGCTCAGTTACCGTGTGTCGCCGCGAGGAGGCACTACATGAGGCTTGTTGTTGGAGAGCCTGTGTACTGGCAGAGAGAGAGAGACTGACGCATTCTGCCCTCCATTTCGCAATACTGCTAGCCAGCGGTGGAGCCGAGAGCGAGAAGTGACAAGCACTACCACTGCGCTACCACACTAGACGCATCACAACAACCATTTTGACACACATCGCGACTAAAACCGCTACCGACACCCAAAGGGTTAAATAGGGTGGCTCCCGTATACCGCGATTCACTGAGGCTGACCTGAAGTAGTGCGGGCTTACCTTGTTTAACAATGTACGTCAAATTGTTCGGGATAAGCTTCACACTCGGGCTTCTGAAAGAGACATAACAGCTCATTCTGTAAGACGTGTGGGGAGGCACTGGACAAAGCAAAATGTGGGCTGGTCTATAATTTTGGACCTGACGGCTCTGAGGTCCGAAATCACACACACACACACACACACACACACACACACACACACACACACACACACACACACACACACACACACACACACACACACATACACACACACAAACAAACAAACAAACAACACGTGAAACGTTTAGTGTTTAACGTCTTTTGTCAACCACGAAGGTGATTTCAAAGACGGGGCACCAAAAAGAGGTCTGTACAAATTTGACCCCAGGTGGGTTCGAACCTGGCCACGACCTTTTGGACAAGAGTCGAACGATCTGCCAATTGAGCTACCCAGCTCCACACCCCTCCCACTCCCCCCCCCCAACCCCTCCCCCCCCCACCTCCCCCCCCCCCACACACACACACACGTTCCGGATTAGAACTTACGAATCTACTCTATGGACCAGATCCAATTCTGGTTGCGAGAGGGGCAGGGGAGATACGTTGTTCATGTTTCCGGTTTGGGCCCAGTGAGCACAGGTAAGACTGGAGTCGGCCGGACGCCCACAGAACCATGGCATGCCTCCATTTTGTGACGTCAGGTCGCACGTGCGGTTGAAGCCAGGCACGGGCAGATAAGGCAGACAGATGGTTCTCTGTCCGGATACGAAATACGACAAGGTGAGGTGAGGTGAGGTGAGGCGAGATAAGGCAAAAATAATAATAATAATAATAATAATAATAATAATATAATAATAATAATAATAATAATAATAACACAACAACAATAACAACAATAAAAACAATAACACAACATTTGAGAGTAGTACGTTGTTTTTAATAGAAGGACGTCACAAATTTCATTTTAAAAAAATAACGGCACTTTCTTTTAAATAAATGAAGAATAAATGCAGTCGACTTCGCTTAGTATAACAAAAAGTCGGATATAAAAAAACACTATTTCGAAGTTTGCGAACACATGTATTTAATGTAAATTAATTCGCTTACAACTAGCTCTATTAGAACGTTTTCCAAGTGGCGTAGAGTGCAAAAGAGTCGGACTATCCCCGGTCTCCCTTAATGAGATAAAGAGCGTGAACCAGGGAAAAAGCTAAAGAGCGTGAACCAGGGAAAAAGCTAGCGACCGAAGTATGCATCTTCGCTCTGATGTCGGCCTTCCGTTGACTCTCAGGCGGCCAGGCGGCCGGCCTTAACAGAATAGCTTTTTGACGTCAATTCCCAAATACCCAAAGAGCAAAAGATTATCGGGCCGACGTCGGCCGCCGTTGGCCCGCGCACGGCTGTGCGCGGGCCAACGGCAGCCTACCTCGGCCAGTTAACCTTATGCGCCCCCACTGAAATAATGTGTGCGCTGACCTCCGAAGCGCCACCTGCGTTTACGAAGGTTGCCGTGATCCAGCGCATGGTATGCAGTTCGTTGCGAAGCTCTATCAGCGAGCGCAGAAACTCTCGGGGGTAGGTCAAGGCCACACGCACAGAGGTCACCCCGGTCCATTTGAGGATGGTCTCAGCCACGTAACTGTCGGTCACAGGATGAATGTCAGCATTTAACCAAGTGTGCGTTTAGGCCGTTTATTTTTATCGATAATTCTGCGACACATTTAATTGTATTGTATTGCATTGCATTGCATTTATTGTATTGCGTAGGGTTGCGCTGCGTTGCGCTGTGCTGTATTGTATTGTCTCGTTCTGTCTCGAGTGCGTACTGTGTTAGGTTGTGTTATGTTGCATTGCCTTGCCATTGCATTGCACTGCGCTGCACTCTGCAGTGCAGTGCATTGCATTGCACTGTATCGCATCGCATCATATCGTATCGTATTGTACTGCACTGGCAGTGTACTGTATAGTACTGTACTCTATAGGACTGTATAGGACTGGATCGGACAGAACTGCACTAGACTGGATTGGATTGCGTTGCGTTGTATTGCACTGCATTGCACTGCATTGCATTGCATTTTCAACACACACACACACACACAAAAAAACATTAGACCTGCCGTTTCCCAAGTCTGTGACTTTCGCTGCCACTGCCGTGTTGTTTTGTAGCGGAGTAGTCAGCCACACGCGGACCTCATCGCCGCCCATGGTGCGCGCCCTTCCGCGGCGGTCATGTAGGTCGATGCGAACCCTCAGCCTGTCGCCCACCTGATGCACCTGGTCTATGGGAGAGATGGGGTACACCTGGATACCAGAAGACAAAGATTGAGATGTCTTCGAGTACCACCCCCCAAAAAATAACCAACCTAGAAAGAAACACGAATTTTGGGTCGGAAGGAGGTGGGGGGGAGGGGGTGGTCCAGAATCTCTGGACCCCCTCCCCCAGATCCGTTTACGAAAGCCAAAAACAAAATAGTTTTCTTCTTAACTCATTCAGCCCCTACACACAAGACACGGATCGAGCATGACAGTTCAAGGGTGCTCCTAGAATAGCTTGGGGCCAATGGTGCTAAGCTATTCTGGCACCACCCTTGAACCATCATGTCTCTAGAATTCTAATATTATCTTTTATCTTCTCTAGAATTGTAATACTGTCCTTTAGAGGGCAACTTCAAAATTTGTGTAGTCGGTCCTGGGGTAGAAAGTCCATAGACGTTGTTCGGAAACAAGAAGTAGGTCGAAATTTGCGCGTGTTTCGAGAAAAACGGTGGGTTTAAAAGCCCGAACAAACAGGCGCTATCGCGTGTTTGTCAGGGATTTCAATCCACCGTGTCCGTCGAAACAAGCGCAATTTTGACCTATTTTTGATTTCCGGAAATGGTGTTTTAACTCATTCGAGACGAACGGCATCCGGATACGCGGCTGAAGCCGCGTATCCGGATACCGTTCGTCTCGAATGAGTAAAAACACAATTTATTGTTACTTCGGGATTTAACTCTTTTTGAAAATAAACGTACGGACAAGTACGCAATGTGCTACTTATCCTTTGTTTAGCAATTGAAAATGTCACTTTCGGTCACTTTCGATCATCCAATCTCTCACTCCGCTGGTAAGTTAGTTACTCAGTTCTTAGTTAGACTGCGCTAGTGGAGCTACCTTCGACTGGAATTCATTGGGAGCATCGTCTATGCTCTGAAGACGTGGCGTGGCGAGGTAGCCAGCCTCCACGGCCGTCCACGTAACCGGATCTCTCCGCCCTGAACCGGGCTGTGCGGCTATCCCGTGGTCCTGGAGGTAAGGGATCAGAAACTCATCTTGAAGATCCACAAAATACGGCTCGTACTTCCATCCCCCAGCGGGGGTTACATTCAGAGAAACATTTTCCGTTGCGAGTGGTGAGACAGTAAGGGCCGCAATTCTTGGTGTATTCCATTTTACTCTAGTTGCAAGTGTGTGGTTCAATGTAATTACACTTGAAGAGTTTACGCTTTTTGATAACACGGTGTTCGAATTTTTGATATTGTTTGGAGACAGTGTACTGTCCGTTCGATTCAAGTTTCCTACATGAACTGAAGATTGATGGCTGGGTGTGTGCACAGTACCCGTAGTAGTTTTAGTAGAGCTATCACTAGTGTCTATCTTGTGCGTCTTCTCTGCATACGCTATGACATGTTTAGCAGGAATGGCACTGCTTTGTGTAGTCCCGTGAGATTTTATGAGATCTTGAGTCGTCCCTTGAGATTTTTTTAGATCTTTGGTGGACTTCTTGGGTACTGGGTTTCTGAGTGTGTGCAAGTTTGTACGTGTGCTGGACCAAGCTTCCGCTATGTGTGATATATGAATCAAGCTCCAACCTTCCGGAATTCTGGAAGAAAAGAAACATGCACAGAGTACAGACCATAAAGGTGACTGCGTGCAAGGGTTCAAAATGCAAGGAAAATAACCAACAGAGAAAGAAACACGCCATAGAAGAACTAAGCCAAAACAATTCACACTGTCTTAACTCATTCGAGACGTGCCGCCTACGCATACGCGGCTATCCGCTGCGTACACGTAGGCGACACGTCTCGAATGAGTTAATCCTTCTTTAGCATGTTTCTTTCTTTTTTCGTTATGTAAACACGCTTCGGGAAAAAATCCCAACTGGATACATTTTAAATTAGTATGTACAAACAAAACAGTAAGAGATATTGACATTTGAACTGGAATCGATGATTTTTTTTCAAAATAGACGCATTGATGATCTGCAGGACTGTCTCGTGCAAACCTCTGTCGTTCAGCACCTTCGAGGCAGTGGAGATCACCATCAGCGGCCACACCACGGTGTCTCTGACTGTTGTATACCGCCCACCTCCGAGCAGACAAAACAAATGGACCCCTCGCTTATTTTTTTTAACGAATTTCAAGATTTTCTGGACTCGAACAGTTGCATTAACTGTAAACACGAGCCAGTCATCCTTGGTGACTTTAACTTTTATTATGAACTCTTATCAGACAGTGATGCACAGCGTTTACGCTCACTGCTCGCCGACCATGGCCTGCAACAACATATCCAGGGCCCAACTCACAGACGTGGACACACCTTGGATCTGCTTATCACAAGGGAGACTACTTGTCCTGTGCATGAGGTTGTAGTTTCATTTTCACTGCCGCAAGCTTGAGGACTGTACTTCTGGCCGTCAGATCACCAATGAACTGCTCGGGAAGCCATCTGAGCTATTTTTTTCCAAGTAACATCCCACCTGATGAACTTCCCGACCAGTTCTGTACATTCTTTGGCTCTAAAATTGCCACAATCCGTGAAGAGCTTGACAGTTCTTCCGGCAGTGAAACCTTTGTCTCATACAGTGGTCCTTTGCTTGACAATTTTACTCCTGTTACAGAGGAAAGTGTGAGAAAGCTTATCTTGTCCTCTCCAGCAAAATTTTGTTATCTTGATCCCATGCCCACGAAAGTACTGAAGTCATGTTCTGATGAACTGGTTGGTGTTATCATCAAGATTATCAACGCACCTCTGATGTCAGGGTCCGTCCCTGAGCAATTTAAGCAGCATGTAGTAATCCCACTGTTGAAAAAAGCTGGACTAGATGCCAATATGCTCAAAAATTACAGACCGGTATCTATCCTACCTTTCCTGTCAAAGGTTTTGGAGAAAGTTGTTCTCAGCTAATTGGTTGATCATCTGAGCAGAAATGGCCCGTTAGAGTTATATAAGTCTGCTTACCGCATGAATCACAGCACAGAAACTGCTTTACTTCACATCACAAACAGCCTGCTTATTCATGCTGATGTCGGACATGTGTCCATGCTGTCACTTTTAGACCTGTCAGCAGCTTTTGACACCTTAGATTACACAATTCTTCTTGATCGTTTGCATTTTCCTTTGGCATTTCGTGTGTTGCACTTGCATGGCTTAAGTCCTACCTTGAGGACAGGCTGTAAGCGTCAATGGTGCTCTTTCTCAGCCGGTACAGCTGAAGTTCGGTGTAACGCAGGGATCGGTTTGGGTCCACTGCTTTTCTCACTATATACTGAACCCGTCTCTCACATCATTAGAACACATAATTCTGAGTTCCACAAATACCCTGACGACATTCAGTTTCTTAAGGCGGATCACCCTCAGAACGTCCAAACTGTTGTCTCTAGCATGGAAAACTGCATCAGTGAAGTTAAAGGTTGGATGACTTCTAACAAGCTCAAATTGAATGATGACAAAACCGAAAGCATGGTTACGGGTACTCTTGCTCGTACCTCTGTCTCTTATATTGATTACATAACCATTCGTGGCCACGAAATTCCATTTAAAGCAGAGCTGAAGAATCTTGGTGTTTACCTCGACTCTACCTTGTAAATGAAGAGGCAGGTTAGCCACATTAATCGCACTGACTACTTAGAACTACGCAGACTCAGCATAATAAGACCCTTTGTGACAGAAAAGACAATTGCACAGCTTGCCTGCTTCTGCCATGTGGAGGAAAAAGACAGTTTAAGTCCATTTTTAGTTCTTCTTCTTCTTCTCCTTCTTCTTCTCGAATGCCGTCACACTTGGAGTTTGGCTCTCAAAATGAAATCTGTGGTCTTCTGTAGCGCCTCCACAGGCCCGTACAGTTTCTCTTGTAGAGTGGCGGGCTTCGGCCATATCTCCTCCCTCAGCGGCTGGTGGTTCCCACAGTCCTGGAGGATGTGCTCTGCGGTCTGCTCTGCTTCTCCACAAGGGCACAGGGGAGATGGCACGAGGTGGAAGCGTCTGTGCAGGTGGAAATTGAGTCGGTTGTGCCCGGTCCTCAGACGAAAGATGGTCACCTGCTCTTGTCTGGACAGCTGATGGTAACTGTCTAGGGGCCGTTGTGGTGGTCTGTACACAGACTTAATCATGGTCTTCATCTCTGTGAAGCTGACTCCATTTTCATCTTGTTCTTTCTCTGCGCCCACTTTTGCCATTTTCTGTCAGCTTCTTCATTGCCGTAGATGTCACAGTGTGAAGGGATCCACTGCAGCACCAGTCTGGTGCACTTGGTGTTTTGCAGTGCCTCTTGTAGACGTGGCAGTTTGCTTGCTGTTGCTGCCTCAAGGACAGTCATGGCATCAGTGAGGAAGACAATCTGGGCATCAGGGTCTGCAGTGCCACTAAGGGTGTTAGCTGCGCGGACTAGGGCTTCCACCTCAGCTCTGTAATTTGTGCAGTGAAGGCCTGTTGGTACTGCCTCTGCCTGCCATTTTCCGTTTGGGTACTGAATGTACACCCCAGCCCCTCCATCCTGAACTGCATCTGTGGCTGATCCATCGGTGTATGCCCGTATCCATGCTTCCTGGGGATACTTTTCTTCGAGCATGGCCAGTGTCAGGGCTTTCTTGCTCACAGTGCTGTGCTCATCTCTGGTGGTGATGTAGGGTACCGTGGAAGAGATGGTGATGTTTTCTGGCTTACTTTCCCAAGGTGGAAGATCGCTAGCAGGATTCAGAGCCTCTACCTGCGCTGGCAGCTTTGCCTGGTGTTTTCTCTGCAGTGCTCTCGTCTCCTTCACAAAGCTTGATCTTTTCAGTCTCCCTGAGGTTGGTTGTTTCATCCTAGCGTTCATAGGATGGTCTTTGGAAGACTTGACCTTTGTGGACTGTATCAAGGCTTTGCAATCTCTTCTCATGCGCAGGGGTGGGATGCCTGTTGTCTCTTCCATCTTTTCAATTGGTGTGGATCTCATTGCGCCGGTGATGATACGCAGTGCCTGGTTCTGAACTCTGTCAATGGTCTGCTGGTGTGACTGGGCTGCCGTCAACCATGCATTAGATCCGTACTCAAGGTGTGGTCTCACTGTGCCTTGATATACATTTTTGAGGATCTTTTCATTGGCTCCCCATTGTGTTCCAGCCAGTTTTCTCATGATGTTCAGCTTTCTTCTAGCTTTCGCTTCTGCATTCCAAATGTGCGGCTTCCACGTCAGCCTCTTGTCAAGGGTGACTCCCAGGTATGTCTGTTGGTCTTCATACCGCAGCGGGGTGTTGCCCAGTGTTAGGTTGCCAGCCTTTGCCTTGTTGGAGAGAGAGAAGAGTGTGGCTGATGATTTTTCTGTGTTGATGGTCACACACCAGTTGTTGGTCCAGTCTGTCAGCCTGTCCAGGGCTAGCTGCATCCTGTATGTAGCAGTTGTTGCATACTCTTCTGTGCACCAGAGTACCAGGTCGTCTGCGTACAGGGCTGCGTGTACTCCTTTTGGTAGCTCTGGCACAAGGTCGTTGATGAAAAGTATGAACAGTGTCGGTGACAGGACTCCCCCCCTGTGGCACCCCCTGACGCAACAGCACTTTTTGGCCACAGTACCCATCCACTGTCACACGGGCTCTGCGATTGTGCAGGTATGACTTGGTTCACCGGTACATATTCCCTTGGATGCCACTGCGAAGGAGTTTCACAAGGAGACCATCCTTCCACACCTTGTCGAAAGCCTTCTGTAGGTCAATGAAGGCAGCTAATGTCACCTTCTGATCTTGAAAGGCATCTTCTATGACCTGTGCAAGGTGTGTTGTCTGGTCTTCTGTACTCTTGTAGCTTCTGAAGCCAGCTTGCTCTGGCACGATAATGCTCTCAGAGTCCAGGTACCACTGCAGGCGCTTGTTGATGATGCGCTCCATGGTCTTGCACACACAACTTGTCAGGCTGATGGGGCGATAACTCAGGGCTTTGGACTTATTCTTCCCTTTCTTCAAAATTGGGATCATCCTGGCTTCCTTCCAGCACTGGGGAACCTGTCCTCCTCTCCAGCTGTGGTTAAAGATGTCCAGTAGCTTCATTAAGGCAGTGTTGCCAAGGTGTTGTAACATCTCGTTTGAGATGCTGTCTGGACCTGGAGATTTTTTTCTTCTTCAGCTGTTTGATGGCCATCTTCAGTTCTGGAAGGGTGATGTCCTTCTTCATTGCATCATGGATGTTCACATCTCTTGTTCTCTCTCTCTTTCTTCCTGTCTGATTTCTTTCGCAAGCATTCGTGGGACAGTGATGTCACTTTCTTTCGCATAGATCTGTGCAAACATGTTTGCAGCTTTCCTACCAGTCAGTGCTTTCCCTTCTTCTTCCAAGGTGATCTTCTGTTCCCTGGTGCCCTCATCGTTCAACGCCTTGGTCAGTCTCCACAACTTCGTGGTGTCCCTGTCCATGTTTAGTCTTGCAGTCTTCTCTCTCCAACTTCTTCTTGTGCACTCCAACTTCATCTTTAGATACTGGGCCTTACTGTGTTGTAGCTTGATGTTGTTTTCTTGGCTGGGGTTGGTTTCAGCGTCTTCTCTGGACCTAGTGAGGTTGTCATGTGCTTTCTGAAGATCTGCGGTCCAGTATGGGGTGTAGTTTTTCTGGACCCCTCGAGGTATGGATTCCTTGGCTGCCTTACTGATAATGTCATTAAACTCTCTGACCACATTGTTGATGTTCCTTCCAGACACAGCGAGGTCTTGCATTAGCTCATTTGTTCGGATACTGAACAAGCGCCAGTCTGCCTTTCGGTAGTTCCATCTTGGCCGGTGTGGCGAGCTAGCTGCTGTGCATCCTTTTAGGGTTAGGAGGATAGGGCGGTGGTCACTTCCTCCTAGCTGTGGTCCTACTGTTCTGCTGAGGCACTTATGAACATCTTCAGTGCAAAGCGCCAGGTCCGGTGTAGTGGTGGTGTGCCAGCGGCGAGAGTAGAAGGTAGGTTGGTCCTCAGGGTCATTGGCAAGTATCAGGTGGTTTTCATCTTGCCACTCCTCAATGTCTTCTCCTCTCTTGTCCAGTGTGTCATATCCCCAACTCTGGGACTGGCTGTTGAAGTCACCAGTGATGAGGAATCCACTGTCCGGGACCTGGATAGTGTCGAGGGACAGCAACTTATCATTAGGGCAGTAGTAGTTGACAAGGTCAAGGGTGCTGTCACTGGTGGTTACCTTGACCTGGATGTATTCTGCCTCTTCCATGAATCTCCTGGTTTCGCTGGCATTCAGGTTGTTTCTAACTAGGGTCATAACCCCCCCCCCCCCCCTTTCTTCCTCCCTTGGCGATCACTTCGGAAGACCTGATATCCTCTGACCTTAAAGGGTTTCCCTTCTTGCAGGTGTGTTTCTTGTATACAGCAGATGTTTATGCTGTTTTCATGCAGAAAGTGCTCTAGTTCTGTTTTCTTGTTGGTAACCCCTTCGGCATTCCAGTGCATGATGTTCACGTTGGCTTTTTCTTTGTCTCTGGTCTTGTTTTTTCGCTGGCCAGTCGCTCTACTTCCCAGTCCCCTGGCTCCTCGAGACAGTCGGGAAGGTCCTCCAGTCGCTGGGGTGGGCTCTGAAGAGGCGCAGAGCCCAGTACTGCACCTGCCTGGTGAGACTCCACAGGGCGAGCACCATTCCTCTTGAATCCATCTCCAAGTGTCATATGGCTGTATATGCATGGTACTGTGGTTTATTAGAGTGCGCTGTGCAGCCCAGTACCTCCGTCTTCAGCACTCGGGGTTTCTGTCGGGGTTACCTCACCCTTAGCTCCTCGTCAAAAGGCCTTTCCTGGGAGCACAGGATGGTTTAGTTTTGGAGTATCCTTCTCCTAGATGGATTGCCGACCAAGGCTTATGGGTCCCATCTACTCAGGTTTTTCCTCGGAGTTTTCTTTCTCGAAGGAGATCTGCCAACCAAGGCTATCGAGCATCCCTGCCCGGATTTGTATAGGGTTTACTCCCCTAGCCTTTGCCTCTCCCAATGCACCCACAAGGCAGTGGGGCTATTTACCCATAGCTGGGGATCTGGTTCATGGGCATCAGGGCTTGTCCACACATCGATGGGCCTGCATGCCGCATGTCTGGGGGCCAGATCTCCTCCGAGTCCTCTGTAGTTCAGCCCGAGTCCGTAAGGTGCTCGGTTACCATGAGTCACCACGAGGAGGCACTACATGAGGCTTATTGTTGGAGCGGCTGTGTACTGGCAGGGAGAGACTGACATGTTCTGCTCCCCTTTTCGCAAAACTGCTAGCCAGCGGTGGGAGCTGAAAGCGAGAGCGACAAGCACAGACGCTACTGACACTACCACACTAGACGCATCACAACAACCATTTGACCCACGTCCATTTTTAGTGAAAAAACCAAGATTTTCATGTAGCCAAGATCGGCCCGAGGTTTTTTTTTTTTTTTTTTTTTTTTTTTTGGGGGGGGGGGGGAGGGGAGGGGGGGCCTTGCTTACTGGGATACTGTCCTGTGAAGGAAAAAGACTAAGTTTATTTCTTATGAAAAAGCCATATTTTCATTGCATTACAATAAAAAAAAATCTCGCTTTTCACGAAAATTGGACTTACTGCCTTTTGCCGTCAGGGCAGTATTACTACGTTTAACTCCAGCATGAACACACCTGGTCGAGTCACGCACATGCACTCATTTGTGTGCAATGTAGCGCAAAATAAAGTGTGTGCTCTGTGTGCTTTTTTAAATTATTTTTTTAATCTTATATCACAAACATGGACTTACTGTCATTTAAACTGACACGCCAGCCCTCCCCACCCATATCTTTCGACAGGTAACTAATCCGGCCCTGTTATGTAGCGTGTTGCAAATCGCGTGGTTGGTTTAAAGATTTATGCTCCACTTTCACAAGATATCTGCAGGGATGGATCATCTCTCTCCCGAGGGGGTCGGGGGAAGGGAGGTTCCAACTTTTTGTTTGGGACTTTTAACCTGAAACAAAAGGCGCACAGAAGGCAAACCTTGCTTCCCACCGGCCGAAAAAATCAAAAAGCGGGGAGATGGGGTGTGGTGGCCTGTGGGGTGGCCGGAGAGGCGGCCAGCGTGTGTGCACCTTCTCTCCACCGACCGAAATATCGAAAGCGGGATGGTGGGGAGGGAGGAGGGGAGGGGGAGGGGATAAATAGCAAACGAACGTGTGTACCGTAACAATTTTACCCAATAAGCAAAAGTCCTCGGGCCCACGACGGCCGCAGTGGGCCCGCGCACAGTCGTGCGCGGGCCCACTGCGGCCGTCGTGGGTCCGAAGACGTTTTACTACTGGAGTAGCAGATAAATTTACAAGAGGGAGGGAAAAAAGGAGCGGGAGGTAGGGAGACTGAACTCCGCTAAATAAAGGGACTTTGATTTAGCCTTTTCTTTTTTTTTTTTTCTTTTTCTTTTTTTTTTTTTTTTGGGGGGGGGAGTCTGGGGGAGGAGGGGAGGGAGGTGCCGGAACCATTGGACCCCTCCCCCCCTCCCCAGATTAGCCCCTGTTCTGTCATAAGCAGATTACAATGCCATAACTCCTCCATTTTTGTGTGCGCATCGCAATGACACGCTTTCCGTCTTGTCAAAGCGAGACAACCCTTTTGTCAGAACCGACGGAAGAGTTGTCGTCCGCTTGTCACCGCCGTCAGTTGTGCTCAGTCTGTCGATGTAATTAATATACGCAGCAGCCAAAATGGAATTTGTGGGTTACAGAAGCACGGTTACCCTTTGGTTGTCGGTAGCGTGTTTTCGTTCTTTTGTTGTTGTTATCGCGATGACTCCTGCAGGAATCATCGCGACAAAACCGCTACCGACAACCAGGGCTTAACCCTTGTGCTTGCAGCCACCTGTACTGTAAACAGTACCAGTAGTGCGGACTGCTCGCAAAGGGCGTTAACCCCTTCACTGCAAGTGGAAGCCAATTCTGTTTGTGGAGACTTTTTTGATTTAACGGGGGGGGGGGGGGGGGGGGGGGGGGGGAAACGAAATCGCGGGTCAACAGTGGCCGACTGGCCGAAGTCGGCCCGATGGCCTTTGCGAACTGGGAAAGTCTAAATGTAGGGCCTATAATAATTTTGCTCTCAAAGCTTAGGCGTATACTGACTGATAGCACAAAGTGTCGTGCACTGTTCCGCACACACATAAACAGCCATTGTGACTATATGCGCTGACTTTGTGGGACGAATGCAGCGAGCTTCACTTGAAAATCGGCACTTATTATACTGACGATCGAGCGAAAGAAACTTGGATGCGACATTTTTGGAATCGTCGGAAACAACTTTGACCTAGTCCTGAGTTCCCATGCATCAAGGGGCTGGAAATCTTGTGAATGTTGCAGGAACGCCCCGTTTCGGGGGTACGGGGAGGGCGTGGGCATTCGCTGCTTTCGGTCACTTACTTAGCACCCCTCTCTCCTTCCCTTTTTATTTAATTTTTGTCTTCTTTCTTTTCCCATTTTATTCCACTTTGATCATTAGTCAATAACGCACAGTTCTCTCCCATGACAGTTATTAACTCATTCGAGACAAACTGCATCCGGATACGCGGCTGAAGACGCGTATCCAGATTCAGTTCCTCTCTCTCTCTCTCTCTCTCTCTCTCTCTCTCTCTCTCTCTCTCTCTCTCTCTCTCTCTCTCTCTCTCTCTCTCTCTCTCTCTCTCTCTCTCTCTCCCTCCCTCCCTCCCTCCCTCCCTCCCTCTCTCTCTCTCTCTCTCTCTCTCTCTCTCTCTCTCTCTCTCTCTCTCTCTCTCTCTCTCTCTCTCTCTCTCTTTCTCTCTCTCAATCTCTCTCTCTCGCTCTCAAGGATGCCATGCAGCTCCGAGATGATCATAAAAGGATAAAAAATTGTGTAGCAGTTACCGATAACAAAGAAACCTTATAAAATATTTAGTTAGAAGTGCTCAGAGGTCTCACTTTCACCATCTCATGAACGGCAAAAAAGATATCGTTTCTGTTTGGCGTGCAATAAACGTCTTTACGAGGTCCAGAAATACCGCACTGTGCACTAAAATAATAGCTGATACGTTTAATCAGCTTTTTTTTTCTAACGCCACTAAACTGCTACAGAATCTTACGTCTCCCGGTCAATCGTCTGATGTTTCAGAAAAGCTAAAAAGGTTTTGTGCTGAAAGATTAACACCTAACACGTCTTGCAACATTCCGCTCTTAACAGTTTATGAAGTGCGAAAATCCATTTCTTTATTGAAGAGTAAACGTACATCTGGCCATGATAGAATTAGCAGCACTGTTAAAACTTAAAATGGCTCTTCCATACGTCGTCGACTCGCTAACATATATCCACAGCTTTTGCATACAACATGAACAATTTCCGTCTGGTCTGAAAAGGGCAAAGGTAATACCGCTACCTAAAACAAAAAAATTAAATGACACCAATCATTTCAGACCCATTTCTCTGTTGTCAACTCTGGCAAAACCGATTGAAAGACATATCCACACACATTTACAACATTTCTTAGATAAATACAAACTCGTTCATCCACTACAGTCTGGTTTTCGTGGGAGACATTCTTGTCACACATCTTTGGTTCACCTGGTTGACAGATGGTTAACTGTTATGAATAATGGGCAAATGATTGGAGCGGTATTTTTGGACCTTTCAAAAGCTTATGATCTTGGCCACCATGATCTTGTAATTAAAACAAAAACTGGCTGCCGATCAGCTGAGTGATGGCACCCTTGCCTTCATTACATCATATCTAAACGGGCGCACACAGTACGTCTGTGTGAATGGTACAAACTCACATGAGGGGGTGATAGAGCATGGAGTACCACAAGGATCTGTCCTCAGTCCATTATTATTTTCAGTTTTTATAAACGATCTTCTCTTACATATATTCGAACCCCCGTGTAATCTCTAGTCTCTTCGCTGATGGTGGAACTCTTGACGTGTCATCGTCAGATGCATTCTGTATAACCCAGTCGCTACCGAGCAGCCTGATTGATGTTTCCACGTGGTGTCAAAACAATTATATGATTCCGAATCCTACTAAGACCAAATGTATGTAAATTACTACTACACAAAAGCATCAGCTGAACCCGCCTCCCCTACGGCTCTGTTTGAATGGACAGTCTGTTGAGCAAGTCAAGGAACAGCGTGTGCTTGAAATCATCATTGATGACAACTGTGTCGGCAAAGCCATATTACCAAAGTGTGTAAAACAAATTCAACTTATTTTTACTGTCAAAATTAAAATATTTTACTAACCAACCAACAAGGAAACTTTTTACTGTGCCCATATTTAGCCACATTTGGATTATACCTCCTCCGTCTAGGATGGGAGCAGTGATGCTAATTTCAAAAGGATGAATTCGCTTCACAGGCGGGCAATCAAATTAATCGATTCGATTGTACATTGCTTAACGTCCCGACAGCAACAAGGCTTTCTCAGGACGTGCCTGCACTGCTTGTGAAAAAAACTAAACAGAATATTGAATGTATGTCGCCAGCCGGTCCAATGGTGCCTAAATAAAGCTAAGATCATCTAGCAACACACATCCAATATCAAGAGCTACAGGCAGTGCAGACAGTTGGGAGAGTTTCAAAAAGACAAATATAGATGAATGGACCAAGGGTAGACAGAAACACATGCCCCAGAATTGAGGGGCTGACTAGGGTGACCCTGGGAACTAAAATGTAGTTAACCCCACCCAAGTCCCCCAGGGCAGACCCGGGTGGGGCAATCAAATTAATCGTTGACAGACCCATGCAAGTCATTAGTACTGATTACAAGTTTAAGCTGCTGGATATCATACTTTGTGGATCGGATATTACCGCATTGTGCCAGCAGTGTGTTGCTTGCTGCTACAACAGAGAATACTAGTTGTTCCACGCTGTAACGGTAAACAATTAACCATTTACTTCGTTGTGGAAATCATTCTACATTGTGCCAGCAGCGGAAAATTCAAGGTGTTGTCCGTGTAACGGTTAACAATTACGGCCGCTCATCCATATCTTTGGATTAGTCGTGAGGAAATCGTGTGATAGCATTCAGATCCACACCCACTGTGTGCCTGGTCTTATCAACGCATTTTAGGGCGGTCCGTGGCGCAGTGGTTAAGGCGCCTGCCACCAATGCTAAAGGTGCGAGGTTCGATACCGGGTTTCGGCGTCGGATTTTTCTCTTCTAGTAAATGTCACCGTTAATTCGGGCGGACCATCGGGGGTTCTTTCTCCGGGTACTCCGGTTCTTCCACCCCCTCCACTTTGGTACCGGTTTCAGGCCACTTTATAAATTTCAAATACAAGCGATCAAAATTTCCGAAAACTCAGTAGCTGAGCTGACCCTTCGCACCACGTGAATGTCCTGTGTCTGTCTTGTACTATGTTTGTCTTTAGAGTGAATGCGTGTGTCACGTGAGCGTGCGTGTTGGGTGCAGTTCGCGGCGCTTTGAGCCGATTCGCCGATATAATAACCATTATTATTATTATTATTATTATTTTTGGCCGCCTAGTGTGCCGCTGACCAGAACACTCTTTTCACGTGTGACATCTGATAAGTGCGCTACACCACAGTCACTATTTAGACAGTTTGCGTGGCATTAATACGTGAATACACTATTAATCAAAAGCGATCTTCATTTGATAACGCTGTGTTGGACATCGTTTGTGACGTTTGATACGAGGTGCTATAACTTCAGCCGCGCTTTACTGCATTGACACTTTATTCCTTATTCCCTCTGTTTATATTTTTTGTATTGTGTTACACTTCAATTGTGAGAGTTATAATTCAACATGATTCATAACGCTCAGACACACGGAAGCCTTCAAACTGGTCACTTGAACATCTACCATCTTTTTAACAAGGTGGCCGATTTGAATATTTTTTCTAAATTCGTCTGAACCATTCCACCTGTTTGGTCTTAACTCTGACATAAGCGATGAAGCCGTTCACATACCTAACTTTAGCATCACTCGAAGTGACCCTTTGGTACTTGGTCAGACTGGGCTTGCCGTTTACAGCCATAACTCAATCCAACATTTATTAAAAAGGCGTGAGGACATAGAACCTCCGGAAGTAGAGTGCATTTGGTTGGAATTTAGGGTTCCAAAAACTAAACCCGTCTTCATCGGCTTTTGTTATCGTAACCCATAAGCCAAGTTTGAATGGTACGACGATTTCTTGCATGCAGTAGAACAAGTTGGCTTACCTAACTGTGACGCGTTGCTACTAGGCGACTTTAACATAGATATGTTGAAGCCCCATACCGCGTGGGATTGCATCACCACACAAACCGGCTTAGAACAATTAGTTTCGGCCCCTACTAGGATCACAAAAACAACCGCAACACTCATTGATCACATTTACACCAACCGTCCCCTTAGTGTGTTCAATGATAGTGTTCCTGACCTCAGCATCAGTGATCACTTTCCTACTGTGTGTTCCTGGTCAACAAAACTTCCAGTGCATCGTAAGAACGGGCACACAACTATAACGTACCGCTCATTTAAACAGTTTAATCAGTCTGCTTTTCTAGCAGACCTTGATCAAACACCATTTAATGTCGTTAATAACGAAACTGACCCTTAAAAGGCTCTAACTGTTTGGTATGGACTCTTGACAAGAGTACTTAACAAACACGCCCCTTTACGGCAAAGCGGGTTAAAAAAAAAAATAAAAAAAAAACACGTTACCGCCTTGGCTAACGCAATGAATAAGTGAAGCTATGAAATTGAGAAATGACTTAAGAAGACACAAGCTATTTAACGAATACAAAAAACAACGTAACCGTATCAAGTCAATGGTACGTAGGACTTAACGAATGATTAAAGAAGACAGAGATACTGCCGCACTTTGGCGCGCGGTTAATCTCGTCACCCGAGGTAACAGCAAGAAATCGTCAGCCATTCCTTCTAGTATTACTGCA